>MNCI01013929.1:281054-459197 GCA_015680685.1 Gnetum montanum
AGGATTGTCTTGAAGAAATTGCTTATTTTAGCCTTGGAAGTTTGAACAATTCGTAGTTATTGAATTTGGGATAGCTTTATTTCGAAGTGTTTACTTGTATCATTTTACCTTGTTTAAAAATTTGAGGTCTTAACACAAATCCACTTTCTTTTTTGTCTATTTCCATTGAATCTTGCTCTATTTCTAGTTTTCTTGTGGAACTATCTCCTTCTCTAGGGAAAATTAGAAGTAGATTCGCAGAGTTGTGCTCAAATGTTTTTGCAAAATTTTATTTGTTACAAGTAGGTATTATAAGGACCGCATAGAATAGGCAATTGAACAAGATAAGAATTCTCAACAACTCATAGTACTTGGCAAAGTTGGCTGAATCTCTTTAAGATAAGTCATTTGTAGTTTACACACAACCCAATCGTTTCATTTTTCACAACCACACACTGAAACAACACATACACATACTCACATTAACTACTGAGTCTATTTGGAGGTATCTAGGCCTTAGTGTTGCTAGAAGACCAACAAGCACCTAAATCCTGTTCGAGGACACTCATTGGCGGTTGCATCCCAAATGGTCGCCAGCACTTGGTTAATGCATTATTCTTCCTTGGTAATTTCTTATGGGTAAGTTTTTAACTCTTTCTTCCAATTGACATTCCTAGAGCCTACGGACTCCTTGGTTTGTGGGTCTATTAGGGCACTAAAGGCATGAGCCTGCTTTGGGGAGGACCCATTGGCATTTCTTTTTGATGCATTTGTTAACTTTTTTCCCTTAAACATTTCCTGTAATCAACAACTTTTTGTTTTATCCCCATCCATGACATCCATTTTATTGGCATTGTTATTGTTACTATTTCTCCACGTTTCTTATTCCTTATCTTTTTCCACCCTTTCACTACTGAAGGTTTGCTCTTAGTCATGGGGGCCTAAGCAAAATTTTTTTCAATTTTTCCTAACCCCTACGCCTTAGGTAGTTATCAGTGTTAAAACTCCAGAACTAGTATTTGCCATAACCACAACTCAGCTAATGCACTTCACATCGAGGCAAGGTATCAACTACATTGTGATTTATCTACCCTCATTCATTTGTGACTGTGTTGTGTGTGTAGATGAAAATCATACAATAATGGACTAGGCCTAGAGGATACACTCAGGATAGACCGAAACTGGAGCATTTACAAAAGGAGCAAGATTGGTGGCATGGCTATGGATGAACAACGAAAGGCATAATATTGGCATCGGCAGTAACACATATTATTCTTTTCTCTCTCTCCTTCTTCTCTCCTAGCTGTCAAATAAGGCTAGATGTGATTTATGTACAGTGTTGACTTTTGTGGTTATGAACACTAATGCTGTCATGTATTGTATTGTTGATCCATTCACTGGGCACATTGAGTTAGTCAACCCATTCCACCATCAATGGTCATTTAGTTAATAATCCCATACCTTCCCAATATTTTGTAAGGAACTCAAGGATGAGTTTTCATTCACGTATGCGATATTGCGTCCATGATATCGTGTTCGCGATATCGGATCCACCATGCGATGTCGAATACTCGATATCGCGGCCCATCTCCTTGCCTATAAATAAGAGGTAGCACCCTTGGTTTCAATAGTTAGAAGTTAGTCCCTTAGTCAAACTATTGCCAATTTTTTCTTCCAAAGTTAGAATTATTTCTGCATGCTCACAGTAGGAGTCATATAGTGAACAGATCTTTATTCAAGCATTGTGTACCTAAGCACACTTTGTGTATGGAAATAAAGATGAAATTTATGATAAAACTTGCAACATATAGAATAGATTAATTAGTGTTAATTATTATTTAATGATTTCCTAGTTAATTAATGATTTCTCTCACCTTACAACTCTCTTAGTTAAATACACTTAGTACAATCACTTCGAGCACGCGTGTAGCACTTAGTAACCTAGTAACGATTAGCATTTGGTAATCCCAAAACCGTTGCACTGGTTGAGGATGTATACAACAAGTGAGAATGGATACTGGTGTTAGGAGTACTTAGGACTTAGTTAATGAATAGTTAAATTAGATTAGTTACTTAGTTATTTCTCTCTTCCCTCCTTATTTGTGTAGGATATAAAACACATAAAAGCCATAAAAATCATATGCCTCAAACTTACTTAACCATACAACCATGGCATACAAGTAAGTTTGGGAAGACAACGATTAATCAACCTGCTGTTGTTCCATAAAGGCGCATAGGCACTTAGTCCTTGGAATTCGACTAGATCGTGCATGAATGCTCGTATTTGTATGGTTCGATGTAGGGGTACCTCACTGCTCATGACCATCTTTAGTACCCTAAAATCTATGCACACTCTCCATTTACCTCCCTTCTTAGGCACAATAACTAAGGGACTAACCCATTCACTATCAGCAATGGGGTATATGAACCCAACTTTTAGAAGTTGTTTGATTTCTTCCTTAACCACTTGCTTAAGCTTTGGGTTCAATCACCTCTGCGGTTGTTGTCGAGGCTTCATGGAGGAGTCAGTGTAAATGTTATGTTGGCATATCCTAGTATCTATTCCAGTTAATTCGAGATATGACCAAGTGAAGGATTTTGACCATTTTTTATCACCTTCAGCAGTATCTCTTTTTGTTGAGGAGCGAGCTTCATGTTAATAATTATCACTTTTCCATTCTTGAGAAGCATGTACTCCATATTAGTGGATAATGGTTTTAACTTAAGGGGCTCCTACTTAAACTTATCAGGGATTTCCAACTTCCCCTAGTTGATATTTTCAATGTCAAGACTTGGAAGTTGGAAATGGACTTGCTCTAATGTGTCTATGCTATCGATGTAAGCGTAAGTCAAACACTCAGTTGGTTCCATGCATATAGTTGAACTACTCTCTTAATTAGCTGTTAGCCACTGGGTGCCTTCTTGTCTTGTGGCTGCTGCATATAGGAATCTTTGTATGTTAGTCACTTGTGCACATTGATTACATGCAGGCAATGTTAAAGGTTGCACAAACCATGACTTTAGTGCACAATTACACCCTCTGTCACTCTATGTGATGCATGAAAATTTCTTCTTCTTGATCTTTCCAAACGTATTTTCCTTTGATATTTTTAGGGAAAGATCATGGATTCCTAGGTGCACGTCAACTATGCTTAGCCATGATCTTCCCATTACAATTGGGAAGTCCCCCTTACCATTGTTCACTTGCATCTCTAGGAAGTCAGCTAGATACGACCATCCACAAACAGTGGTGACAATGTTGTCCACTAGCCCTAATGGGATAATCATGGACTGGTTCACCAACTCTAAATGAATGTTACTCTTTTTTAGTGGAGGTAGGTTCCAAGCTTTGTACATTTCCTAAGAGATTAGGTTGACACTGGAATCTGAATCTAAAAGAGCCTTGCAAGGTTCATTCCTAGTAATTTGTAAATATATAAGAGGACTTCCAAGATTAGAAAATTTCATAGGAAGGTGGCTAGCCTTAATCCAGTTGGTAACAACATGAGATAACATGATTGTATGCGTTGGGCATGATGTTTGGCCTAAAGGGAGCTCTAAAGTTTTGATTGGTAATGAGACATCTAAAGGATTAGTTGCTTGTGGTTGAAAGGGCTTAGTTAGACTGTTGGTTTTGAAGAAAGGTCTTTTCTTCATGTGGTTGTTAGAACCAATAGTAGATTGAGAGTTAATAGCCCTTGTAACATTGCGTTGCTACGGCTGGGTAGGGAGTTCACCTTGCATAGTTGGAGTAGGTGGTAATGGAGATATGGGTGGAAGAGGTGCAGCCAAATGAGAAGGATAGTATGTCTGTGGAGCATCACCCCTAGGAGAAGGAGTCCTATAGTACTCACATGCTTGTTAGTGAGGTTGAGGAGTGATGTGATCAATAGAGTCATGTGGAGAGACTGACTACTACAAGTAATATTCATACGGGTCAGGTTGTCGGTAAGGATACTGTTGCTGTGGTGGTGGCATTCCGCATGATTATGGGTATTTCCACTATTGATACTGCTTGATTGGTTGTGGTAGAGTTCCACTTGGATAATATGTTAAGGGTTGGTGGTACTGCCTTGGGTTACCTTTAGGATAAGGTAACCTTCGGGGTGTTTACCTTTTGTTTAATCATGGGTTAAGTGCATACACCCCAGACTCCTATAGATGTGAGATTACAGGGAAAAATCTCCTAGGATGGTCATATTGGCATATCTTGCATCCACTATCATTATCTGTATTTGAATCCACAACCTCTTTGATGATGACAACTTTGCCCTACCCTTGTTACGTGCATATTTTGGTTCTCTTTTTTTTTCTTTTCCTGTTCACTACCTTGCTCTCTAGACTCCTCTACTACTTTAAGAATGGTTTAAAATTTATCATCTAGGGAGTTCCACATTTGGTTCACCTTTGCTGATACTTCCAATGCAATTTTTTGAATGGGCAAAGTTTTCCTATTCATAATCTCTTTGAGTGGTGAGTCTTCTTCATCCTCAAAAAATCTTACTCCCTTCTTTTAGAGGGAAGGATCTCTCTTATATTCCTTTGCACTCTCTCTTTTCTGTAACTCACTTTCCTCTTTAGCAACTTGCTCCAATAATCTTTGTACTTGATGGATCCTAAGCTTGGATAGTCTTCCTTGGGCATAAGTCCCAAGGGTTCTTTGTGTTTCATGCCTAAGCCCATCTATGAGATGGTGTAGTTGATCCCTCTACAAATAACCATGGCCAGGACAATGATGTAATAGTGCATAATATCGGCCCCATGGAAGCATCCAAGGGTTCATGTCCTCCTTGTTTCCAACCTTGGATTTGCTTCTGCAGGTTGGACAATCAGGAGTACATTTGGTACTTATCATTAAAAAATTCTAACATGGTACTCCACCTATGAATGGATTCTAGTTCTAAGGACTAGTACCAACTTTTTGCTTCTTTGAATAGTGTCTATGGTAACAAATTTAATTTTTTCCATTCATTTTCTATGTTTTGTAAGGCACATGCATCATGAAGTGCTTGTAGATGATTTTGATGGTCAACGTTGTATCCCCTTTCAAATAATGGGATATTGTTCATGTCTAATCTCTTGATCCTACTATATTTTTGGTGCCTTGTTGGGATCCTAACAGCCTTAGTTATGTCTAACATACTTCAAGTAGCGAGTAGGGGTTCATCGTGATCATCTTGTTTGTGGTGTCTACGATGCCCATGTTGTTCCCTACCCTCCCTTCTTTCATGGTGTGTTTCTCTAGAGTGCCCTCGTCCCCTTTCTTGACTATTTTGTCTATGACTCCCATTTTGCTTACCCTTATCCTCATGGTCTTTTTCTTTGTGACTACATCTAGATCATGAAGGAGAGGGTGAAGGAGATGATGAAGGTGAAGAAGAAGGGGGATTGTTACCATGTCATTGTTTGCTTCCTTCTCTTCAGTGGTCGTGGCCTCGATTGCAGTTATGATTAGAATGTCCATCTTTGTCATGTGTTTGTGTTCCTTTTTCAGACCCTTTATGTCTGTCAGTACTAGAATTTGGGTTATCAATAGTTGAGTAAAGATTTTGATACACAACCCCTTGACTGAAGTCAATGGAAGGAATTTCATTATGTGGATGACTACCTGAGGCAGGTTCACCACCCTCATTTTCTCTTAGGACATGTGGGACATTCTGTGATAACTTTTCCTTCATGGATTCATGACGTCTCTCCTATTGTAAATCCATTTGACGCTGTGCCTTCATGGGTCAATACTCTCTCGAGTCATGATCATGCACAATGTACTCTACCTATAAGTACTGCATACCAATTCATGTGAGATCATAAAGAAGCATGCCTGAGATTGAGTGATCAAGAGGTAACACTATGTTACCTTCTAAATCTCACCAATGCAGTTGTTCATCCTAGTGGAGGATAAAGGTAAAGTTTGGTATATACTCATCGGGATGAACATATACTACACAAAACTATTATGGGACTAGTGGATTATCATGTGTACTATGCCTTCGATTATTCCCTGTATCAAACCTAGGCAGTGAAACACTTTTGTACTAAGAAGGAGACATGATTGTCTATTCAGTGTGCAATGTATTATATATATATATATATATATCTTGTAACTAACCCTAAGGGTTTGTTCCAATGATGAGAAAGATTTTCTAAGTTCTAATTAGTGAAAAAATAACAAAATCCTCGGCAATGACACCAATGATGAGTGGCGAGGTATCCCTATGCTCAACCATACGAATACGAGTGTCCATGCACGATCCGGTTGAATTCCAAGGACTAAGTGGTTATGCGCCTTTGTGGAATAAGGATGGGTTGATTAATCATTGTCTTCCCAAGCTTACTTGTATAGCATGATTGTATGGTTAAGTAAACTTGGGGTACATGATTTTTATAGTTTCTATATTTTTATGTCCTAGTGCTATAAAGGGAGGAGAGAGATAACTAAGTAACTAATTTTTATTTAACTACTCAACTATGCTTTAACTAGTCCTAACACCAGTATCCATTCTCACTTGCTGTACACATCCTAAACCAGTGCAACACTACTGGGATTACCAAATGCTAATCGTTACTGGGTTACCAAGTGTTACATGCATGCTCAAAGTGATCATACTAAGTGTGCTTACTTAGGAGAGTTGTAGGGTGAGAGAGAGAACATTAATTAACTAAGGAAATTATTAAATAATATTAATTAACATTAATTAATCTATTCTGAATGCTACAAGGTTTATCAAAAAATTCATCTTTATTTCTGTACACAAGATGTGCTCAGGTACACAATGCTTGAATAAGGATCTGTTCACTTTATGACTCCTACTATAGGCACTCAGAAATAATTCTATCTCTGGAAAGGGAAAAAGGCAAGAGTTTGGGTAAGGGACTAAGACTAACTATGCAAACCAAGTGTGCTTGCCTCTTATTTATAGGCAACGAGGTAGGCCTCGATATCTCGTATGCAATATCATGGATGTATTATCATGGACGTGATATCGTGGCTCATCACAATCCATTTGATTACAGGCTATATCCACATGTGATTTGATAAAAAATACCATTTTTTGTAGAACTTGTCAAATTTGTTATTTATGAATTTACGTCTTTTGTTTGATTTGATGGTCTTAATCTTGACATTCATGGAGTTTTTAATTAGTTTGTGGAAAGTTTCAAAGTAGTAGATGGCTTCATCCTTTTGCTTTAGATTGTAAGTCCAAGTATATCTTGAGTAGTCATCTACTATGATGATGAAAAATCATTGGATCATCTACTAAAATATTCATTATTTTTTTCCTTGATTTCATCTTTGTTTGGAATTTTATTAGCTTTTGTTGTGAGAAAATGATTTTCTTGAGTAGCATGGTTTGTTATGATGTTTCATTTTTCATTGAGATAGTCACATTCAAGGCAACTTTTTCTATTATTGAAGGCTTTGATTTGCATGATTTTTTTCATTATTAGATTTGTGGATAATGTAGAAATTGCTCTTGAAACTAATAGTATTTCCTCCATTAGAGACTTGTCCAACGTAGATAAGAAGGTTGAAAAGATTAAGAACATAATACACATTAGAAATGACAACTTTTTGTTCATTGTTTAATTTAATGCCACAATATCCTACTCCTTCTATGACTAAGTATTTGTCATCTCCAACGTTAATGTTTCCAAGACTATTATTTATTTTGTACTTTAGAAGATAATTTTTTAGTGTGTCATGTGATTGGATCATCCATTGTTTACATTCCAAGAATCTTGCTTTATTTCTTTAATTGAATTGAAGACTACATAATTTCTTGGCTCTTCTTCTTGATTATTCTTTTAAGATGAATAGGGAGTATCTTGTTTTGTTTATGAAGTTTGTCCATGTATTATTTCAAAACCTATTCTAATCGAGAATTGGTTGATGGTATGACCTTTGCTTTTGCAAAAGTTGCAATATGATATTGAGTTTTAACCTTGCCTTTATCTTCTAGATTGATTTCATCTGCCTCTTCCTATAGCTAAACATCTTCCTCTTTCTCTTGTATTTTAACCACCATTTTATTCTAAGTTTTTTTCTTAATCTCTATTCTCATAATTGAATCTTCATTTCCCTTTGAATCTTCCTTGCCTACCTCTTCCTCTTTGGTTAGTTATGTAGGCTTGATCATCTTCACTAGATTGTTTATTACTCTTCATAATTTACAGGGTTCTAACTTGAGCAACTAATTCATTAATACTAAGTATGTTGATTTCCTTTAAAAGAGTAATGTTTTCAAATCTTGGATCTATATAGAGAGCTTGAACAACTTTCTAAACGTTTTTCTTATTAGTATATCCATAATCATATTCATCTATTTTTTATAAGCTATCATACATTCCAATAAAGAAGTCTTTGACATTTTCATTGCTTCTAATTTCTAGGGTATTGAATTTTTCTTTGTAGATTAGTTGTAAGTTTTAATTTTTGAAGCTTTCCTTCTATTCTAATTGGAGATTATCCCACACTTTTTTGCAATAGTATGAAGATTTTTTTTTTCCAAAAATAACATGTGAGATACTAGCCAATAGCATCATGAGAGCCAAATCATTATTGTTCTTCTTTGTTTCATATTATTTGATTTGTAATTTGGTGAAATCTTGAAAATATTGGATGAATATGAAACTTGTTTTAACTATTTCCTAATAGTCATTATGTTGAAAGAGGTATTTCATCATCTTTTTCTATAGGATAGAATCTTGAGAGCAATCAAACATGATAGAGCATCTAGCTATGTCTTTTATGCTCATTCTTGTAGATGCATGTGGTGCTCTAATACCAAGTAAAGTAATTTTAGGAAGTAAAAGAATTGTTTGAATATCTTGACTTCATAAAGAATTAGCTAATAAAATTTGTATTTTTGGAAATCTTAGAAAGTTCACTACGATTTTGAAAAAAGAAGTACTACAAAAGATGTCCCAAAGCTGAGGTTATATTATGTTCTTTCCAATCTATCAAAAACCATAGTAATTCTAGTAGCACAATTTTGAGAGATGCTAATTTAAACAATGTTAAGTTTCGGATGTTGAAATTTTAACTTAACCTTCTTGTAGATATTAGCTTTTTAAAAAATATAATAGCACATCAAATTGGTATATGATAAGGGAGAAATGATCTAATCATTGACTATCATTCATTATAGTAAAAATTCAATATTTAGAAAATCCACTAAATTATAGAGCTAATTTCTCCCAAACTATAGTAGATATTGAATTAAATTTTTTTTTTTGCATGCAGCCACATATTCTATATTTTCAATAAATCTAGAATCACTAAAAAATTTTGTAAAATGACTGAGATATTATTGAAATAGTGAATATCCTTAATTCTTACTATTCAACTTCCAAAATTGAGTAACTAATGATGAATGTTAATGAATTTATGATGAAATAGTTATATTCTTCTTGAGATTACATTGATGATTCTATGATAAAAATTTCTAGGAGAGGCATTAAACATGTATATATATATATATATATATGTGATAAGCGGAATAAAGGTTACTAAAAATAATATAATATAACCCTAATGAAAAATAAGCCTTAAAAATTATGTATATATATATGGATTGGGGCTACGATAACATTACAACTATCCATCAATCTATAAAATTCCTATATTTTATTAAAGTAAAATCCTATTATATAATAAAAATAAAAAATTATTATCTTCTACTCTAAAAAAGCCAACATTGTCATACCTTCTGCAATAGTAGAGATCAAAGTAGTATCATTTGCTTATAAAAGAAGATTTACTAATTGGAATCCAATTTTGATAGGATGATCATCCTACTTGTTGCATAACCATTTTTGCATTTCATCCATAGAGATATCAAAGATATTTGAAGAAAGTGAACAATCTTACTTAACTTCAATTTTGCTTTAGAATTAAAATTGTTCAAATTGTTTGTAATTTAAATAATCACTTCTTCATATAATCTTTGATTTTTTGCAACCAATTCTAAAGGAAGGAAAATTTTATACAAATGCAATAATAGTGTTGAGTGAATCATTAAATCATATGAAAGGAACATCATCCAGAGCTACAGTGCTCATCCCACTAGGTGGGGTCTTAGGAATCACTACATCATATGATTTTACAAAATCAATAAAACAAACATATAATTTTTTGTTAGGCTTTTTGGCAAACTCTATGCAATATCTAAGAGTAACTAATTGATCAATCATGGAGTGATTTTGTCTAAAACTTACTTGACAGCTTGTCCTAACCTAGTTAATTTTAGGCCAAGAACCAATTCTCTTTTCTAGCACATAGTCTAACAACTTAATAAAAATATTACTCATAATGATTATTTGACAATTATTTGAATTATTTTATCTCCTTTTTTATATAACAAGATAACCTTTCTAGTTTTCCAATATTGGTCTAATCCTCGATCCATTGTTGAATTTAATCTATCTTAAATTTTCTATGAATATCAATTCATAACCACTTTAATAATTTTGAATATAAATTTGTTGAATCTATAGCTTTGCTAGATGTTAGCCTTTTAATATGTTCTTTGAATTCCTCAAGAGTAACTTGTAGAGCTGGTTGATATACAATAGAAGTAGAATTATCATCTTCTCCTATAACTAGTTTATTGTAAAATGAGTAAATATCTTAGAAAGAAAAATTAAATGATGAAGAGGTTTTATGACAAAAACATCACAAAAACTTTGTAGGCTTCTTTTTAATGTTGTAACAAAAATATTTCTACTACTCCATAATAAATATTTTTTGCTTACTTTTAATCAAGCATTTATATGTCTTAACTAAACTTTTCTATGTTTCTTATTTACATTATTAATATTTTATCTAGCCTATATGCAATTGTCATCAAACGAAGCCTTTTGAACATCTTGTTGCTGTGAATGCACAACTTGCTTAGTTACTATAAGCAATCTTTATTCAAAATTATTATGTTGTCTTTTAAGATTTCATTTATTATGTGCTACATCCATATATTTTTCTTTGACCTCTATAGTAACTTTGTACTAAATTTTTTTTTTGTTCCTATTTTCAAAATTTAATTTTCAAAAAAAAAAAAAAACTCAACACAATGATGGTAAGACTCCACTAAATTTTCTCTAATTTTCAAATCCTTAGTAAATTTAGTATCATTATAAGAACATAAAAGACAACCAATGCAAGAGTTAGCTTGAGGTTTTTTGAAACTAAATGATAAAAATTGAGAAAATTTAGCAAGACAATTGCAGATGAGAAGATCAAATGTTATTATAATAGTTGTTGATGCATCTCATTAATAATGCAATTTGTAGAATGTTGTGTCTATTTTTGATATTCAACAATGTTTAAACTATCAAAATTATCTTACTATTGAATAAATTCTATTCACTGAAAACCTATCATTGTATTAAAATCTTCACAAATAAACATTGACCCTTTTGCTAAGAATTCTATAATATATCAACTCAGGAACTAGAAGGAATGATCACAAGATAACTTTATAGTATCATGCAATGTAGAATCTTTAGGGGAAAAATAACATATGGTAAGGAAAGCACAACTATGCTAGCATAAGATTTTTAGCCAAATGTATTGTTGGTGATCATAAACATTTTCTCAAAGCACATAATTTTCAAGAGATTTCCTCATCAATACTACAATGTCACTAGAATATTTTCCTCTTTACCCTATTCTTTTGTTTCTTAAAACAAATTTAATGAATCAAGGAACCACAAAATCTATAGAACTAACGTCTTTCTAAGATTCAAAAAAATCAAAAACATTAAAGCTATTGAAAAAACTAATGTTATTCACTAAAATAACTTGTCATTATACCATCTATATTAATAAATCCACACCATAAATAGGCTGTACATTTTTGAGTAATTTTTGGAATACTACTTATTTGTGATTACTACCATGTTGCTAGCATTTAGGTATGCTACAAAATCCTTTTTACAAGCTATCTTAATTTTTTCTATTATTTATTCCTTTTGCAAGGTTTTTCCAAGTAAGATCCTTGTTTATTCAAACTCTTTTTTTATTCTTACCTTGTTCCAAGTGGCTTTAGTGTCTTCAAATATGTTGTTTATCTTCCATGTCATACAATTGAATGGTTATATATCAAGGATTTTCATGTCATTCACTTAACACCCTATAAATTTTAGCAAAATTCAAAGAATTTATCTACATATCTTTTATAATTATTTCAACTTTCTTAATCAAAACTTCATCCATTTCATTCTTTGTTTCTAGGATACCTACAAATTATAAATTTTTTGGTCCTATTTCCATCTTGCTCTTTTAAAGCTACTAAGATTACATATCTCATCTTTATTTGTGTTGCTTTAAATTTGTATTTACTTTTACTTTCCTCAACTTTGGCTTTAAGTACTACTAATTTTAGCAAAAACTATTCATTATCCCTTGGAATACCATTAGTATCCTTTTTTCTATCAATATTCTCCTTGAGGGCTAATAATATTTGAAGAATTTCTTTATTTTATTTCTGCATTTCATCTAGTAATGTCATTTTGCTAGTCATAGCCTCCCATTATGCAATTTCATTTATTTAATAGTAGTCGTAGTTCAATATTTTTTTGTATATCTTGTCATGATGCCATGATGATGAAGTTTTTAAATTTCTTGGGTAGAATACTCAATCTCTTCAATAAGAAAGACTATTTCATAAAATATTAATCAATCTGTCCTACCTCTAATTTTTCATCCTATTGTTGTCTTAGATCAAATTAATGTTGAAACCATCATGGAAAATATTATTAATATTACATTTAGGAATGTAGTGCAATGGTCAAGATACTCATATTTTGATTAAAATGTTGTGGGTTGAATTTGTAGCTCTACTCATGGGTGTGGTAATTTAGTAAGCCACATATACCTTGTTATGCAAGATGAAAAAAAATGTTATTGATGGTAATAATATTATGCATTTTTCTTTCATGAAAGGACCAACACAATAAAGAAATATAATGAAGTTAAGATTAAAATTATGATGTAGGGATATCTCTTCTAATTTCTTTATTCTTCCATACATGTGCATTTGGTAGGTTTTGGGCTTTGTGAAGACATCTTAAAAGTCAATGAGATATTTTAGTTAGGAGTTGAGTTGTCTCATAAGATGCTTTGAGTTAATAGGAGATGTCTTGGTCTCAGTGGAGATGTCTTGACTTGAGTGGAGATGTCTTGAATTGAGTGAAGATGTCTCTAGGGAGACATCTCCTTAACAGTGAAGACATCTTGGGTAAGATGTCTTACCCAAGAGGAGACATATTACCTAGGGAGAAGACATCTTCTAAGAATAGCAAACGTCTCATACAAAATCTTGGAATTGATAGAAGGTGACTCAAGAATACCAAAGATGACTCATACAATTGGGAAACTTTTGGAATTGATTGTTCTAAGTTGGAAAATAGTTGAGAGACAAAGGTAGAAGATAGAAATAGCATGGTAACTCCAAGTTGAGCTTATGAAAGGTTTTCCTAGGTTTTTATCTTATTTTCTTAATAAATTTATTGGTGTTTCATGTTTATGGATGGACAAAAAGAGTGAGAGATAAGGCTTGATGAGAGATCTTGAGTTGAAGAGAGCTTGATAGAGTGTAATAGAGCATATCAAGTGAGTGCAGATATGGTTGCATCTCCAGGGTTAATGTGTATAGATTAGCCAATGTGTTCTTGTCTCTTATTTACTTTTCTGATTTGAATTTCAGTCCTAGGTTGTGAGAGAGATTTTTCATTAGTTATGTCTTGCATCAAGAACAACCATTGTGTGGTTGTAGAGCCTTATGCTTTGTAGCATCATTTGAGTGTGATGAGCGGCGGGTATACCCTATGCCCAACTATATGAATCACTAGCATTCACTCAGTGATCTAGTCAAATTCCAAAGACTTTAGGTTTCCAAGTACACTAGTTCTAGGAGGTGAAACTAACCATTACAATTGTTGTTTTCCCACATCCATTTTTGAAATAAAAGTGTATAATTAAGTGTAATTGAGGCATATGATTTTTATCATTTTCATGTTTTATGGTTTAAGTCACCTAAGAACAAGAATAAAGAATAAAGTAATTTAATATTTAACTAATCTAATAACTAGCTAAAATTTAACTAATCCTAACATAATAATATGTTCCCACTTTCCATACACATCTTGAACACATTATAATGCTATTGGGCTACCAAACCTTAAGCATTACTAGGATTATCAAGCACCAAGCAGATGCTTGAAGTGGTCATACTTATGTATGCTATTAAATCAACATTAATTAATTAATTAAAAACATTAAAGTAAAATTCATGAATATTAAATGCATAAGGAAATAATTAATCTAGTTTAAGTGCTGCAAGGTTTATTAGGAAAGCTCATCTTTATTGCCATCCACACTAAAGTGCTCAAGTACAACAATGCTCGAATAAAGGACCATACACTCTTTGACTTCTAATTCACATTCTAAGAAAATATTCTAACTCTCAAATGGAAAAATTGCAAGTGCTTCACTAAAACTATGGAAATATTTCCATACATGCGATGGGTAGGCACACATTTATAGGTGGAAATAGGGTGCCTCGTTGATAGGTCAAACCTTGTGTTGACAGGATCATGTTGATGAGATCTCATCAATGAGGTTGTGTTGATAGCATCCCATTGACATGGCCCAATGATTGACTCATCATATGCCCACCACTAAATGAAAAATTTTCCTAAGGTTCATTATAAAATTTTGGGAAGGTATGTGATTATTTACAAAACAAACACAACAAAAACTAAGTGCCCAAGTGTATGATTTTATAATCATTACAAAATTTTGATGTTTAAGACAAAAAAATTGAACACTAGAATAAAATTGACAAACATAACTCCTCAAATGTCATGAAGATAAATGAAGAATTTCAAATGGTCCCAGGTGATGGAGGCTCCTAAGGTTGTAAAGGACCTTCTCTTACTTTGGACACACATGGTGGTTGAAGTAGTTGTTGTGATTATCTAGTTGTAGCTACAACTTTTGGTGGAAGATGGAAGAGATCCAATAGCACCTTCATCTTCTCCTCCTTACTCTGGGGATCATTCGTGGCCCACACTACATCATAAATGTGGGTTGGAATGGGAATATCCCATGAACATGGCATTATCATGAATAACTCCTTCACATTCACAAACCAGGTAGTGAACTATTTATGTTCAATGCTGAATGCTTTGAGTGCATTCTGTAGCTTATGGTAGTCATTTAACCTTTTGGCCAGGTTTTTAGCAATTGATCTTTGATTAGTGAACTTCACCTTGAGAGCCTCAAGTTCTACATTTATTGTCTCAAGCTTTTACGTGGTCTCGTTCTGGTGGTTGAAATCTACTTGTACAACAAGTACGAGTTAGCCACTTATTTTTTAACTCTAACCATGGCCTACTATCATGAAAATTGCTAGGTTTTCATAGCTTAGATTGGCAAGCTTCATGTATTTAGTCATCTCCTCAATTTTTAGCTCTTTTAGGTGGACTTCAACCTTGTTGTACATGTTTAGCTCATCAAAGATAGGCTACCACATGTCACCTCCTTGCTGAAGCTTCTAGAGAACCTCATTGACTTTTGTCTTTACCAATTGAATTTCCTTCTTGTTGATTTCTTTTTGCAATCCCACTTGGTTACTATTATGATTTTTTACCCTTTCAAACTCCAAGGCCTTATTTTTCTCAATGGTAATCTTGATTGTAGATTTTTAGCATAAGGCATGAACTTCCTCCATGAAGAGGTTTCAATTTTTTATTGTCAATCTCCTTAATTATATATTCACCTTGACTAGCTACTCCTGTTGTTGGTGGATGAATTTTAACATTTGCTACTTCTACACATCAACATTCTACAAGCGATGGTTTTCTACAATTAGGATGCCATTCTCATGGTGAGTCTAAACCAAGTCCTTTTGGATGTTATATGTCATGGCATTGGCCAAGGATTGGTTAAATATCACCATCTCCTTAGCATTCTCAACCTCTTTAAGATGCTTCTAAAGCTGTTAGAAAGCTTTGTCTCTTGTGATTGCTTGGTTGAGAAATGCAGGATCAATAAGGTGGGGTCTTAGATCAGCAACTTTCATAGCCAAGTGCTGGTTTTTAGCCTTGGTTGTTTCAAGTTGCCCATCCATTATGATGCACTTGCCCCTTGCTTCTAGTAGCTTTGACTAGGTTATAGTAATGGTATCTGGAAGATTAAAGATATTCGGAATTGGTTTCCCAATTTCCACTAGTTGGTCCAGCAATTCTTCATGTTGGGCTACACTCAATTTTCTATTAAGAGTTCTTACTGACATCTACACATCTTTGAGTGCAAAAACATCTGGTACAAACAATGTAGGTGTGTTAAGTACTTCTACCACTTTGTCAGCAACCAATTCAACCGTTGTCTTCTACCAATGATGTTGCATCATTAGGATATTTGCCCCCTCACCCTCCTCCAAATGCACCGAAAAGGTAGCAACATTCCCAAAGATGTTTGGGAATTGCTATTATTGTAAGAGGGACACCATTACCTCTCAGGTGCTTGGATTTAACCTTAAAGGCACTTTCATTTTTTTGGTTGAGAAAATTGATGCTCCACCTTCCATCTGACAAATGGTTTGGGCCACTTCATTAATGTGGCTCATTGTTGGTCTGTACATAGATAGATTACAACCACTCATTTTTGCTTGCTACTACTATTATTGCAAGAGCTACTCTTGGAGTTTGTGCGCATGCTTAATGGTAGCATAGGTCTACAACATTATTTTGTGAGTGAGTGGTGGAGGTGGCAGTTGCTACTCTTCTTCTTGGGTCACTTTTGTAGGCACTTTATCATTCATCATTTCTTTCTAAGAGGCTGTTGGCACATTGCAAAAAACATCATTTGTGTAGCATGCTTTGCCTTCCCTTTTGCATATCTTTTTAATAAGGCATGGAAAGGGTAGTGCCTTCCTTCCATGTTTGTTCTTCTTGAATTGCTTCTCTATCTCAAGATCAATTCGCTATGAAAGGTTGACTGGGAATCTTCTGTGTAGAGTGGCACATGCACAAGTGGAGAGGGCTATGACTTTGCTTTCCCTCACCATTAGATTGAGGTGAAAGGCCATAATCTTGAAGTATGTGCATTCTGCTATAGTGAGCATACCAAACTTCTTGCAATCAAATCCATAGCACCATTGCATCCATTCTTTCTTGATGCCAAGATCTACTTGCATTAAAATTTCAGCAAGATTGGCCCCAATTTTAGGTAACCCAAGGACCTCTAAAATTACTTTCATCAAGTAGGACATAGAGATGTGCTTGATTTTGTCCATTGAATTGGCTTGCCTATTGTTCTAGAAGAGGTAGGTCTCTCCCATGTACCAATCCTTGCCATAAGTGATGATGGGCCACATGGGAGAGTTCTACAATTGCATCTTGCCTTTTGTAGGAGTGAAATCCAAGAGAGTTTAACTCTTGGAGTACTAAATTTTGGACCTCTGTGGATTTGATTTGATTAAGGTAGGTATCCATTAGGGTGACCTCAAGGCTTGGTCTTAGCTCTAGTTCCTCATCTTGATGTGACTACTTAGTTGCAGCCACTTATTTAGGAATCTACCTAACAAATTTTACTTTAGGCTCCTCTCGAAGAGGTCCTATTACATGGGTTGTTGCTACCTACTCTTGGTACTATTTTGAGCCCCTTTTGGTTCTTGGTCATTTGTTCCTTGGTTGGGACTGTCCTTCTTCCTATGCGTGCTTTTCTTTAGGTGCCATTTATGGTAATATCATAACCAAGGATTAGCATACAATGTGTAACCTATAACTTTTTAGTATCTTATCTCGTTGGGCAGTTACACTTTGACTAAGTTATGACCATGGTAGATTGATTATTTTAATGTAGTTTTGCTTAGAATGTCACCAGAGTTTTGTTAGAAGGGTTTAACTTTCATAAATTGATGTTTTTATTTTAGTTTCTTAGTTAACCTTTGTGGGATTTAGAAAAATTTCAAAAAAAATTTCATCAAAGACCTAAGGTTTGTTGCCCCATGAAAAAGGGCTTACCTTTGGTAGTTGTAGGATTGAAGAATAGAGTAAATCGAACAAATAGTTAGGAAGTTATGGCTCTTGGAAAGTTTTGAGCTCTAAAGAATTCAAAAGCACCCCATTCGTGTGAGCAAAAATGTGAAAAAATTGTTAAGGGTCATTGCATATATATAGAGTTTTTGCCTTGTGGCAATGGGGTCTTGTTGATGGGGTCTTGTCTAGGCATCCCCTCCATTGACAGGGTCCCGTTGATGGAGCCTATGGAGAAAATTTTTTCACTTGAAAATTTTGAGAAATAGAAAGAGTTAGAGCATGAAATTGGGATCCTTGGAGAGCTAGAAAGGTTGTGAACACAATGCAAGCTTAAAGAGGTCTTAGATGGTTGAAAAAATTAGAGAATGAGATTTTGTTGAAAAAATTCCATTAAGGAGCACACAGTTGGATGCAATCGATGGGGAATGCAGATTGATTAGATTGCAAAAATGCCTAAGGAACTTAACTAATCTAATCAAGAGATATGCAAATGAGTCTTTCCCATAGCAGGTTCATGCCCTTTTTGCCCTTGTGTAGCCTCAAACCAAGAAGTCCGTGGGCCTTGTTGTTGATGAATGGTTATGGAAAGTTAAGGACCTAATCTAGAAGAATCTACCTAAGAATTTTAGTACATCAAACTAAGGCATTGAACAAGAAATTGAAAACTAATATTGAGGTGAATTATAGAAAGCATTGGTGGATGAGAGGAGAGTGGAATGGTGTTCCAGCTCTTGGTCACATGAAGTCCCTTGTGAATTTTATGGTTAAATGACCTGATAAAGTCCATCCTTAGTCTAGATCAAAACCAATCACTTTTAATGACTTTGCATTAATACACTAAGACCTACCCACCCCATCAAGACAAAAGAATGCTCCCACAAATCAAACACTATTCCTTATGGATAAGAAAAAAGAAGCAAGAAGTGAGCAAAGGCCTTAGTTATAGGAGACCTTCAAGCATGGGCAACATGTATTTTTAGTCCCATAACTAGTGCTTGTAGCTTGTTATTTGGTCTAAGGGGTGTGATTTGAATTTCCATCAATTTTTTGGATTTTTGGATGGAAACCACACCTACAAAAACTTTAGCTTCTTATTATTGGTTGACAACGAAGTGGTAAGAAATCCACAAAAACACTCATGCACTTAAGAGTTTGGGAAAGTATAGAGAGCATTGAGTTCTCTTAAAGTCACACCCTTATCATTCCATTGAATCTTTTCCAAGTTTGGAAATCACCAAAGTCACAAGTTCATTAAAGTTTCATTAAGAAAAGGGACCTCATATTTCCAAAACAAGGAAGACGATGGAGTGTTGTGGATGGGTGAATGACGTGGACTCATTGCTTGTTCCATGAAAAAGAAACTTATCTTAGTTATCAATATCAAAAATCAAAGAGAGAAACGAGACATTAACAATCAAAAACATTAAGTACAAACCACCATTAACAAACAACTTCAGCCTCATAGTGTTTAGTTGGCAATAAATAAAAACAAAGCAATTTATTAGAAAAAAAGAAAAATACACATAAAAATAAAGTAAAATATCCAAGAAAGATAAAACATACTAATAATGTTGTAAAAAAAAAGGTGTAAGATAAAAAATTGTAAAAAAAAAAGTATAAAAACTGAGGAGCCACTTAATTGGTTAGCATGAATGGTCATCTCCCCCATGACTGAGTTGGAAAGAGGAGATCTAAAAAATTGAGTGAGGTTGTCCATCCAGTGAGGTGTTGCTAGCACCAACTCTTTTAGGCTCATGGAAAGGTTTTACTTATTGCATGTTGATGACCAGTTTCTTGTTTTAGCTTTCAAGTTTGTAGATCATTATTGACCTAGAAGGATATCTTTCATAAATGATGTAAGGTCCTTCCCACAATGTTTTGAACATTGTTCATTGTGGCACGTGTGTGAGGTTTTAGTAAAGGACCTTGTCTCCAGGTTGAAATTTTACCTTCCTTATTTTGAGGTCATGATGTTGTTTTTTGAATGTCTTGTGTACTTCATTTAAAGATAGGGCCACCAATCTATTCTCATCTAACACATTAAGGTTGATCAGTATTTCTTTTTGTGGTTGGCTAAGGTCAAGATCAAAGTCGTAGGCTATTGAAAGTGTATGGAGCTTAGATTGAATTGGAAGAGTTTGCAATTTTTGGTACACTAGCTCATAGGGAGAATAGCCTATAGGAAGTTTCCATGTTGAGCAGTAGGTCTAAAGGACATTGTTAAGTTTTGTACTCCAGTCTCTCCTATATTTGCTAATTGTTTTGGTTAAGATCTTAGTGATCTTCCCATTTGTAACCTTAGCTTGACTATTAGCTTGGGGGTAATAGAGTGTTATTAATTTATGTTCTACCCCCAAGCATTTCATGAGATTTTGAAAGATGATGCTTTTAAAATAAGTATCATTATCAAAAATTAGTACACGTGGCACCCCAAACCTATTTACAACATTATGTTATACAAACCAAGCAGTGGTAGAGGATGTACAGTCAGTGACAGCTATTGCTTTTGCCCATTTCATACAATAGTCAACAAAGACTATGATGTACACCTTTCCATTGAACATGGGTGTGATGGGACCCATAAAATCAATGCTCTAGATGTCGAAGGGTTCTAGTGGTTGGATCCACTACTAAGGTTTCTCCATTCTAGTAGTCATCCCATCATCATGTTGATAGTAATTACAAGAGTTGATAAACTAGTGAGTGTTTCTAAAGAGTGTTGGCCAATAATATCGTACCATCAAGATTTTAATAATCATGTGTCTCCCAACATAGTGGCCCCCACAAGGACCCTCATGATCATCCTGAAGGTCACACAATTGGTTAGCATCAAGAACACATGAACAAAGTAGGGCATTGATGCACACCTTGTAAAGATGTTTGTTGATATCTATGAAACATTTGGCCTACTGAAGAAATTGTTATTTCTTCTTGTGGTCTAACTATTGTGGCATCTCTTTAGTGAGAAGATAAGTAAGGATGCCATCGTACCATGTAGGTTCATTGGGTATTTGTTCATTTATTGCACTAGCAAAGATGAGTTCATCAGGAAACTTATTAGAAAGTGAGCTTTCCTCCTCTTTGTCATCCCATTGTAATTGAGATAGGTGGTCAGCAACCACATTCTTAGTTTCCTTTCAATCTACCATCATGAGATTGAATTCCTACAAGATTAGAAGCCATTATATGCTAGGTGGGCTCACCATCCATTTTTTCATCAAGAAGTGGATTACATTATGATTTATGTGCACGAATACCTTGTACCCAAGCACAGAGTACCTAAAATGTTTTAAGGCATACACCACCGTCATCAATTCTTACTCCATTGTGGTGTAGTTTAGTTATGCACCCACAATGTTTCAGCTCATGTAGTGAATGTAGTATGGATGATTTTGATCATCCAACTGCATGAGCATGGCTTCCAAGGCATAGTTCAATGTGTCTATCATGATGTGAAATGGTCTATACTAGTCATGTGCTCATAGAATTGGAGTTTCTATGAGTTTTGATTGAGTTGCTAGAATGCCTTTATGCATTCCTTGGTCCATACGAATGAAGCATCTTTCTTTGTTAGCTCCACTAATAGTTTAGCAATCTTATAGAAATTATTTATGAATCATTGGTAGTAACGAGTGTGGCCAAGGCATGACTGAACATCTTTGATGGTTTCTAGTTGATGGGTAATTCCTTTGGATGATCCTTATTTTTTTATGGTCCATCTTAGTCCCTACTTGTGAGATTCCATGCCCCAAAATAATGCCCTTCTAGACCATTGAATGGCTCTTTTGCTAATTGAGCTGAAGGTTGGTCTTCACACACCTTTTCAACACTTGCTCAAGGTGGTCCAAGACTTGTTCAAATATAATGCCATAGGTGAAGAAATCATTCATAAATACTTCCACCTAGCTACCAATTTGATGTTAAAAAATGATAAGGACAAGGCATTGGAAGGTTGGAGGGGCATTGCATATACCAAAAGGCATCTTTTTGTATGCTAAAGTCCCCTAAGGACTTGTAAACATGGTTTTGGCCTAGTCCTTAGGTGCAATTAGAATTTGGTTATAGCCACTATAACTATTTAGAAAACTGTAGTAGCAATGCCTAGAGATGGTCTCCAGCACATGGTTTGCAAATGACAATGAGAAATGATCATTGTAGGTTGTCATATTCAACAGCTTGAAGTCAATATAGATCCTCCACTTGCCATCTTTCTTTGGCACAATCACAAGTTTGCTAACCCACTTGCTATCTACAATGGAATAGATGAACCCTACCTTGAGGAGTTGTTCAATCTTCTCATTAATGAGTTGCTTCAACTTGGTGTTCAACCATCACTACGGTTGCTTGTTTGGATTTATGGAAGGGTCATTATAGATACAATGCTACCATATCCTAGAAGCAATCCTAGTGAGTTTAGGATATGACCAAGCAAAGGTTGTTGGCCATTTGTTGACCATGTTTAATAGCTTCTCTTTTTATTTGGGAGCAAGATTGACATTAATTATCATCAGCTTACCATTTTTTAGGAAAGCACACTTCATGTTATAGGTAAATTTTTCAACTCTGGGGGACCTCTGTTTGAAACTTTCAAGGATTTCCAACTCTTTCCAATAGTATCATCAAGTTCATCATCAGAGATTTGGTGATGAACTTGCTCCAGTTCATCGATGCCTTTAACATAGATACTCGTTAAGCTCTTAGTTGGTTCTATGCAAAGTGTGTTGCTTTCAAGATTAGCTATCAACCACTGGATGCTATCCTATTTTGTGGTTGCTATGTATAGGAACCTCTAAATATCTATCTCATATACAAATTATTTGTAGGATGTAAGTGATGTAATTTTTATGGTCCATAGTTTCTGCACACAATTGCATCCTATATCAATGTACGCGATGCATTGAACTCTCTTTTTCTTGATATTTCCAAATGCATTTTCCTTGAAAATATCCAAGGAAAGGTCTATGATGCCCAACCATGCATCAATAGTACTGACTTAGCGAAGCCCTTTCCATGATGATTGGGAAGTCCCTCTTGCAATTATTAACTTAGATCACTAGGAAGTTAGTAAGATAGAACCACTCATAGATGATGGTCACAATGTCCTTCATGAGTTCCAAGAAAATAGTGATGGACTAATGATGAGTGGTGAATGCCCCTATGGTCAATCATACGAATCAATAAGAATTTTTGCATAATCTGATCAAATTTTGTGAATGCTTTGTTTGCCAATACACTAGGCTGTAGGAAGTGAACTTGCCCTAATAGTCATTCATTGTCTTCCCAATTACACTTGTGATATGAAAAGGTATGGTTAAGTTTAATTGAGGTATATGATTTCTATTATTTTTTATGTCTATGTTTTGGATGCTTAAAATAAAGGATGAAAGGAATGAAGTAATTTAATTGCTAATTTAATCTAACTAACTAACCAAGGTCTAACTAATTCTAACATAAGCATCTAGTCCCACTTTTTGTACACATCCTGAACACGTATAACATTGCTTGGTTATCAAAAGTTAAGAGTTACTGGGATTACCAAGCGTCATGTGCATCCTTGAAGTGGGCGTACTTATGTGCTCAATTAATTTCTATTTTATCTAGATTAATTTAGTTAATTACTTAAAAGCATTAAATAAAATTTTTGAAAACATTGAATGCATGAGAAAATATTTAATCTAGCCAAAGTGGTACAAGGTTTATTAGAAAGCTCATCTTTAATGTTGCACACACTGCCATGCTCAAGGATAATAGTGTTCAAATAAAGATCTGTACACTTAATGACTATTGTTGTGAGCACTTGGAAAAATATTCTATCTTTGGAGAAGAAATATTGCAAGAGCTTTGCTATAGTATGACAAAGATTACCATAAATATGTTGGGTGAGCACATATTTATAGGCAAAAATAGATACTATGTCGATAGGGCCACTTCAATGCATCAAATCATGCATTAATGGGACCTAGTTGATGTAGCCAATTTATGATTCATCATACCCCCACAACTAAATGAAAACTTGTCCTTGAGTTCTTTACAAATTTGGGAAGGTATGGTATTATGTATTGACGATAGACATATGACAAACATAAACAAACACAAAAAAATACTAAGTGCCTAAGTGTATGGATATATGATTTTCACAAAAATTTTTGGTGTTCAGGACTACAAATTGAACACCAAGAAAAAATTTCATAAGCACAATCCCATCTGATGGCATGAAGGTGATAAAGAAGATTAAATGGTCCTAGGCAGTGGAGGCTCTTGAGGTATTGAAGGACCTTCTTTTTCTTTAGGTACATGCTATTGTTGAGGTTGTTATGGTCATTTTGTTGCGATTGCAACTTGTGGTGGAAGATGGAAGCATCCAACAAAGCTTTCATCTTCTTCTCCTTACTCCTAGGATCATGCATTGTCCATGTAGCTTCCCCAATGTGGGTTGAAATGGGCACATACCAAGGACAAGGCATTGTTGGAAATAGCTTGTTGAGATTAACGAACTAGGTAGCAAATTATTTGCATTCAATTTTGAATGCCCTAATTGCATTCTACAGTTCCTAGTAATCGTTCATTCTTTTGGCTAGGTTCTTAATAGTTGATCTTTGATCAGTTAGTCTTGATTTGAGAACTTCAAGTTTAGCATTTGCATTCTCAAGCTTTTTCTTAGTTTCCTTGTGGTGCTTAAACTCTATCTTGTTAGTAAGTATGAGTTGGCCACTTGCTTCTCTAACTTTGATTGGGACCATTTGGTAGTCAGCATTGTCAAGTTTGCATATCGGAGATTGGAAAGCTCGATGTATTCTATTATTTCTTTAATCTTAAACTTCTTCATGTGGATCTCTACTTTGTTGTAGGCATCTATCCCATGAATGATATGTTGCCATACCTCTTTTCCTTATTGGAGTTGCTAGAGGATCTCATTTACTTTTACCTTAGCCACTTGGATGTGTTTTTCATTCATTTCTTTTTGTAGGCCAACCTAATCTTTATAGTGGTTCTTGACTCTCTCAAAATTGAGAACCTCATTCTTCTAGGAAGTAAACTCAATCAAAAATTTTTAGCATAAAGTGGACTTCCTCCATAGAAAGATTTCTATTTTATACTACTAGTCTTCTTAATTTAGTGTTTACACTAGCAAGTTACTCTTGCAGTTGATGGATGAATTTTTGTATTTGCTGTTTCTGCACATCAACATTCTATAGGTGATGATTCTTCATAGTTAGCATCTCATTCTCTAGGCATGTTTGTACCAAATCCTTTTGAACTAAATATGTCTTAGCCTTGGCCATGAACTGGTCAAAGATGACTGTTACCATTCCTACCTCATTTTATTTAAGTCTATCTTGAAGTTGTTTAAAAGCTTCATCTCTTGTCAATGTTGGGTTGAGGAACGTGAAATCAGCAAGGTAGGCTCTTAATTCAATGACCTTTGCAGCTAAGCATTGGTTTTGTTCTTGAGCCATTTTGAGTTATCCTTCCAAGATGATGCATTTGCTGTTTGCTTCAAGTAGCTTCAACTAGGTTGTGATGATGTTATACAGAAAATCAAAGGTATTTAGAATCAATTGGCTGATTCCCACTAGTCGGTACAACAATTCTTTTTGTTGGGCTATACTCAATTGACTAGTAATAGTCCTTGCAAATGTTTACACATCTTTGAGTTCAAAAACGTTTGGTATAGATGCGATAGGTACACTTAGTGCTTCAGTAATCCAGTTAGAAACCACTTATTCTACTATCTCCTGCCCTTGGTGTTGCATCACCAAGATAGTTGCCCTCTCACCCTCCTCGAAGTGCATAAAAAAGGTAGCAACATTCCTAGAGATTTCTAGGAATTGATATTGTTGCAAGAAAGACACCATTACCTCTTAGGCATTAGGATTAAATCTCATAGGTAGTTGTGTTTTCTAGGCTAAGAATATTGGCCCATATCCCTTCATCTAACTAATTGTTCAAGCTAGTTCATTAAGGTGACTCATTATAGGATAGTACATAGATGGATCCCCAACACTTGTTCTTGCTTGCTGTGCTCTCTCATGCAAGAGCTACTCTTGAATTTCATGTAGGCACTTAATGGATATGTAGGCCTTCAATGTTAATTTGTGAGTGGTTGGTGGAGGTAGCGATTGTTGTTCCTCTTCTTTGGACATGGCAAGGATCTTGTCTTTCATAATTTTAGACCAGGAGGTAATGGGAGTATGCCTGATTGTGTCATTTGCATAGTGGACTATCCTTGACATTTTATAGAGTTATCTAATAAGGCATGAAAAGGGTAGGTATTTCCTTCCATGTTCATTTTCCATGAAGCACTTTTCCATCTCTAAATATATTAACTATGGAATGTTTATAGGGAATCTCTTAGTTAAAGTAGCACATTCTTGGGTGAAGAAAGCAGTCACCTTGCTGGGCCTCATTGTTGGATTGAGGTGATAAGCTACTATCTTGAAATATGTGTGCTGCATTGATGTGAGTGTATCAAACTCCCTGTAGTCAATCCCATAACACCACTAGGTCCACTTCATTTTTGCCTTTGGGTCTACATGCATGGAGATCTTTGCCAGATGGGTTCCAAAATCAAGAAAACTAAGAGCCTGCATAATAGCTTCTATTGAGTAGGATACCTAAATGTCCTTAATTCTCACTGTGGCTTCTACCTTTTAGTTTTTTTAGAAGAGATATGTTTCTTCCATGTATCACTCTCCACTAGAAGTGATGATTGGCCACATGTGAGAGTTTTGCAACTCTGTCTTCACTTCTAGTGGAGAATTTTCTAAGAATGGCCCAAAGTTCAGTTCTTAAAGAACTAAGTGTTGGACATCACAAGGCTTGATCGTATCAAGGTAGGCTTGTGTCAATGTGACCTCAAGTCTTGGTATAGGCCTTGGTGCCTCACCTCTTTGAGATTTTTCTGTTGTAGCCTCTTCTTCAAGAATCTATTGGAAAGATTTCACTTCAGGCTCCTCTTGAAGAGGTCTTGTTGCATGAGTTTTTCTTACTTGCTCCTAGACTTGTTCATGCTATTTGCTTCTAGCTCTAGGTCATTTTACCTTGGTTGTGATGGTCCTCCTTCCTCTGGTCATTTCAGTCTTGGTGCCATTTATGATTAGAACATGACTAAGGGTTAGCATTTAATGTATAACTTGAAATAATTGTGTTTCCTTATTGCTTTAGAAAAGTTACACCTGGCTGAGTTGTGATCATGGGTGATTTGATCATTTTAATTATTATTTTATTCTTATTTTAATATTAATAATTAATTTTAGGTTTACTAGAGTTTGTTGGAAGGGTTAAACTCTCAAAAATTAATGGTTTAACATTATTTTATTTATTAATCCTTTTGGAGAGTTAGAAAAATTTTCCTCATAAACCTTAAGGTTTATGACCCCCACAACCAAGAGCCTACCTTTGGTAGCTATGGGATCGAAGAATGGAGTGATTTGGATAAACGGTGTGAATATTTTTGGCTATGGAAGGCTTTGGGCTCTGAAAAATTACAAAAACTCCCCTCCCATTTTGAAGCAAATGACAAAAAATTTCAAAGTGTTGGGTGGCATTTATAGAAGTTTTGCATTGCGTTGAGTGGGCCTAATTGATGGGGCTGAGTTGATGCAGCTGGTTGTGAGGAGTGTGCCTAGTTGATGTGACTATTAACCACCATTGACTTTGTCAAAAAGAATAAAAAACAAGGAATTTTCACATGAAATAAGGGTCAAATGGAAGCCCAAAAAGCCATGGACATGATGAAAATATTAGAAGAGGATCTTAATGTTTTAAAAATTTATAAATGATTAAAGAATGAGATTTTATGAAGAAAAATGCCTTAAGGAGCAGATAGTTGGATGCATAAAGGAGCACATGAAAGATATGATTACAACAACATCTAATGGTAAGGGATTTAACTAACCAAATCATGAGATATGCAAGTGGATCCTCCCCATAGTAGTACATGCCATTTATGTCCTTACATAACCTTAACTAAAGAGTTAGAGGGTCCCATAGTTGATTAATGGTTATGACAAGTTAATGACCAAACCCGGAGAATCTATTTAAGAATTTCAACACATCAAACTAAGAAATTGGACAAAAACATGAATAACCATCAGTGAAGTGAGTTATGGAAGCATAGATTGATGATGGAGAGAGTGGTATGGAGTTCCCGATCTTGGGCACATGAAGTCCCTTAAGGAATTCATGGTTAAATGACCTAATAGAGTCCAACCTTAGTTCATATCCCACATCACCACTCTAGGATCAACCCACCTCCTCAAGACACAAGAATGCTCCCATGGACAACCACTATTCCTTATTAAAGAAGAAAAGAGATGCAGGATGTGGGAAAGGGCATTAGTTAGAGGGGACCTTCCAGCATACATAACATGTCTTTTTAGTCCCATAACTAGTGCTTGTAGCCCATTTATTTTATTTAAGGGGTGTGATTTGAATTCCCATTATGTATTTTTTTGAATGGAAACCACACCATGCAAAGACTTATTCAACTTCCTGTTATTGGTTGACACATAATGGTAAGAAATCAACAAAAACACACATGCACTCAAGCAAGTAGAGAGGTACAAGAGCTTTGAATCCCTTTGAAGTCACACCCTTTTCAAAATTTTGAATCCTTTCCAAGTCTAAACACTACCAAGGTCACAAGTTCATTAAGGTTTTATTAATGAAAAGGGAGCTCATGTTTCCAAAACAAGGAAAACCATAGAGTTTGGGGATGGGTGGATGATGTGGAATGATTGCTTATTCCATGAAAAAGAATCTTTTTCTTAGTTATCAATCATCAAAATTTAAAAATAGAAACTAGACATTAGCAATAAAAAATGTTAAGTACAAACCACCATTAGCAAACAGCTGCAACATCACTCCATCTTGTTGGGAATAAAACACTTTTATTAGAAGATGTGAAAAATTCACACCAAAATAAGAAAAAATATAAAATAAATTATAAAATATTCAAGAAAGTTAAAATGTACTAATGATGTTGTAAAAAAAATTGGAAAAATTGATAAAATGAAAACAAAAAGGTGTAAGATAAAGAAGGTGTAAAAAATGTTGTAAAAATAACAAAGTGTTAGAAAAAAATGTTAAAAAAAGGATGAGAAATTAAAAAGTCATTGTAATGGTTAGCATGTGATGAGTGGCAAGGTACCCCTACACTCAACCACACAAATACGAGTGTTCACGTACAATCCAATTGAATTCCACTGACAGGCTAGTTGTGGCAGCTAGATAGTTACATGTTGATTGTAGTTCATTGTCTTCCCACCTAGACTAGTAATTGCTTTATCACGTATGGTTTAGTCTAGAGTGAGGTGTATGATGTGGTCCTAACTAGTGGTACTCCTAGAGATAATGGAAATAACCTTGTTTAAGCTAATAGGGAATGGGAGAAAAGAATCTAAGCTAGCCTAAGTGCAATGAGCATACATCCTTAATCATTCGTACACATCTTAGACCTCATGTACTACTTCTAGGATTACCAAGTGCATGTTACTGAAGCACTCCTATATACGCTACTAGGATACCAAGTAGTCACACTTAAATGATCATGATTAAGTCATACTCATTTCGCATTTAATAACAGTGATAGTAAATGAAGGTAAAGAAATATTAATTAAGAAAACAATAAATAACAATAACAGTTAAGTAATTAAAACTAAGTGAATGTTGCAATGATGAAGTAATCTCGATCTTTATTGTCGGTCATGTGCGTGTCCAAGTATGTCATACTTGAATAAAGGTTCTATACAATTACAATCATCACACTATGGGAAAGAGTTGAAATGAATTAAAAATGAATGAAAAGACTCTACACTTATACCTATTGACTCCCTCTTTCTTGTGTGTCCAAATGTGTATTTATAGGCTTACATAGGAATCATGATATCGTGCATCCAATATCATTATCTAGGCTATGATATCGCATACCTAATATCACAAATCCAATATCAAAGCCGGAATAAATCATGATTTATCATACCCCCACGATTGAATGAAAACTTATCCTCAAGTCAANCAATTGATTGCACAGTGGATAGGTATGAGATTATTAATTAACTAAGAATTTATTCATGCCATAGTGGAGAGATGAATACAACAAAATTAGGACATAGAAAAAATTATAAAAAGAAAATTTTTTGTTGGAACTCATGTGGTTTCTGGTGGTAGTAGTTCCTCCATGGGTCATTTCCCCTTATCTTGTGCTCCAGGTTTTGGGATTTGATGGCTCTGAAGGAGTGCTTGGAGCTTTTCCTCTTTGATTCGAGGGTCCTATGTCATCTATGCTGATCTCCAATGTTTGATGGATTTGACACCTCCCATGGACATAGTAGTTGCAGGAACATCTGATTGGCCTTGACATACTAGGCTGCAAATAGCCGTCGTTCCTCTTCATAGGCTTTAGCTTTGTCCTTGTATTCCTGGTAATCCATAAGCCATTGAGACAAGTCTACCACAACATCATTTTATCCCTAGTTGCTGGTTTTGACCACCTATAACTTAGAATTTTCCATTTCTAATTTTTGCAGCGTCTTCTTATGCTTAGCAAATTCTTTTTCATATTTTGCGTAGGTGGTAGCTACCTTCTTTTCTAACTCTATTCTTGGGCATCTTGCTATTAACATGGCTAAGTTGGCATATTGTAGGTTTGCCAACTCCATGTATTCTGTAAGATCTTGTATCTGTAGGTCCCAACTTTTGAGTTTCGCTTGATGGACGAATGCATAGGTATCCAATATGGTCTGCCAATTAGTGTTTTGAGAATTGAGAGTGTTGATATGAGCCTTGTCCATATGGATTTTTTTCTATTACTTATTTATACATCCCCACTTAATCCCTGAAGTGTTCCTTCAGCTTCTCATGGTCTCGTTTTGCCATGCACTTATCTCAATTACCACCTTTTGATGGATTGTGCATACCTCCTCCATCAAGAGGGTTCAATTTTCTCTAGCCAAGTGATTTATGTCCTAGTTGACCTTAACTAATTATTCTCATAATTATTGAAAATTTTCTTTGAGAACATTCCTTTGTTTTTCTACAGTGGTTAACCAGAGATTGTTAGTAGCAAGTTGTTTATTCTCCTCTTGTAAGGCCTTGAGTGCTTTGGCATGTGCATATGTCTAAGCTTGTGCCTTAGAAGCATCCCAATCATCCTTCTCTTTCTCCTCTACCACTCTTTTATTTTCTACCAACAATTTGTTGAGTTTCTTTATTTAGAAGGACTCTAGCTAGTCTATGGGGATGAATTGAGATGGGTCCCACTGTGCAGCTTGTAGGGTGATGAGCTTTCCTTGGAGTCTTTCCAACTCTACCTCTACATGCTCAGCCATGATCTCTACCATAACCAGCTTCCCTTTCATGGAAATGAGGTCTGATTGAGTTGTTATGACATCCTGAGAGATTTCAAACAAGGACACCATCACTTGTCCTATCTGTAGCAACTGATATAGTACATCCTCATGCTCTGTAGGAGTCATCGAGGGACCAGCCAAATTTTGAGCATTGCATGCTCTTGTAAAATCTACCAATGGCACAATAGGAACATTGAATCATTCTTTGATGTGGTCTGTGACCACTTCTACAGCTCCCATTGCATCTTGGTGCTACATGATCACTACTGTGGCCCCTTCACTAGTTTCTAATTGCATGTGAAAAGATGCAGCATTCCCTGAGATTTGTTGTGGCCAATGTGATGTCCCTTTTTCTGTTTGAATTGATACCTCACCCCATGCATGATCGATTGAGATCATGGATTATATGACATCGTTTGTGACCTTGAAGAGATTGGTCTCATCAATGCTTTCCCAACTGATCATCTTAGCGATGGCCCTAAGATGGCTCGTCGATAGTTGATAGTCTTGCAGTGGTGGTGGTGGTGGTTGGTCTTGCTAGCCTATGCTGGGCCCCACTTCCTATTGTTGATTGGGCCTTGTGCTTGGAAGTTGGATAGGACCTACATTTTGAGGTGTAGTGGACCCCATTGTTTGTTCTTGTTCAGGCTTGAGTGTCTTACCAATGCTTTTTCTTGGGGCTAGTGGCTTCAGAAATTCAGCAAATGAAGCATTTTGGGCCCTTTTGAGGATATCATTGGTGTACCTTAGAATTCCAGCATGTTGGCATAGCTTCTTGATGAGATAGGGGAAGGGTAATGCAAACTTTCCTATCTTGCATTCTTTGAACTGCCTCAAAATCTCTATTAGATATAGATGGGCATTAACCTTACCCATCAATATCGCACTTTCTCTAGCCACATATGTGGAGATTCTATTCATCCTTTTTTTTGGAGAAGATGTGATATGTGTTGATATTGAAATAGATTCTCTCTTCTAGTGTTAGCTCTCCATACGCCTTCTCTTCTTTGTTGTACGCCCTTTTCAACTAGATATTCTGCACATTAGCTTTGAAGTGAGTGGGAAAGTGAGCAATTTTTGGCCCTATATTCGGAAGATTTAACACCTCTGAAATAGCTTTAGCAGAGAAATCCACAGAAACACCACCAATATCAATAGTGGTGCCTTCTTATTTATTGTGCCAAAATTGGTACATCTCTCCTAGGTACTAGGCATCACTCTCAAAGAGAATAGATCATAATGGGGACCTTTTAAGTTGGTCCTTGACTACCTTAGAAGAAAACTTTGTGAAAGGTCCAAATTTACGTTCCACTATCACAGTTGCTAACATGGACCTTTCATGGATTTCCTAAACACACTTCGGGGATAACGTGAGATGTTGTCCTTGTTTAGGTGCTTCACTGGCTCCTCCTTCAGCATGTCTTGATTGCACAATAATAGGAGGCTCTTGATGAATGCTAAATGATTGTGCCTCCTGTTCTGTACATTCCTTGAGAGACGCCTGGCCTCTACCTCTCATTAGTTATTTGGATGCACCTTGAGAGGGTCCTTCATGTTTTCCTCTTTTAGGGGCCATCTGCAATCACACAAGGTTGACTATTAGTAAGGTTATTTACAAAATTTGATTTATACCTTACTTCTTGCCTTTAATGAATTTTTTTCTTATTTAGTATGATCTAGAGTTAGAAAATATTATGAAAATGTCCCCTAAAAGTTTTGATATTGGGCCCAACTTGATTAGGTGGCTCTAAAATTTAATTCTCATGGTGTGGGTGAAGAGATAAAATTGATTTGGTAAATTTTTTAACATTTTTATAGTCATTTACCCTTTGTGATATCCTTCGGGTGATGATGAATTTCAAAAAAATTATGCGAAACTTGGAGTATACCCTTCCCCCACAACTAAGCTGAACACTTTGGGTTCAGAAAAGTTCAATTGGAATAGAAATTGGAGCATTAGTGAGCAAGATATGGATGTTTAAAGGATAGGTGCACAAGCTAGCAAATTTGTGTAAGAAAATTTGAACGACTCCCCTTGCATGAATAGTGCAAAATGACATTGACGTGTGCAGGGGGCTCCATATATATATTTTTTGTCGACGCAATATTGTGTACCCGATAGCGTGGACCTGATATTGTGTCAGAATCGATATCAGATATTCGATATCATGACCCATTGAAAATAGGGTACTTGGAAAAATTGATGAATTTTTGAATTTTCAAGGCCAAAAATGAAGGATTTGAGGTTAAGTGGAAAGGTCTAGGATAACATTGAATAGACTGGAAGGTACCAAAAGTATAATGAAGTGGGATTTGTCAATGAAATTCATGAATAGGATGAGGAAAAAGGACATGTTTTGGTGCATAGGAATGTTTGAATTAGAAGGATGATAAAGGAAAGAATAATGTTGGCAATATAGTACTTAGAGGGTATAAAATGATGTAATGATGATGTGCAATGAGTGTAAATTACAAAGGCTATGCAAGTGGGTCCTCCCCAAAGAAGGTTCCTACCTATGATGCCCTTACGTAACCATACCTGAAAATGTCCGTAGGGACTAAAAGGGTGAAATGTAATCCACACCAATTCCACAAAACACACACATGTAGATACCACCATAATGAGGTACGAGTTCAATGATACACAAGACATGAGTTACAAATACATGAACAATGAGATGAGGTGAATTGTAGAAGGGATTATAGAGATTGGGACATGAGGTAACTGACCTAGGACATAATGAATCTTGAGTATAGGACATGAGTAATGTGTCATTAGCTTTTCACTCCAAAATCAAGACCAAGTCCATTCCTTTGATAAGTGACATTGCATTATTTCATCCCATGATGAACAACAATAAGAGGATCATGATAGCAAGGCATATGATCACTTGGCATTTCATTCAAGGAAGGAGTGATTTGGAATTTATTTGTGGAAATTTTGATTGGTCATTTATTTTCTTTTTGTTTGGCCATTTTGGCACACACTCTCTTCTTTCTCTTTTTTTTTTAATGCATAATCCAGAGAAACTGCCTACCTTCAGGCATGGATGCATGTCTTTCCAGTGGGATCCTCTAGAATAGCATTGGTTTCTTTATTGAGTGCCCTTATTACTCTTACTCTCATTTTTCATTAGATCTTCAAGGACCTTAGTATCTCTAGGCTACATGATAACTCTTATAGATGTCCCTAAAGAGAATCCACAAGTCCCCTTGATGTCACACCCTGGTCATTCCCTCCTGGTCCATCATTTTTTGCTCTGGGCATAATGAGCACAAAATTATTTTTAAGTTTTCATAATGTCATGAATATCATCATACTCATAGTAGAATCTCTTATTAATAGAATGGTTGGGTGGATGTGGTGTCTCATTGTCCAAATAATTAGTTACTCAAGACTTGACATCATAGAACAACACCTTAACCAATGAGTCACATGAGTGTTTTATTCATAGATAAGATTACCCATAAAAAGATAAAAATATGAAACAATAAATAAAAAGATAAAATAAAAAATTAAAAGATGAAAAACTAGAAAAAAAATTATAAAATTAAAGAAAAGAAAAAACATTTATTAATTCTATTTGTTAGAATGGGGGATATTTCCCATATCTAAACTTTTGATCATGATGAGAATTAATAAATGGAAGGTTTCGATCCATGCAAGCTGAAAATATTGGGACCTTGTCATATTTGAATCACTGGGTCTCTTTTGATGTGGTGGTTGGAATGTACTCAAATTGGGATGCACACACTGTATTAAAGCTGACATAGTGGGGCAAGTTATAAGATGCGGTTAATTGATAAGGAGTTGACCCACTATGGCACCCGCGACTGTAATATGATATGAAAGGATCGATATGTCTCCCTATGTGGCTATATCCATTGGGCTGCATGGTTGTTGGAGTATTGATTGGTGGCCCTAATAAGGTAACATGAGACATTGGGTTTGAGGAGAAAGATGCACCACATTGTTGAACTTGTACTGAGTGGAAGGATGTAGTGGTCTTGGAACTGTGTTGTCCCTTTCTACAGTCATAGCTATAGAAGGGATGCATTCAATGTTGTGGAGGATTCCCATTACAATTGAAAGTAGCAACACAAGCAATGTTTGTGGGTCGATGTTGTGGTGAAAATCCTTCTGGCATAACTGGTGGCGATGTAGAAGGGGGTGAAGGATAAGAATATTGAATTTGAGAAGAAGTGCAAGACACATGAGGGGGTGATCTTGTTGGAGAGGATATGAGTTGATAGTATTTAAGAGAATGATAACAATGTGGTGAGATAGATGATGTTGGACCAGTTGGGAAAACAGGATGCTAAACTTGATAAGCACTTGGGTTTGGATGATATGAAGGGTGTGACCAATTTGAGGGTGGCCTCCCCCATGACTGGGATTTTTCCCATTGTGATTGAACATAGTATTTTTGTATGAATTTTGGATGTAACGTTCTTTTCCAATGCTCATGTAAATGTGACAAGATTGGGTTGGGGTGATCGTACAGGAAAATGCTACATTGATACGTATGATTAGTAGTTGAGTTCTTATCCTTATTCTCTTCAACCCTTCTTTCTGATTATCTAGTGGTGTTCCATCCTGCTTCTTGGTTTGTCATGGTTCTACCTCTAATAATGTTGGCATATTCTCCACATTTTTCATGTATTCATTTCATCATCTTATTGATCTTTGCCTTAATTTCATCCAATGATTGTAGTACTGGCAAAGATGGTTTCACCTCCTTGAAGTGAGTTGATTTCTCCTCTTCATGATCATGGAACCTTGCTAATTTGGGATTTTGGTCTCATTGAGAACTTTCAACATTCTCCCATTTAGCCATTTCTCCTTCTTCTTTTACTACCCTCTTAATAAGCTTTTGGAATTGGTGGGTTTGTAGCTCATATAGTTGACCTGGGGCATACATCCCTAGGGTCTCCCTTGTTTCATTATGGAGCCCATCCATAATGTGGTACATTAGCCTTTCCTTAGAGAACCCATGGCCTGGGTATTTGTTTAATAATGCATAATATCTTTCTAGGGCCATGTCCAAGGGTTCATGTTGTGCTTGTTTCCACTATTTGATTTTTTTCCTTAAGGCTGACAGTCTTGCATAGGTTTGATATGTTTCATTGAAGAGTTCTATTAATATTGGCCAACGTTGAATTGATTTTGGTCTTAAGGAACTGTACCATACTTTTGCTTGACCAACAAGTATTGTAGGAAAGAGCTTAGGTTTTTGCCACCCATTATCAATATTGTTCCATATATGGGCATCATGGAAGGCTTGTAAATGATGTTGCGGATCTAACTCATAGCCTCTTGAAAATTTGGGAAATTTGTTTAAATCAAGCCTAGGTAGACGACTTTTCTTACAATGCCTGCGGGATATTTGAATAGCCTCTTGTATATGCATTAGGCTCTTAGTGGCCAGCAAGGGTTCATTGTCACTAGGTAGGTTATGAATTTATGAGTTGGAACGATGTTGTCTTCATTTATGTGCATAGGGGATCCTTGCATGAGATTGAGTACTTCAAACTTCATTTTCATCATCATACAATTTGTTGTTTCTCCAATGAATTTCCTTACTAGTTGTTGCATTATTGTAGTCTTGTGAGAGAGACATTGTTGTGAATTTGTGTGTGATTTAATTGCAATTATTCTTTCTGAAGGATATATCATCAAGGCTTGGTTACAACAATCTTGAATGATGTAACTAATATAAATAACTAGCACCATCCCTGGTAATGGTGCCAATGATGAGTGGTGAGGTACCCCTACACTCAACCATACGAATACGAGTGTTCACTCATGATCCAGTTGAATTTCATAGATGGGCTAGTTGTGGCACCTAGATAGTTACACGTTGATCGCAGTTCACTATCTTTCCACTTGGACTAGTAATTGCTTTGTCACATATGGTTTAGTCTAGAGTGAGGTATATGATGTGGTCGTAACTAGTGGTACTCCTAGTGACAATGGAAATAACCTTGTTTAAGCTAATAGGGAATGGGTGAAAAGAATCTAAGCTAGCCTAAGTGTGATGAGCATTCATCCTTAATAATCCATACACATCTTGGACCTCGTGTACTACTTATGGGATTACCAAGTGCATGCTACTGAAGCACTCCTATATATGCTACTGGGATACCAAGTAGTTACACTGAAATGCTTGTGATTAAGTCGTACTCATTCTGCATTTAATAATAGTGATAGTAAATGAAGGTAAAGAAATATTAATTAAGAAAACAATAAAGTTAAGCAATTAAAACTAAGTGAATGTTGCAATGATGAAGTAATCTCGATCTTTATTGCTAGTCATGTGTGTGTCCAAGTACGCCACACTCGAATAAAGGTTCTATACAATTACAATCATCACACTATGGGCATGCACTGGGGGAAAGAGTTGAAATGAATTAAAAATGAACAAAAAGACTCTACACTTACACCTACTGAATCCCTCTTTCTTGTGCACCCAAATGTGTATTTATAGGTTTACACAGGAATCACGATATCATTATCTAGGCTATGATATCGTGTACCTGATATTATGGATCCAATAATGGAGCTTGAATAAATTATAATTCATCAACATGGATGGCCATCTTCCCTCTGACTGAGTTGGAAGGAGGAGATCCAAAAGATTGAGTGAGGTTATCCATCCAATTAAGCATTTGTTGCATTGGCTTGCTTAGGCTCATGGAAAGGTTTAGCTTGTTGTGCATTAACCAACTACTTTTTATTTGGGATCTTAGTTTTGTATATTAACATGGACCTAGAAGGAAAATTCTCATGAATGATGTAAGGCCTTTTCCACAATGTTTAAAACTTGGTTTGTTGAGGTACTTGTGTGGGGTTCTAGTAAAGAACCTTATCTCCAAGTTGAAATTTGACTTTTCTTATAGATAGGTTATGCCATTACTTGATAAATGCCTTGTTTACTTCATTTAAGGATAGGGCCACCAATTGATTTTCATTTAGCATGTTAAGGTTGAACAATTGTTCTCTTTGTGTTAGACTTAGCTCAAGATATAGGTCGCATGTTGTTGAAAGTGTATGGAGCTTAGTTTAAATAGGAAGTACTAGTAGTTTCCTGTACACTAGCTCATATGGAGAGTAGCCTATAGGAATTTTCCATGTTGAGTGGTAGGCCCAAAGGGCATCATTGAGTTTTGTGCTCCAGTATCTCCTATATTTGCTAATAGTTCTTGTAAAGATCTTTGTAATCTTCTTATTAGTAACCTCTACTTGACCATTGGCTTGGGGGTGGTAGGGTGTTGTTAATTTATGTTCAACCTCCAAGTGTTGCATGAGCTTGCAAAAATTGGTGCCTGTGAAATGGGTTCCATTGTTAGAAATTAGTGCATGTGGCATCCCAAACCTATTTACAACATTTTTTTGTACAAACTACATAGCAGTAGATGATGTAAAGTCAATGATGGATATTACTTCTACCCATTTTGTGTAGTAATCAATGATGATGATTATGTATGCCTTTCCATTTGAGCTTGTTCTGATGGGACCCATGAAGTTGATGTCCCATATGTTGAAGGATTTCAATGGTTGGATCCACTATTGAGGTTCCTCCATTTGTGTAGTCACCCCACTATCTCAGTGGAAATATTCACGAGATTAGAAAAATATGTGGGCATCCTTGAAGATGGTTGGCCAATAATACCTTGCCATTAGGATCTTAATGATCATGCATCTCTCAGCATAGTGGTCTTCATAAGGACACTCATGAGAATCCTAGAGAACATGTTGTTGATTAGCATCAGGTACACACCAATGAACCAAATCATTGGCACACACCTTGTAAAGGTGTTCATTGATTTCCATAAAGTAGTTGGCTTGATGAAGAAATGTTTATTTCTTCTTAAGGTCTAGATGTTGTGGAATCTATTGAGTGAGAAGATAAGTGAGAATGGTATCATACCATTTTGGTTATGTAGGTAATTGTTCATTTATTGCACCTATAAAGAAGAGTTCATCAGGAAATTTGTCAAAAAGCAGGCTCTTTTCCTCTTTGTTATCCCATCATAACCAAGACAAGTAATCAACGAGCACATTCTTAGTTCCCTTTTGATCTACCATTGTGAGATCAAACTCCTACAAAATCATCAATCATCATATGATACAGGGGCTCACTATTGGCTTGTTCATTAGGAAGAGAATGGCATTGTGGTCAATGTGGACAAACACTTTGTATCCAAGCACATAGTGCCTAAATTTATCTAGAGCATACACCACCATCATTAGTTATTTCTTCATTGTGGTGTAATTCAAATATGCACCCACAATGCTTTGACTTGCATAGTGGATGTAATATAGACATTTCTTATCATCTAACTATGTAATCATGGCTCCCAACACATAATTTGATGCATCTGTCATGATATAAAATGGTATGAACCAATTAGGTTCTTGTATAATTAGAGCCTCTAGGAGCTTCTACTTGAGACTTTGGAGTGCATTTTCGCATTCCTTGATCTAGATGAATGAAGCATCTTTCTTTGTAAACTCGACCAATGATTTTACAATCTTAAGCAAATTCTCTATGAATCATCAGTAGTAGCCAATGTGTCCAAGGAATGACCAAACATCTTTAATAGTTTTTGGTTGGTGAGTTATTTCTTGGATGACCCTTATCTTTTCAGGGTCTACCTCAATCCTTACTTGAGAAATTTAGTGCCTTAGTATAATGTCCTCTTGGATCATCAGATGGCTCTTCTATGAATTGAGCTAAAGATTTGTCTCTACACACATTTTAAGCACTTGCCAAAGGTATTCCAAGGCTTGCTTATATGCAGTGCCATAGGTGGAGAAGTAATCCATGAAGACTTCCACCTTGCAACCAATTTTTTGTTGGATAATGCTTAGGACCAAGCATTAGAATGTTGTAGGAACAGTTCATAGATCAAAAGACATCTTTTGATATGCAAAAGTACCCTAGGAACTTGTGAATGACATTTTTTTGGGATCTTATAGCACTATCTAGATTTGGTTATAGGCACTATAACCATCTAGAAAGCTATAATAGTAATGCCTAGATATAGTATGCAACACTTGATTCACAAATGGCAATGGAAAATGATATTTGAATATTACCATATTCAACAATTGGAAGTTGATGCAAACCCATCACTTGTAATCTTTCTTTAACACCATCACAAGTGGGCTAATCCACTCACCATTTGTAATGGGATAGATAAACCCTACCTTGATGATTTGTTCAATTTCCTCTTTGATAATCTACTTCAATTTGGGGTTTAATTACCATTGCAGCTACCTCTTGGCTTATGGCTAGATCAATGTAGATACGATGCTAGCATATCCTAGGATCAGTCCTTGTGAATTCAGGATATGATCAAGTAAGGGCTATTGGCCATTTGTTGACCACCTTCAACAACTTCTATTTTTACTCAGGAGCAAGATTGACATTAATTATTATTAACTTTTCATTTTTCAAAAATACATACTCCATGCTGGTAGGTATAGTTTTCAACTTTAAGGGCTATTGTTTAAAATTTTTAGGGATTTCTAACTCTTCCCAATTGGTATCATCATTTGCATCATTAGAGAGTTGGTAATGAACTTGCTTTGGTTCAGCTATGTATTTAACATAGGCATATGTCAGGCTCTTAGTAGGTCCCATCCAAACTATGCTACTTTCAATATCAGCTATCAACCACTAGGTATCCTCCTATTTTGTGGCTATTGCATATAGGCACCTTTGAATATCTTTCTCATTTGCACACTGCTAGCATGCAGAAATGGATGCTCTTTTCACATACCAGAGTTTCTACATGCCATTGCACCTTATATCATTATACATGATGCATGGAAACTCATTTCTTCTTGATCTTTCCTAATGCATTTTTCTTGAAAATTTTCAGGGAAAGATCTCTAATGCTCATTTTTACATTAATAGTGCTCAACCAAGCCCTTCCCATAATAATTGGAAAGTTCCACTTGTAGTTACCAAGAAATTAGAAGGATTAGACCACCCAAAGATAGTGGTTATAATAACTTCTACTAGTCCCAATGAAATAGTGATGGACTGATCTACCTATTTTAAAAAGATGTTGCTCTTCTTAAGTGGAGGTAGGTTCTAGGTGTTGTACATTTCATGAGAAATTAGATTAACTTGAAAACATGAGTCAAGAAGAGCCTTGCATGGCTCATTCCCAGTAATATTCAAATAGATGAGAGAACTTCTAGGATCAAATCTTTTCCTAGGAAGGTTGCTAGCCTTGATCTAATTAGATACAATGTGGGTTAACATAACTATGTAGATCTTGGAAAGTGTTTGGTTTGATGGGATCTCAAAAGGAATGGATGAAGAGAATGAAGGAGATATAGGATGAATAATTGCATAAGTAGGTGAGGGTTTAGTAGGGCTATTGATTTGAAAGAATGGTCTTTTATGAGATCTTGGTTCTGGCTGTAAGTTAATGGCCCTAGTAGCGTTACATTGTTGTGACTAGGTTGGAAGCTCATCCTACATAGATGGAGTAGGTTGTAATTGGATGGAGGATGGAGGTGCATGTGCTAAAGGATGAGGAGGATGATAGGGATATGGGGTTTCCCTTCTAGTAGATGGAGAATGAGTTTTGTAATAGTCTAGAGGGTAGTAGTGATGCTAAAAAGAAGCATGGATAGAAGAGTCATGCAGAGACATTACCATATGGATTTGGCTACTTGTAAGGATGTTGTTGTCTTGGTGGTGGTATCCTCCATGATTGTGGGTGTTGCCACTATTGATATTTCTCATAAAATTATGGTGTATCTTCACTTGGATAATAAGCTTATTTTTGTTGGTGGAACTACCTTGGATTGCCTTGAGGATAAGGCAATCTTTTGGGTGCTTTCCTTCTTGCCAATCTAGGATTTAGAGAAAATACCCTAGATTCCTGTAAGTGTGACACAACAAGGCAACATCCATGGGGATGATCATATTGGGAGATGTCACATCCATCATCATCATCATCTAATTTTAACTCCGCAACCTCTTCTACTACTACAACCTTGCCCTTACCCCTTTGGTAGGCATGTTTAGCTTCTTTCTTTCTCTTGCGGTTATGATCACTACTTTCTTATTTGGAATCTTCTACAATTTTCATAGAAATTTAGAATTTTTCACCCAAAGAATCCCATAATTTATGAACCTTGGCTAATATATCAAGAACAAATTTTTGGATTAGTAAGGTTTTCGCTGCACCACCTTATCAAGTGGTGCCTCCTCCTCATTGTCACAAAATCAGGCCTCCCTTTTTTTGATGGAAGACTATTGGTTATACTCATTAACACTTTTTTATTTTCTCAACTCTCATTCTTCTTTTTCTACCTACTCTATTAGCCTTTGGATCTAATGGGCTCTAAGTTTTGATAGTCTTTCTAGGCATAGATCCCAAGAGTTCTTATCATTTCTGATCTAAGTCCATCTAAGATGTGGTGAAGTTGTTCCCTCTTAGAATAACCATGGCTAGGGCATTAGTGTATGAGAGAATAGTATCTACCCATGGTAGCATCCAAAGGTTCACATGTTCCTTACTTCCATCCTTGGATCTACCTTGTTAAATTAGACACTTGATAGTACGTTTGATATTTATCATTGAACAACTTTAGCATTATACTCTACTTGTGGATAAATTCTAACTCTAATGACCAATACCAACTTTCTGCTTCTTTGATGAGTGTCCTGGGAAATATCTTTAATTTATACCAATCATTTTCAATATTTTTTAAGGCATAGACATCATGAAAGTTTTAAATATGTGTTTGTAGATCAGAGTTATATCACCCCTCAAATCTTGGAATATTGTTCATTTCAAGTTGCTTGATCCGAGTATCTTTCACATGCCAGTTGAAATTTTTATTGCTTGTACAATATTTAGCATGCTCTGAGTTGCCAACAAAGGATCATCATAATCATCATTTCAATGATTCCTATGATGTCCTCTACTACCCATTTGTTCATGGTAGGCCCAATGATCAATATTATCCTACTATTCACCTTCATCATGGTTGTCCTTTCTACGAAATTTATTGAAATCAGAAGAGGAAGAAGAAGATGTAGATTAAGAGGGTGAAGAGGAAGGAGGACTACCATCACCATGGTGTCTGCCATCTCCTCTATGCTTTTCATGACCACATTCATCATCTTTCTTATCATATTGATGCTTTCTCGAGCCCCTGCTTTGACTCCCACTTTTGCTTGAACCTAAATTGTTGATTATGAATTGTAGATTCTAGTTTAATCCCCCATCATCAATATCAAGGGGTGGAGAATCTTCATGTTGAGAACTCCAAAAGGGAGGATCCTCATTATCATTTTGGTTAAGTAGGAACAAGGGATTGGTGAATTGTTTCCTCTTCAAAGCCTCATGGTGCTTCTCCTGGTGTGGATCTCTCTTTTTTTGTGTTTCAGTGGTATGGTAGTCCTAGTAGTTATGGTCATGCACAACGTACTCTTCTTGAAGATCTTAGATGCCCAACCTCCTAAGATTTTGGAATAACATCCTAGGCATAGATCAATTTGGAGGCATTACAATGTTACCCTCCATATCTCACGACCATAGTTATTCATCTTGATGTAGGATGAAGGTGAAGTTAGGCACATACTCATCTAGATGAGTATATACCACCCTGCATTCTTGAGGTATTGGTTGTTTAGTATCATCACATCTATGACAAGAAGACATTTTATAATTAAAATAAGATATTAGTGTGCTTAAATTATTATATATTTTTTAGAATGATTTTGACCTTAGGGTTTTTCCAATGATGTTAATGATTTTCACTATGCCTAGATAGTTCATGTTTCAAACAAAAAGAGTCGCTAACAATGGCGACAATGATGAGTGGTGAATACCCCTATGCCCAATCATATGAATCACTAAGCATTCATGAGTGATTCAGTCAAATTGCATGCACCCTTTGTCTTCTGGTACACTAGCCTCTAAGAAGTGAACACCACCCTAATAGTAATTCATTGTCTTCTCAATTACACTTGTGATATGCAAAGGTATGGTTAAGTGTAATCAAGATGTATGATTTCTATTATTTTTCATTTTTTCTATTTTGGGTTCTTAAAATAAAGGATGAAATAAATGAAGTAATTTAATTGGTAATTTAATATAACAAACTAACGAAGATCTAACTAATCCTAACATAAGCATCTAGTTCCACTTTTCCTACACATCCTGAACACATATAACACTATTGGATTACCAAACATTAAGTGTTATTGGGATTACCAAGAATCATGCACATGCTTGAAGTGATCATACTTATGTGCTTAATTAATCACTATTTAATCTAGCTTAATTTATCTTAATTGGTTAAAAACATTAAATAAAATTTTTGAAAGCATTAAATACATGAAAAAATATTTAATCTAGCCAAAGTGCTATAAGGTTGATCAAAAAGCTTGTTTTTATTACTACACACATTACTGTGCTCAAGTACAATAATGCTCGAATAAAGATCCATACACAATGACTCCTGCTGTGGGCACTTGGGAATATATCCTAACTCTAGGAAAACTCCAAGAGCTTTGCTATATTATGACAAATATTATCATGAATATAGTGGGTGAGCACATATTTATAGGCAAAAATAGACACTACATCAACAAGGCCACATCAATGCATCAATGGGGCCTAGTCGATGAGGCCCAGTCAATGCAGCCCATTTACAACTCATCAACTAGTTTGCCAACTTAAGAAGGATGTTACTCGTCTTGAGTGAAGGCAAGTTCTAGGCTTTGTACATCTCATTAGAAATCAAATTAACACTAGAACCTGAATCAAGAGGAGCCTTGTATGGCTCATTTCCAATGATTTGAAAAATAGATTAAGGGACTCCTAGGATTAGATCATTTGGTAGGAAGGTGATTAACCTTTACCCAATTAGTTGTCACATGGGTTAACATGATAGTGTGCACATTGGATGGTGTTTGGTTTTAAAGGGACTTAAATGAATTGGATGTAGAGGATGAGGAAGAAGCAAGGCTATTAGCTGCATAAATCTATGAGGGCTTTGTAGGACTATTAGTTTGGAAGAATGGTCTTTTTTGGGATTTTGTTTCTGAACCACTCAACTAAGGAGTTTTTTTTTAGTTAACAGCCTTGGTAGTGTTACATTGTTATGGCTAGGCTAGAATTTCACCTTGCATATCCCCCCATGATTGTGGATATTGACACTAATGATACTACTCATAAGGTTGTGGTGGAGCTCCACTTGGATAATATGCTTGATGTTTTTGGAAATGCATTAGGTTTCTTTGCAAATAAGGAAACCTTCTATGTGCTTGCCTTCTTGCCAATCTAGGATTTAGAGTGTATATCGCAATGGGGAAAAATCCTTCAGGATGTTCATATTGGTAGATTTCACACCCACTATCATAATCTATTTTGGATTCCACAACCTTGTCTACTATAATAGCCTTGCCCTTACCCCTTTGGTAGGCACATTCGACTTCCTTCCTTCTCCTGTGATCATAATAACTACTTTGGTCTTTGGATTTCTCTACTATTTTTAGAGTGATTTGGAACTTTTCATTTAAAGAGTCCCACATTTTTTCTACCTTGGATGAAATTTTTAGGAAAATTATTGAATTAGAAAGGTCTTCTATTACACCACCTCATCAAGTGGTTACTCCTCTTCATTGCCACAAAACCAAACTTTCTTTCTTTTTATGGAAGAATCTTGATTATACTCCTCACTAAGTTCCCTTTTTCTCAACTCTCCTTTTTTCTTGGAAACTTGATCTATTAGCCTTTGAATCTGATAAACCCTTAATTTTGACAATCTCCCTTTGACATAGACCCCAAGCATTCTCCTTGTTTTTGTGTGGAGACCATCTATGATATGGTGAAGCTACTATCTTTGAGAATAACCATGGCTAGGACATTGGTGCAAAAGGGTATAGCACCTATCCATGGCTGCATCTAAGGGGTCATGTGTTCCTTGTTTCCAATCTTGGATTTTATTTCTTAGGTTGGACACTTAGGAGTACATTTGATACTTGTGATTGAAGAGCTTAAGCGTCAGCCTCCATCTATAGATTTATTCTAGCTCTAAGGACTAGCACCAAATTTTAGCTTGTTTTATGATTGTCCTTGGGAAAAAATTTAGCTTTTACCATTTTTTCTTCATGTTTTGTAAGACATATGCATCATGAAAGGCTTGAAGATGGTTCTATGGATTTGAGTTATATCTGCCTTCAAATTTGAGAATATTATTCAAAATTGATTTTGCTACCTTTCACATGCCTTGTCAAAATTGACATTTCCTATGTAATGTTCAACATATTTTGAGTTGCAAGAAAAAGATCATCATAAGCATAACCTCTATGATGGTCATGATGCCTATGATGTCCTCTTCTATCCCTTCTTTCATGATGGTGGACATCCCTTGATTACCCATGCCCCTAATCTTGACTAGTTCAACGGGTCCTATGATCATCGCTATCTTGTTGGTCACCTTCTTGATGATCATGTCGTTTGTGTTTTCAATTGGAGGAAGAGAAGGAAGAAGAGGATAATGAAGGTGAAGATTAAGGAGGACTAGCACCATGATGCGTACCACCCCCTCTTCAATGGTCATGACCATGATCTTCATCATGATGCTTGTCCTTGTCGCTAACATGACTTCCACCTTTAGATCCCTTATAGTCATGGGATCCATTCTTACTTGAACTAGGACTGTTTACAATGGATTGTAAATTTAGGTTCAATCCTCCTTCATTAAAACCAAGGGAAGGAGAGTTACTAAAATGAGAGCTTCCAAAGAAGGGATCCTTACTATCTTTTTGACTCAATAGGAACAAGGGGTTATTGAATCATTTCCCGTTCATAGCTTCATAATGCTTCTTCTATTGCCGATTGATTTTACATTTTTCCTCAAAGGGATGGTAATCATTGAATTCATGGTCCTGCACAATGTATTCAACATAGAGTCCCTAGATGCCCAACATCATAAGAATTTGTTGGAGCATCATAGGAATTGATCGATCAGATGACAACACAATGTTGTCCTTCATGTCCCTCCACCACATTTGTTCATCTTGATGTAGGATGAAGGTGAATTTAGGAACATACTCATTGGAATGAGTATATACCACTCAACATTTCTAGGGCATTGGCTAATTTGATTGTTCATTTCATTGATTGGATGTGTGCTTAATTTTTGCAGAGAATCATCCTTGTGAGAAGAAGACATTTTGGATTAAAAGAAAATACCAATGTGCTATTTACAATTATTATTATTATTTGAATAATTGTGATTTTATGGTTCGATCCAACAATGTTGAATAATTTTTACTAAGTTCTAGATAGCACATGTAGCTAACTAAAGTCCCTCGCAACAAGGGTAATGATGAGTGGGGAGTATATCCTATGCCCAAGCATAGGAATCACTAGCATTCACTTAGCGATTTGATCAAATTCCAAAGACTTTAGATTTCTAAGTACACTGGTTCTAGGAGGTGAAACTAATCATTTTAATCATTGTCTTCATAGTTCCACTTGTAAAGTACAAGTGTATGGTTAAGTGTAACTAAGGCATATGGTCTTTATCATTTTTATCTTTTATGATTTAAGTTGCCTAAGAATGAGAATAAAGAATAAAGTAATTTAATATTAAACCAATGTAATAACTAGCTAACATTTAACTAATCCTAATATAAGCCTCCATTCCCACTTACTGTACACATCTTATTATAATGCTACTTGATTACCAAACATTAAGCATTACTAGGGTTACCAAGTGCTAAGCGTATGCTCAAAGTGGTTGTACTTATGTGTGCTATTTAATTGATATTAATTAATTAATTGAAAACATTAAAGTAAATTTCATGACTATTAAATGCATAAGGAATTAATTAATTTAGTCCAAGTGTTGTAAGGTTTATCAAAAAAGCTCATCTTTATTACCATCCACACTAAAGTGCTCAGGTACAATAGTGCTTGAATAAAGATCCATACACTCTTTGACTCCTATTATGGGCAGTCACAAAATATTCTAACTCTCAAATGGAAAATTTTCAAGCACTTTTCTACAACTATGGAAAGATTGCCATAAAAGCAATAGGTAGGTGCACATTTATAGGAAAAAATATGGTGCCCCATTGATGGGTATACGTCGATGGGTCAAACCCTACATCAACGAGATCACGTTGATGAGATCCTATTGATAGGGTCGCGTCAACGACATCTTGTCAATGCGGCCCAATGATTGACTCATGATAGTGTTTTGAGAGGTTTTGAGGTTTTTTGGGTTTTGGGAACCTTGTTGTAGTCTTTTAATTGAATAATTGAAGATAGCTAGTTTTCTTGTTTTCTAGAAAATGTTATTCTCTTTTCATAATATCTATATTTAGTATTCGAAGCTAATTAGTTATTGGAGTGAACCTACTTCAAAGGTATTGGTATTAAAGCTTTGTGTTTATTGTTGCTTAGAATTGGTTGAAAATTTTTTCTAGTTTAGATGGCACCTAAGAAGAAACATGGTTAGACCCTAAATAAAGACATGGAGAGCATGAAGTCTACCTTTCAAATGATGGTTTCTCCAATACTAATATCACTAGATCAAGTTCACTCTAATAATTAGTTACGTTCAAATTCTAAATCTAGATATTATGAAAAGATAATAACCTTTTTTAGAAAATAAGAAAACTAGCTATCTTTGATTATTCAATTAGAATATTACAATAGGATTCCAAAAATAAAAAATATCAAAACCTCTCAAAACACTCAAATGATGTCGCAGAGCATGAGGCTCTACAATCACACAATAACTATTCTCAATGCAAAACATAACTAATGAAAAATATTTTCCACAACCTAGGACTGAGATTCTAATTAGAGAAGTAAATAAGAAATAAGAACACATAATCCAATCCATACACATTGATCTTAAAGCTACAACCACACTTGAACTCACTTGATGTGCTCTATCATAGTCTTGCTAAGCTTTCTTCAACTCAAAAGCTCTAACTAAGACTTCTCTTTCGCTCTCTGTGTTTATTCATAAACATGAAACACCAACATATTTATTAAGAAAATAAGATAAAAACTAAGGAAAACCTTTCACAAGCATAACTTGGAGTTCTCATGCTATTTCTATCTTTTTCCTCCATTTCTGGGTAGTTTTCCAACTTGGAATGTCGAATTTTGGAAGTTTCTCGATCATACAGGTCATCTATGATATTCTTGGGTTTTCTTTCATCAATTCCTAGCCTTCAAATAAGATGTATGATATTCTTGAAAAATTTCACCTTCCTAGGTAAGATGTCTACTCCAAGGTAAGATGTGTTATCAAAGACAACTTCACTAATAGGGAGATGTCTTCCTTGAGACATCTTCTCTCAGGTCAAGGTGTGTCCTCTGAGACTAATACATCTCATGTTAACTCTAGACATCTTCTAAGATAACTTAATTTCTAGCTAAGACATCTCCTTGATCTCCAAGACATCTCTACAAAGCCTAAAACCTAAAAAACACATGCATAGGGAAGAATAAGGGGATTAGAAGAGATGTCCATACACTAGCTCTTCCATCCTTTAAAAAGTAAACCCATGAATAAAGGAGTAGGGGTTGAAGTGATTCCCCACTCATGAAGTTTAGTCTCATAGATCCATACAACATCATCCATGGGTTGACCCTTCCAATGGATCAAATATTCATGCCCCTTGATCCCTTGAGTACCATAGGCTTCCCTCTACTTGATTATGATTGTCTTCCTCTCCATTAAAGGCTTAGAACAATCAATAGCCCTCTTTAACTTAATGCTACCTTGTATGGTCTTCTCATCAACTAGTCCATAATAGTGCATAAGAACTAAAACATTAAACCCAAAATACATAGCAAGATAATTTGGTATCTCAATCTCAAAAGCATTATCATTGATCTTAACATTAATTTTGAAAGGCCTCATCTTTTTGACTTTTAACTTGGAGAAGTTAACACATCTTAGCTAATTCTTCTTCAAAACATCCAAACTAAGTTACCAAAAATGAAATTTGGCTTCTAATTGCACTCATTCCTCTTGATGACTCTCTCTTAAGTATTGTTATCTAGTTTTGATTTAACTTGTGCATGAAGATTTGTCATCTCTTGCACAAAATCAATACTAAGTTGAGCTTCACCATCAAAATTTTGCAAAGTATCTACCATCTTTGGACAAAATCCATAGTTCGCCTCAAATGGAATTTTTTAAATAAGAATATGAAAAACATTATTGTATGAAAATTGAGCATGAAATAAGAAATTTTTCCACCTATTTGGCTATCCATCACCGAAACATCTCAATATGTTTAGCAAGGATTTATTCACCACCTTCATTTGATCATTATATTGTGAATAATATGCACTAGAAAAATTTAACGTTGTCCCTAAAATGTTTCAAAGGGACCTTCAAAAGTGACTTCTAAATTTGGAGTCTCTATCACTAATAATATTCAAAGGAATTTCATGCAACTTCACTACATGCTAGAAGAAAATGATTTGCAACATGAGAAGCATCACTCATCTTTTTGCACATAATGAAATTTTCCATCTTGAAGAACTTGTAAAGAATAACAAAAATTTCATCATTCTTACTTTTTTTTTTGGAATATCACTCACAAAATTTATAGAAATACTTTTCCAAGGGCCCTTAGGATTTGACAAAGGCATATAATGTACATCCACTTCTTTACCTCCTTTGAACTTCTGACAAGTCAAATACTCCATCACAAATTTCAAAACTTTAGTTTCCACACTAGGCCAAAATTGTACTTGCCCACAAGTTCTACTATTTTATCCCTACACATGTGACCTACCATTCCACTACAATGCTTTTCAAACAAAATCTTCTTCATAAAATCATAATGAGAAATAGATACCTTTCCATTCTTAAATAACAATTCATCTTAAATATGATAGTCCCTTCATTGGTTTATCCTACTCATTAATGGATCTTTGAGGCTTCTCTAGATTTACCCAAAATCATCATCATGATCATACAAAGAAGAAAAATCACCCATACCTTCCACATGAGGTATACTAAAATTAACCATATGAATCCTAGATAATGCATCGACCACCACATTGGCTTTCCCACTTTTGTGCTTTAATACAAAATTAAACTTTTGGAACTGTGCAACCCACTTCATGTTATTTATACTCAACTTATTTTATGAGTTTATAAATTAAAGGGCTTTGTGGTGTGTCATCAAAGTGAACTCCTTAGATAACAAGTAATGCCTCCAATGATTAATTGCTTTAAGAATAACGTATGACTCCTTTTCACATATGCTACATTTTTCCTTAGCTGATTTAAATTTTTTGAAAAGAAAGAAATAGGTCTATGTTCTTGTGAAAGTACCCTACCAATGGCAAATCCATTTGCATCCACTTCTACTTGAAAAAATTTTTGAAAATTTTTTCTTTCAACAAGTCAAAACTCTCTTGGGTTTCATTATTTCACATTAAATACATAGGTCATGAAATATCAATAAAATTTTTTATGAATTATTTATAAAAATTTTCTAAATCAAGGAATGATCTTACCTTCAAAAAATCATTAGGAGTTGGTTGATTCCTAATAGCCTTTACCTTGGTACCTTCCATTGTACTTTGGTTTTTAGAAACAAAATGACCCAAATATATGATTTCCATCTTAAAGAAATGAGTTTTCTTCATATTCATCACGAATTGTACATCTTCCAACTTAATACATACCATTCTTAAGTGATCCAAGTGCTCTTACTCATTAGTTCTATACACCAAAATATTATAAAAAAGAATGATAGAACAGTTACTAATCAAGTCATTTAGTACATCATGCATCAACCTCATGAATGTAGAAGGTGCATTCCTAAATACCAATAATGCTAGAGTAGGTTCATTTCAATAATTAATCATCTTCAAATTTTTAATTTGGATATTATGGAAAGATAATAACTTTTGATTGAAAATAATAAAAATATCTATCTTCAATTATCCAATTATAAGATTATAGTAAGGTTTCAAAAACTCATAAAAGATCAAAACCTCTAAAAACACTCAAATGATATTATTGAGCATGAGGATCTATGATCACATAATGGTTGTTCTTAATGAAAGACACAATTGATAAAAAAATTGTTCCAAAACCTAGTATTGAGATTCAAATCAAAGAATTAAAGAAGAGACAAGAACACATAGCCCAATCCACAAAAATTGACCCTAGAGTTACAACCACACCTATACTCACTCAATGTGCTCTATCACACTCGTGCCAAGCTCTCATTAGCTTAAGATCTCTTACCAAGATTTCTCTATCACTTTGTGTATTGATCCATAAACATGAAACACAAAAAATCTTATTAAGAAAATAAGATAAGAGCCTAGGAAAACCTTCCACAAGCTTAACTTGGAGTTCTCATGCTATTTCTATCTTCTTTTTTTATCTCCTGGTTATTTTCCAACTTGGGAAGGCCAAGTCTAGAAGGTTCTTGATCGTATGGATCATCTTTGGCATTCTTGGGCCATTTTTTATTAATTTCTAGTTTTTGAACAAGACATATACTATTTTTGTAAGATGTATCCACCCTTGGATAAGACATCTTCTTTTGGGAAAGATATCTTACTTGAGATATCTTCACTATTGGAGAGGCATATTCTCCAAGACATCTTTACTTAGTGTTGGTGACTGTTTAGGACACGACCGCCAACGAGTGTCCTCAAACAAGATTTGGGTGCTTGCTGGTCTTCTGGCAACACCAAGGCCCAAATACCTCTAAATAGACTTAGTAGTTAATGTGAGTATGTGTGTGTGCTATTGCAGTGTGTGGTTGTGAAAAATGAAATGATTGTGTTGTGCATAAACTACAAATGACTTATCTTAAAGAGATTCAGCCAACTTTGCCAAGTACTGTGAGTTGTTGAGAATTCCTATTTTGTTCAATTGCCTAGTCTATGCAGTCCTTATAATACCTACTTGTAACAAATAAAATTTTGCAAAAAAAATTGAGCACAACTCTGCGAATCTACTTCTAATTTTCCCCAGAGAAGTAGATAGTTCCACAAGAAAGCTAGAAATAGAGCAAGATTCAATGGAAATAGATAGAAAAGAAAGAGGATTTGTGTTAAGACCTCAAATGTTTAAACAAGGTAAAATGATACGAGTAAACACTTCGCAATAAAGCTATCCCAAATTCAATAACTACGAATTGTTCAAACTTCCAATGCTCAAATAAGCAATTTCTTCAAGACAATCCTACTATGCTACCAAAAAATTGTTGCATAAATTACCATGTACATTTTGGCTAGATAATGGATGTCAACAATTGCATTCAATAGAACCTTCAAAAGACTTGACAATTTCTGATTTAAATACCATGGAGACTCACTTTAAAGATAAAAGAAGCTATTTTGGTCTTACCAAAATACCAAAGATTTTCTGAACCCTCTTGACTATTGAATCGTTCAATGGCTTGACTACGAGCAGAGGCTTTCTTACAACAATCTCAATAGTAGTTCTTATATGTTGCACAATAATAAAATTTACTACTAAAATGCTCTTAAGGCTTTTAAACACAAGTGATTCTATGGCAAAATTTTAATAGAAGTATTCTATTATGCAACAAGAAACAATAAGAGCAATCTAAAAATCGCAAAATTACTTGCCAAACATGATACTATCTAAACCACTAACTAAACAATTTAAACAAAATAAAAAAAATAAGCATAACTCACAGGACTTTGACAAAGAGGCTGAAAATTTGTCTTTAGCAAGTCATCTTACAAGCAATCTTTCACAATGTCTTCTTTACAAATGCTTTTTCCAAGAGTGTGTGATCCCCCCCAAAAGTCCTTTTTTCCTTCTAACCGCTGAAGCCTTTTTATAGGGTTCAAAGGTAGTTAGATATTCCAAAATATCTTTGCTAACTTCTCTCCCAAGTAAGGAAGTTATAACTTGCCCAACAAGTTAGGAGATATTACTTGCCCAACAAGTTACGAAGTTGTAACTTATACATGAAGTTAGGAGAAAATCATGCTAACATTGGCATGTGTTTTTGGTGATTTAAAATTAGCTACAATTATCATGGAATTTTATAATCTTCCATATGAATAAAATGGATACTAACTAAATGTCCCCTTTATATAGGACATTACAAAAATATCCCAAAAAATTCTTTTCTCTTTTTCAATAATAATAATAATTTTATCAAAGATGGAGTTGGAGGACATTGGTCATCCCAACATGCTATTCCACTGCAGCTGCAACTACACTTTGGGACTGGTTTTGGCCATGAAATCTTTTTAATTTGCTAGATTTGGTTTTCCTCTTCTTTGATAGATTTATTTTCACAACCTTCGGCATATATGCTGATCATCTATAGTGAATAAACTAATTATTTTTACCATATATTTCTCCAGGCGTTAGGCGTCATCGTGCAGGTAGGACAGGTGCCAGATCAAGGGTTTGTAAACTGTCACATTGCGAGGGATAAGAGGCAATGCATAGGCATAGTAGGCTCCATCGTTGTCATTGCCATAACTAATGTTATGGAAGGCCACCCACATGCTTCCACATCGTCCGCCTCATACGCCTATTACCATCGGTGTTTTGCCATATGAAAAGAACTGTAACGATCCACCATCTTTGGAAATTGGCTATCTTGCGAATTTTTGTTTGTGCTGGAAATGGTAGCTACAGTAATCCGTGTGCTATACCATGGCCCTAGCGTTGGTGGGGAGTCCAGAAGTTGGGTGGTGTCTTCTATGTTTGCCTTCAGACGCTCACTAATAGAAGATCCACTCATACATTTTCAAACTATGATTCAAGGTTTGAAAATCCCTGCAATTCGACAGGAATTATTTGCTTGGGTGGAGATTTCAACGAAGTTGTTGCTGGCTCCCAAGGAGGTCACAGTGAAGCTGAGAGGGCCGTGCTTACTGGTGGCCATGGTTTTGACAGGATTGCTGGCCTCCTACAATTGCCCCTGTGTGTAGTACTTCAGCAGCATGTGGTACTACACTATCTTCATCTTCTCCATTTCCATGAGCGAGTTCAACGTGCCTACCTTCAGATCTGCGAAGGCATCATCGGAGGGAGCCAGGACAGTCATTCCCTACGAATCCACGGGCAAGTCCATCTAAATCTAGTGAATGGCCTATGTGCTCTTTGCCAGATTTGTGAACATGTTGCATCCCATCTACTCTAGAATCTTCATCGTCTTCATCGTGCCTGCTTCTGACGATGCCATCGGTGCAGTCACTGCTGGTGTCGCCGGCACTGCCATGAACGCCATCACCAATACTAGTGGGGCCAAGAATATCATGGTTGTATCCATGGTAATAGCAATCAAGATTCGTCTTGAATAATAATGATAGTTATAGAGATTGACGAGAAGCAAACTTTGTTTTTATTATTGTTGATGTACCAGGCGCTTCTCCTACTGCTGTTTGGATGCAATGTGTCGTATGACCAACAAATATTTCTAAGCAGTGCCATGAACGAGAACTTGTCTGGCCTTGAGCACTTTGTAAGTCACTGGAACCATTGATGTGATGGAATAATACTTTGCCCCATTTTTTTAATCACTCAATTACCATCGGCCGAAGCCCTTTCCATTTTTCTTTTGAAATGTTGTGTGAATGTTGAACCATTTGCTTCCAGTAATACCATGTTTCCTCTAGAATAATTTGGCACTTTAATTTTGTATCCCGAGAAGGTCTTAACATCATTTTATTTAATAGTGAATAACTTCTCCAAAACATCCATCAACCCATAACCTTAAAGCCACATGTTTATTTCTAAATTTTCAACCATACATTGTTTTACAAGTTACCTTTTTCTAGTATCTACTCTTGTTGTTCCATGAAATGGCCAAATGTGCCAACACTTAGGTTAAGACATCATCTTTTATTACATCTCATGTCAACTCAATATGTCCTCTAATATAACTTAACTTTCAAAAAATATATCTCCGTAACCTCCAAGATGTCTTCATAGAGCCTAAAACCTACAAAACACATGTAGGGAAGAACAAGGAAATCAGAAGAGGTGTTTCTAGGCTAGCTCTTACATCCTTCAAACAGTGAATTGATGTAAAAAAAGGAGTAGAGGTTGAAGTGATTCCCCACTCATGAAATTTGATCTCATGGATCCATACATCATCATTTGTGAATTGATCCTCCTAATGGATCAAATTTTCATGACACTTGACTTCTCGAGTGCTAGAAGATTCCCCTTGCTTAAGTACAATTTTCTTCCTCTCCATTGAGGGCTTGGAATGATTAATAGCCCCCTTAAACTCATCAATGCTATCTTGTATGGTCTTCTCATCAACTAGTCCATGATAGTGCATAATATTTGAAACATTAAACACAAAAGACATACTAACATTGTTTGATAAATCAATCTCAAAAGCATTATTATGGATCTTTCCCTTGATTTTGAAAGACTGCATATTTTTTTCTTTTAAATTAGAGAAGTTAAAATCTCTCAACAATCACTTCTTCCTTAAGTGCACTCAAAACGAGTTACCAATAGAAAAATTTGGCTTTTGTTTGTTCTCATTTCTCTTGAGGACTTTCTTTTCTAAATTTTCTTTCAAATTTAATTTAACTTGTACATGGAGATCCCTCATCACTTGCAAAAAAATAGCATTAAGTTGAGATTCACCAAAAAATCTTCAAAGTGTTCACTATCTTTCGAAAAAATTCATAGTTTACCTCAAATGGGCTTTTACCAATAGCAACATGAAAAACATTATTATGTGAAAACTTAGCATGAAACAACAAGTTTTCCCACGTGTTTTAGTTAAGGATTTATTTACCATCTCCATTTGGCCATCAAATTGTGAATGATATATACTTAAAAAATTTAACTTTGTCCCTAAAATTTTCCAAAGGAACCTCCAAAAGTGACTTGTGAATTTGGAGTCTCTATTACTAAAAATATGCAAAGGAATTTCATGCAACTTCACAACATGTTGGAAAAATAAAGATGAAACATGAGAAGTATCACTTTACCTTCTTAAATAGAATAAAGTGTGCTATCTTGGAGAAGCTATCCAAAAATTGCATTATTCTAAGTTTTATTTTTTTGAAATACCACTTGCAAAATCCATAAACATACTTTCTCATGGATCCTTGGGAATATACAAAGGCATATAATGTCCATCCAATCCTTTACCTTCTTTGAACTTTTGATAAGTTAAACACTCCACAAACTTTGAAATGTTAGTTACCATAATAGACCAAAAATAGTTCCTACCCATAAATTCGAATGTCTTATTCCTGCCCATGTGACCTACCATGCCACTACAATGCTTTTCAAATAAAATATTTTTTCTAAAATCATAATTAGGGATACATACCTTTTCATTCTTAAATAATAGTTCATCTTGAGTATGATAGTCCATCCATTAGACTATCCTACTCATCAATGAATCTTTGAGGCTACTCCAAACTTGTCCAAAATCATCATCATTATCATACAAAGAAGCAAAATCACCCTTGCATTCCACATGAGGTATGTTGAAATTAAAAACATGCACCTTGGATTTCTGCATTAGCCACCACATTGACTTTCCTACTTTTGTGCTTTAATGTAAAATTGAACTCTTGTAACTGTATAACTGATTTCAAATACTAATGCTTTGATACCAATAATGATAGTGTAGATTCAATCCAATAATTTATCACCTTCAAATAATAAATCTAGATATCATGAAAAGACAATAATTTTTGCTAGAAAATGAGAAAACTATATATCTTTAATTATTCAATTAGATGATTACAATAGGATTTATAGAGCCCACAAAACATGAAAACCTCTTTAAAAACTCAATGATTCTCTAAAGCATGAGGATCTACAACCACACAATGATTGTTCTTAATGTAAGACAAAACCAATGGAAAATCTCTCCCATAACCCAGAATTGAGATTTAGATTAAAGAAGTAAATAAAAGCCATGATCAAATAGGTTAATCTACACATACTAATTCTCAAGTTTTAACCACACCTATACTCCCTCGATATGCTCTATAACACTCTTGCTAATCTCTTCTCAAGTCAAGAGCTCTCACCAAGACTTCTCTCTCATTTTTTTTGTCCATTCATAAACATGAAACACCAAAGAGTTAATTAGGAAGATAAGACAAAAACCTAGGAAAAAATTTAACAAGATGAACTTGGAGTTTGCATGTTATTTTTATTTTTTTCCTATATCTTCCAACTATTTTACAACTTGGAACAACCAATTTCGGAAGTTTCCTAACTGTACAAGTTGCCTTTGAAATTCTTAAGTTATCTTCAAAAAGCCCAAAATCTATAAAACATACATATATAGGTAGTAGAAAAACATCTTACCTAGAAGAAGACATCTTACCTAGGGATGAGAGGTCTTCCAAAAATAGTGGACATCTAATCCAAAACCTAGGAATTGTTAGAAGATTACTTGAGAATGCTAAAGATGACTCACATAGTTGGAAAACTTCTAGAATTGGTCATTCTAAGTTGGAAAACATCTAGGATATGAAGGAAAGAGATAGAAATAGCATGGGAACTTTAATTTGAGCTTGCAAAAGGTTTTTCTAGGTTTTTATCTTGTTTTGTTAATGAATTTTTTCGTGTTTCGTATTTATAGACAAACAGAAAGAGTGAAAGAGAGGTCTTGGTGAGAGTTATTAAGTAAAGGAAACCTTGGTAAGAGTATGATAGAGCACATCATATGAGTGTAGGTATGTGGGTACAACTTTAGAGTAAATGTGTGTGGATTGGTGTATGTATTCTTATTTCTTCTTTACTTATTTGATTTGAATCTTAGTCCCATATTGTGGGAGAGATTTTCTATTGATTATGTCTTACATTAAGAACAACCATTGTGTGGGTGTAGAGCCTTATGCTCTAAAACATTGTTTGAGTGTTTTAAGAGGCTTTGATATTTTGTGGGTTTTGGGAACCCTATTGCAATCTACTAATTAAATAATTGAAGATATCTAGCTTTCTTATTTTTTTAGCAAAAGTTATTGTAATTTCATAATATCTAGATGTAGTGTTTGAAGGTGATTAATTATTGAAGTGAACTTATTCCAACATTATTGGTATTAGAGCTTTGTGTTTATTGTTAATTAGAATTGGTTAAGAATTTTTTCTAGTTCAGATAACACTTGATGAGTTGCAAGGTACCCCTATGCCCAACCATATGAATACAAGCATTCACATGTGATCTAGTTGAACTCCAAGGATTAAGTGCTTATGCGCCTATTCAGAACAAGGATGAGTTATGCAATCGTTGTCTTCCCAAGCTTACTTGTAAGGCATAATTGTATGGTTAAGTAAACTTGAGGCGTATGATTTTTTATGTCTTTCTTTTATATTTTCTATCTTGGTCTCCTAAGTGTGCGCAATGAAAATATTTGGTTAACTAGTGGGTTTTGTAAGTCTAATGTGAATCAAATCCTTACACTAGCATCCATTCCCACTCTCCGGACACATCCTAAACTAGTGTAACACTAATGGGATTACCAAACACTAGTCATTACTAGGTTACCAAGTGTTCTATGTATGCTTGAAGTGGTTGTGTTGAGTGTTCTAATTTATTGATAATTAACAATTCAATAGAAATAACATTGATTAACTAATGAGAGCATCAAATAATAGTAAATAACATTAAATACAATAATTAAGCTATTCTGAATGTTGCAAGGTTTATCACAAAGTTCATCTTTATTTTCAGACACAAGGTGTGCTCAGGTACACAATGCTCGAATAAAGATCCATTCACTTTATGACTCCTATTCTGGGTACTCAAAAATAATTCTAACTTTTGAAGGGAAAAACTACAAGAGTTTGGCTAAAGGGCTAAAAAACTAATGTCCAAACCAAGTGCCCTAATCTCTTATTTATAGGCAACGAGACAGGCTCCGATGTAGGAGATCTGATATCACTTAGCCAATTTGATATCATGTATCCAATATTAGGGGTCCAATATTAGGGATCTGATATCATGACTCATCATACCCCCACAGCTGAATGAAAACTTGTGCTCAAGTTCCTTACAAAATATTGGGAAGGTATGGGATTACTGACTAAACAACAACTGATGGTGACATGGAATGACAGACTCAAAGTGCTTGGTGAACAGATTGACAAACATATTACAGCATTGGTGTTCATAATGATTGTGGTGAACACTATACATAGATGACATCCAGACCCTCATTTGATAGCTTGAAGAGAGAAAAAGAAAAGAAAAATGAGGCACATTACTGTCGACGTAAAAAATGTGCACAACATTATTCATCCATGGCCACATGATTAAGCGTGTTCCTTACATAAATGCTCTAGCTCTAGTCCATCTTGAGTGCTTCTTCCTATCCCAATCCATTGTTCATGTGATCACCATCTATACACATAACATAATCAAAAATTAGCAAGGATAGATAAGATATAATGTAGTTGATACGTTGCCTCGATATGAAGCACTTTGGCTAGGTTGTGGGTATGGCAGATACTAGGTTAGAGGTTTGTAACTGATAAATACGCAAGGTGTAGGGGTGAGATAAGTAATGGAATGGAAAAATTTACAATAGGCCCCCATGACTAAAAGAAAACCTTCAGTAGCAATAGGATGGAAAATAAAAGAAAAATGAAGATAAGAGGAAAAACAATGGTGAAGCCAATAAAAATGCATAGAAGGATAGAGAAAAATGGATATCATAGATGGGGTGAAATGAAAGATGGTTGATTGTAAGAAATGTTTAAGGGAAAAGAACTTAACAATCGCACCAAAAAGGAATGCCAGTGGGTCTCCCCCAAAGCAGGCTCATGCCATTTATGCCTTGACAAACCCACAAACCAAAGAGCCTGTAGGCTCTAGGAATGGCATATGGAGATAATAGTTAAGAACTCACCCACAAGAATTTACCAAAGAATAACAATGTTTCGACCAAGATATAGACTAATCATAAAATTGGCAATGAGGTAAAATATGGGAAGCAATATGGAAAGAGAAGAGAGAATGGAATGAAATCTTGAAATCAAGGTTGTGTAAAGTCCCTTGTGTATTATGTGGTTTAGATGACTTAATAAAATTTAGTCCAAATCCAGATTCAAACTAACCATATCCAGTGACCTCGCATCAACACACTTGACCAAACCATCCTCTTGAAGCAGTAAGAATTCTTCCATAGAGCAACCACCATTCTAATAAGAGAAGAATAGAGACGTAGGAAGTGAGAAGGGGCCTTAGTTAAAGGAAACCTTCAAGCATGGGTAACATGTCTTTCTAGTGCCATAACCAGTGCTTGTAGTCCATGTTCCTTTATTATGTCTAAGGGGTGTTCTTTGAATTTCCACTAGCTTTTTTTTGAGTGAGAACCACACCATGTAAAGACTTTATTTGATTCATTCAACTTCCTAATATTAGTCAACAATGGGATGGTGGAAAACCTATGAAAAACATCTTAAGTACCCAAGAGAATAACCAGCATAAATGCATTGAATCTTCTTGAAGTCACATCCTTTTCAATCCATTTGAATCTTTCCTTGGTTTGAAGAATACCAAGGTACAAATTCATTAATAAGTGTGATTAGACAAAGGGATAGCACATTTCCAAAACAAAGGAAGATCATATAGTTGAATGGGTGAATGGTTGGCATGGACTTATTGCCTGCTTTATCAAAAGAAATCATATCTTAGCATCAACATTGAAAGTCAAAGGTAAAAATGAAATGTTAGTAAGCAACACTATTATAGTACAATCCATCATCATGAGCACTTATTATATGATGAGTGAGAATAAATGAAACAAAATGTAATAGAGAAAGAAATAGTAAAAATGTTAATGATGTTGTAAAATAAAAACAAGTAAATATGAAAAATGTGTAAAAAAAATGTTTAAAACAAAAAATACAAAAGAAACTAAGGGCTTAGAATAATTAGCATTAGTGGCCATCTCCCCCATGACTGAGTTGGAAGGAGGAGATCCAAAATAATGATGTCCATCAATAGAGGTAGTTTTAGTACTAGCCATTTTGGGTCATGGAAAGGTTTGGTTTGCTAGATGTTGATCAATAATTTCTTATTTGGGCTTTCAAGTTTATAGATCATCATGACCCCTAAATGAAAATTTTCATGAATGATATAAGGTCCTTCCCCTGGTGTTTGAAATTTAGTTCGTTGGGGCACATGTGCGGGATTCCAATAAAGAACCCTATCTTCTGGTTGATATGTGACTTTTCTAATTTTTAGGTCATGATGTTGTTTGTTGAAGGCCTTGTGTAGTTCGGTGGATGATAGGGCAGCTAATCGATTTTCATCTAGCAAGATAAGATTCATTAACTATTCTTTCTGTGCTAGAGTGAGGTCAAGGTTAAGTTCACATGCTATAGATAGTGTATGGAGCTCAGCTTGGATAGGAAGTGTTGGAAGTTTATCATACACTAACTCATAGGGAGAGTAGCCTATAGGGAGTTTCCAGGTGGAGTAGTAGGCCCAAAGAGCATCATTTAGTTTGATGCTCCAATCTCGCTTATATTTTCTAATAGTTTGTGTTAAAATTTTTGTGATTTTCCTATTGGTGACTTTGGCTTGACCATTTGCTTGAGGATGATATGGTGTAGTTAGTTTATGCTAAACTCCTAAGTGTTGCATCAACTTTTGAAAAGTCACACCTATAAAATGTGTACCATTATCAGAGATAAGTGCATGAGGCACGCCAAACCTATTTATGATTTTTTGTTGAATAAATCATGCAATNCTATCCTACAAGAAAGATTTTAATGGCTATTCATCTCCTAGTGTAATGATTCCCACAAGGGCCCTCATGAGCATCTTGGAGAACTCATAATTGATCTGTGTCGGGAACACACCATCGGACCAAGCCATCAGAACACACCTTGCAAAGGTGTTAGTTGATTTCCATGAAATGTTTGACTCGGTGGAGAAATTGTTATTTCTTTTTAACGTCCAACCCTTGTGGTGTTTCTTGTGTGACAAGATAAATAAGAATGCTACTATACCAATTTGTATCAGTGGATGATTGATTGTTTATTACACCTGCAAAGAGGAGTTCATTAGGGAAGTAATCAGAAATTGGGTATTCATCCTCTTTGTTGTCCCATCGCAATCAAGATAAATGATCAACAACAATATTCTTGGTGCCTTTACGATCGACCATCATAAGATCATACTCTTGCAAGATCACAAGCCATTGTAGAACATGAGGGCTCACCATTGATTTATTCATAAGGAACTGATTCGCACTATGATTTTTGTGTAAAAATACCTTATAGCCTAATACATAGTGCCTAAATTTTTCTAGTGCAAACACCACAACAATTAACTTTTTTTCTGTTGTGGTATAGTTGAGTTGTGCACCAACAATATTCCAACTTGCACAGTGAATGTAATAGGCACATTTTTGGTCATCTAATTGTGTAAGTATGGCTCCTAAAGAAAAATTGGATGCATCAATCATTATATGGAATGGTTTGAACCAATTAGGAGCTTGTAGAATGGGTGTTTCTATGAGCGTTTACTTCAAGGTTTGGAAAGCTAGCTCACATTACTTGGTCCATTCAAAGGGTACATCATTCTTCATTAATTCTTCCAATGATTTTGCAATCTTCGAAAAGTTCTCGATGAAGAATCTATAATAGCCAGTATTTCCAAGGATTGATTAGACATCTTTTACAATTTTAGGTTGATGAGTGATTCCTTGGATGAATTTAATTTCTTTAGGATCTACCTCCATCCTTGTTTGTGAAATTTTATGCCATAATACAATGCCCTCTTGGACCATTAAGTGGATTTTTTGCCAATTGAGCCTTAGGTTGGTTTCAACACATCATTTCAATACTTGCTCTAATCGAGCCAATGCTTGTTCAAAGTCCACTCTTTAGGTAGAGAAATCATCCATAAAAACCTCCACACCATTCCCTATTTGCTGCTAAAATATACTTAGAACCAAACGTTGAAACATCGCTAGAGCATTGCACAAGCCAAATGGCATCTACCTATATGCAAATGTCCCCCAAGAACTCGTGAATGTAGTTTTGGCTTGGTCTTTTGGTGCTATTTGGATTTGATTGTACCCACTGTAACCATCCAGAAAACTATAGTAACAATGCCCTGAAATGTTATCTAAGACTTGGTCAATGAATGGAAATGGGAAATGATCTTTAAATGTTGCTATGTTCAGTAGCCTAAAGTCTATAGACACCCTCCATTTAGCACCTTTGTTAGGCACAATGACTAATGGAATAATCCATTCACTATCAGCAATGAGGTAGATGAACCTGACCTTCAGAAGTTGTTCATGGTGTTAGACCTAGTTGGTGAAGCACTCTCATAAGAAGAAGGAGACATGATTGGTTATTCAGTGTACGATATCCTTTTCCAGTGATTGTAGGATAGGTAACTTTAAGGGTTTGTTTCAATGATGAAAGGATTTTCTAAGTTCTAATTACTGTACAAAAAAAAAAAATCCTTGGCAATAGTGCCAATGATAAGTGGCAAGGTACCCCCTATGTCCAACCATATGAATATGAGCGTTGACATGCAATCCAATCGAACTCCGAGGATTAAGTGCTTATGTGCCTATGAAGAAAAATGATCAATTATGTAGTCATTGTCTTCCCAAGCTTACTTGTAAGGCATAATTCTATGCTTAAATAAACTTGAGGTGTATGATTATTTATGTTTTTCTTTTATACTTTCTATCCTAGTCTCCTAAGTGTGTGCAATGAAAAGATTTGGTTAACTAGTGGGTTTTGTAACTCTAATGTGAATCAAATTCGAGCACCAGCATCCGTTCCCACTCTCTGGACACATCCTAAACTAGTGTAACACTACTAGGATTACCAAATTCTACTCGTTACTAGGTTACCAAGTGTTCCACGTATGCTCGAAGTGGTTGTGTTGAGTGTGCTAATTCGTTGATAATTAACAATTCAATAGAAATAACATTGATTAACTAATGAGAGCATGAAATAATAGTAAATAACATTAAATGAAATAATTAAGCTATTTTTAATGTTAAAAGGTTTATCACAAAGGTCATCTTTATTTTTAGACATAAGGTGTGCTCAGGTACACAATGCTAGAATAAAGATCCATTCTCTTTATGACTCCTACTGTAGGCACTCAGAAATAATTCTAACTCTGGAAGGGAAAAACTACAAGAGTTCAACTAAAGTACTAAAAAACTAATGCCCAAACCAAGAACCCATATCTCTTATTTATAAGCAATGAGATAGGATCTAATGTAGGAGATCCGCTATTGCTTGGCTGATCCAATATCGCGTATCCAATATCGAGGATATGATATTAGGGATTTGATATCGTGACTCATCAACACCTAAGAAGAAATAGGTTTATTCTATGAATAGAGACATGGAGAGCATGAAGTATAAATTTCAGATGATGATTTTTCAATTAGATGAAATCATCATAAAAGTAGATAGAAATTATGGTACTAGCCATATTCAGATACATGAAGGTGAAGAGCATGCACATTTAGGTAAAGAAGTTTTACAACTCAGTAGAGATTGAAAGAATGATGAGAAAGAATAATCTAGATATGGGAGTGTAGGAACCCATCAACCAAGGATTTATATGGGAAGAAGTCCTATTCCTTAGATGATAATTTTGAGGACTCCAACTATGGTAAATAGTTCTTCTCTAAGTATGCTTGATGAAGAAGATGAGGTAAGGCTTGCTAGAGTATTTAGAAATGTTGCAAGACTTCCATACATGAAGTTGAAAACTTTAAATTTTGTAGATAAGACCAATGTTTTTGGAAGATGGTTGAGGATACTTAAAAATCATTTCCATTTGGAAGATATATCGAATAACTTGAGGGTACTTATTTCTAGATCCAAATTAGAAGGTATGACCTCTACTTGATGGAAAAAGGAGTGCTAGGGCTATGAAAGATAAAATAGATATTAGACTCTAATGAAATATAGGTTGAAAAGGAAATTTGAATAGCCTTTTCAAAGGTAAGAGACTATTATGAAGTTGAAATTTTAAAGGAAAGGTGACAAGGATGTCAAAGAATTTTACATTGAATTTTATCATCTATTTCATCAAGCTAGACTGAATTAGTAATAATATAAATAGAATTAAATCTTTTTAGATGTGTAAAAATGACATATCAATAGGATTTATCCTTTTAGGAGGCAAAAGATATTGATGAGACTTATGATTTCACACTCAAGGTAGAAAAGAAAGTAAGTGGAATTGGAAATAGAAGTAAACAAACTCCCAAGGAGAAGGAGAAGGGATTCAAATGTAAAAATGGATCCAAGTACAAATATGGGGATAAGTATGGTATTCATGATAAGAACTTTGAAATAAGTGTTGAAAAGGATAAAGTTTAGAAGGACCAAGACAAGGGAGGCAAAGGTCAAGGTAGTAACTCATAAAAAATCTAGTGCTTCAAGTGTGAAGAATTTAGACACAAGCAATTGAAATGTCTATTTCACAAGGCAACTAAGGAAAAATATGTGCAAACCATGAAGGTAGAATAGAAATCAAGCTAAGGTCTTTTGAGAGGTAATCCTAATGCTCTAAATATTAAGGATATTCTTGAATTAAATTGTTGTGCATTCATGAGGAATGTGAATAAAGGAGATCATCCTAATAGAAAATTGTTATTTCAAAGTGGGGCTAGATGTTTGATTAGTGTGGAATGAATTCATGTCTTGAGTGATGGAAAGTCTAGGAAAATGTTATTTCTTCTATGGAAGTTGCTAGATTAGGGTTGGTAACTAATCCTCATCCTAGACCATATAAAATGCGTTGGTGGTTCAAATATTTTTTCTAAGAGGTAATAGAACAATGTACTTTGAAATTTTAAATTGGATATTTTCATGATGTTTTTAAGTGTGATGTACTTTTGATAGATTGTGCTGATGTAATTCTTGATATACCTTTGAATTTTGATAATGGTGCTTAATTTGATGAAGCAAGAAATGTCTAGAGTGTAGCTAGACCTAATGGAATTCATGAGCTAATTTCTATGATTCTTGAATAATTGAGGTAGCAAAGCTTACTTCATGCTTGCTTAATCCTTTTAGGAGAGAGAAAATACATTAAGAAACATGGTAAAATAAGTTTTTTTTATTATTATAACAACAGTTGCTACTAACCATGATGATGTATAGGTTGAACTTCCTAAAGGTGTACTAGGCTTGAAGGAGAAATTTTCTAAGGTGTTTAAGGGGAAATTGGATGGATTTCCATTAATGAGGAATGTACAACATTAGATTGATTTTATTCTTGGTGCTACCATTCCAAATAGGAGAGCTTACCAAATGACATTGAATCAGTAGGTTGAATTAAAAAGGAATGTAAAGGAGTGACTTGCAAATGGTTTTGTAAAGAAATACATTTCACTTTATTTAGTTCTAGTAGTGCTAGTGCCAAAGAAGGATAGCAATAAATGGAGGATGTGCATTGAATCTAGGGTACTGAATAGGATAACATTGAGGTATAGGTTTCCTATTCTAAGGATGAATGATATTCTTGATGTCCATACCAATGCTAAAATTTTTAGAAAAATTGGTTTCAAGAGTGGGTATCATAAAATCAAAATCATACCTAGTGATGAATGGAAGATAGGTTTCAAGATACTAGATGGATTATTTGAGTGGTTGGTGATGATATTTGGGCTTATGAATGCACATGGTACATTCATGAGATTAATGCATTATGTATGAAGGACTTGATTGGAAAGTGTTGATTATCTTTTTTTATGATATTTTGGTGTATAGTTCTAATGAGGAAGAGTGCTTGAATCACTTGAGGATGATATGTATTAATTTGGAGGAGGCATAGTTGGTGATCAATGTGAAGAAAAGTCATTTATTCAAGATAAAAATCATATATTCAGGGCATGTGATTTCTAAAAACTAAATTAAGATAGATGCTACCAAGGTGAAGGCTATTAGGAATTGGCCATCTCTTAAGAATAATGGAGAGGTAAGATCATTCCTTTGTTTAGTAGGTTTTTTATAGATGGTTCATAAAATATTTTAGTGGTATGTCATGGCATATATTTTCTTTATTAAGGAAAAATAAAGATTTCAACTAGGACAATGAAACCAAAGGGAGCTTTGACTTATTGAAAGAAATTATTACCAGTGAATTGGTGCATGTAATTATATATTTTTAAAAGCTTTTTTAGGTAGTGGTGGATGCAAGTGGACTTATTATTGGTGGGGTACTTTCGCTAGAATTTTGGCCTATTGCTTTCTTTTTAAAAATGTTGAATGAGTTAAGGCAAAAATATAGTGTATGTGAAAAGGAGTTGTGTGCTATTCTTCAAGTAGTTAAGCATTGGAGGAATCACTTGGTATCCAAATATTTTACTTTAATGATAGATCAAAAAGAACTTCAATTTCTAAGCTCACAAAATAATTTGAGTGTAAAGAACATGAAGTGGATTGCATAGTTACATGAGTTCAATTTTGTGTTGAAGCATAAAAGTAGGAAAGCCAATGTGGTTGTTGACGCATTGTCTAAAGTGCATGTGGTTAATTTCAATGTACCTCATGTGGAAGATATGGGTGATTTCGCTTCTTTATATGACCATGATGATGATTTTGGGTAGGTTTGAAGAAGCCTCAAAGATTCATTAATAACTAGGATAGACTAGTGGAGGGACTATCATATTGAAGAAGAACTATTATTTAAGAATGGAAAGGTATGTAATCCTAATTGTGATTTTAGAAAAAATATTTTGTTTAAAGAGCATTGCAGTAGCATAGTAGGTCACATGGGTAGGGATAAAACATTGGAATTTATGCATAGACACTATTTTTTTTCCTACTATGATAACTAAAATTTTGAAATTTGTGAAGGTGTGCTTAACTTTTTAGAAGTTCAAAGGAGGTAAAGGAGTGGATGGATATTATATACCTTTTTGAATTCCTAAGGATCCATAGAAAAGTATGTCTATGGTATCTGTGAATGGTATTTGAAAAACCAAATGTGGAAACAATGCAATTTTCGTTTTTACAAGATTTCCAAGATGACACACATCATTCTATGTAACAAGGTAAGTGATGCTTCTCATGTTGTAAATTTGTTTTTCTAGCATGTTGTGAACTTACATGAAATTCCTTTGAATATTAGTTGTGATAGAAATTCCAAATTCACAAGTCATTTTTGGAGGTCAACTTGGAAAATTTTATAAATAAAGTTAAGTTTTTCTAGTGTGTATTATTCATAATTTGATGGCTAAACAAAGGTGGTGAATAAATCCTTGCTAAGCATATTAAGATGTTTGTGTGATGGATAGCAAAATAGGTGGAAAAACTTCTTGTGTCATGTTGAGTTTTCATATAATAATTCTTTTCATGTTTCTATTGGCAAGAACTCATTTGAGATGAAATATGGATTTTGTCCTAAGATGGTGGACACTTTGAAGAGCTTTGATGATGAAGCTTAACTTAGTATTGATTTTGTATAAGAGATAAGGAATTTCCATGCATAAGTTAAATCAAATCTAGAGAAAAAGGTTGAAGAAAAAGTCCTTAAGAGAAATGAGAGCAAGTAGAAGGCAAATTTCATTGTTGGTGACTTGTTTTGGATGCACTTGAAGAAGAAGTAGTTGAGAGATGTTAACTTCTACAACTTAAAAGCCAAAAAGATGGGATATTTCAAAATTAAGGATAAGATCAATAATAATACTTTTGAGATTGATCTACCAAATGATGTTGATATATATATATTTTATTTACTATTTAAAATCTTTTACTCTATCATGGAGTAGTTGATGAGGAGAACATACAAGGTAGCATTGATGAATTGAAGAGGGATATTGATCAGTTCAAGCCTTCCATGGAGAGGAAGGAAATTGTACTTAGGTGGAGGAAATGTTGTAGTAATTGAGTGGTGAAGAGGCAAGAATATTTGATTCATTGGAAAGATTAGTCTACAAATGATGCCATATGGATTCATGAGACCATGCTTCATGAGTGGGGGATCACTTCAACCACTACTCATTTATTTACATGAGTTCAATTTTTGAAGGGTGGGAGAGTTGGTATAGGAACACCTATTCTAATCTCTTTTTTTTCCTATATGTGTGTTTTGTAGGTTTTATGCTCTATACAAATGTCTTGGAGATCAAGGAAACATATTGGCTAGGAGTTTAGTTATCTTAGAAGACATCTTGATTTGTCAAAAGAGGTCTTAGTCTCAGAAGAGACATCTTGGCTAGGAGTTTAGTTGTCATAGAAGACGTCTTTAGTTGTCAACAAATGTCTTAGTATTAGAAGAGACATCTTGGCTAGAAGTTTAGTTGTCTTTAAAGACATATTGAGTTTTCATGAGATGTCTTAGTCTTAGAAGAGACATCTTGACCTAAGTGAAGACATCTCGAGGAAGAAGTCTTTCAAATAGTGGAGGTGTCTTACCTAGTAGGAGACATCTTACCTAGGGAGGAGACGTCTTCAAAAAAATAGTAGATATTTCATTTGAAAGCTGGAAATTAACCAAAGAAAATCCAAGAATATTAGAGACAATTTGTACAGTTAAGAAACTTCTAGAATTAACCATTCCAAGTTAGGAAATAGCTAGGAGATGGAAGAAAAAAGATGAAAGCAACATGAGAACTCCAAGTTTAGCTTGTGAAAGGTTTTCCTAGGTTTTAAACTTAATTTCTTATTAGAGTTATTAGTGTTTCAAGTTTATGAATGGACATAGAGAGTGAGAGAGAAGTCTTGTTGAAAGCTCTTGAGTTGAGAAGAGCTTAACAAAAGTGTGATAGAACACATTGAGTTAGTATAGGTATGGTTTCAAGATATGTGGATTGGCCTATGTGTTCTTCTCTCTTGTTTACTTCTTTGATTTGAATCTTAGTCATAGAATGTGGAAGAGATTTTTCATCAATTATATCTTACATTGAGAACAACCATTGTGTGGTTGCAGACCTTCATGTTTTGTAGCATCATTTGAGTGTTTTTAGAGATTTTAATATTTTATAAGTTTTAGAAATCTTGTTGTAATCTTATAATTGAATAATTAAAGATAGCTAGGTTTTTTTTATTTTCTAGTAAAAGTTATTATCCTTTTATAATATTGGAATTTATTATTTAAAGGTGATTAAATATTAGAATGAACCTGCTCTAACTTATCACCTACACATAATAAGTTATATGCTTTAAGAAATTGCATAATATCTCACTAGTAGCATAATACTTTGACAAAAATTATGTATAATATTAAGGTACAAATATTGCTATTAAGCCATAGCTCTCTCTCTTGAATCCTTTGGTTATTTTAAGTTCAAACATGGATGTTGAATTTGATGTAAATTTTTTTAGAACTATAATCTTTCTCCTTACTAAAAATTTATGGGAGGTGTATTGAACCTAAAAAAAGAATAATAATATTAGAAACTCTAAAAAAATTAGATCAATGAAGAAAGAATATAAAGAAAAAGCTAATGGTTTTGGAGATGTCTATTTAGGTTTTCATATTTCCAACTAATCTTGGAAAAGCTCTCCTTTGAGGTAGGAAAAGGATTAGGCCTTGCATTTATTTAGAAGCCTCCTCATGGGTTTTTACATCTTACTAAAATATTTCTTATACAAAGAAAGAGAAAAATCTCTCAAAAAATAAAAGAACCCAAGAATTCAAAATAACAAAAAATAAAAAAAAGAAATTAATTCTATTGAAAATAAATTTCATCTTCAACTTTCACATGGAGACTTTTTGCTTGAAGCTATAGTTGAAAGATGACATCTTTAAGAATTTAATATTTAACTATTGAAGAGAGGTCATAGTTATTCTCTGGTTGTTGAAAAAAAACTCTACATTAAAGCTTTCAAATAAATTAGAGAACAAGTAGTCAAAGACACTTCCAAATGTAAAGAAATGAAGTAAACAAAGTAAGTTAGTCTTCAAGAATGATTTCATTGATGGTTGACTGATAATTTTTACAAATTATGGGTGTTCATTTCTACGAATGCTATGCAATAGGAAATTCAAAAAAACATAAGAAAGAGAGTCTTTACTTCTATAAAGAGAACATTAAGGAGAAATTTTTTTTATATATTTAAGATGAGTGTTGATAGGAAAGCCTTGATGAGTAAGACATCATAAGAAATATGGTGTTTTGGATAGGTATGAATTCTCCCAATATCTTTCAATTTTCTCATCTAAAAGTGCAATGATAATTGCATATTCTAAGCCTTATTGAAATTTTTATCAATAAAATTATTTTTTGTAATAATCTCATATGCAACATTCAAGTTAAAAAAGAAAAACAAAATTTTCATCATTCTAAAAATTATCTAGAAAAGCTTAATGCAATCTATTATTAACTTTAAATAAATTTTAAGATCTAAAATTAAATTTTAAAAATATTTTTATATATTTCTATTTAAATAATAAAGGCTAAAAGAATCCTTTTATTTAATCCATCTATCATGCATATGTAGATAAGAAATTTTAGTGATACAAAACTTGCTCTAAGTGGTACATCATCTAGATAAATTAGTAGTCCAAGGTTCTTCATTAAGAGGAAGCCATCATGGGTTAATTATTGTGATTGAAAATTAAATCGCTAGAAAAAATTGAATGAAGATTTGGTCCACAGTAGTTCCTTGACCCATGAATCCCTAGGGCCTCCACAAAAAAATGGGATTCAAGGTGCCTTAGCTAGTTAGGTAGATTAACTAGAGACTTGGGGGGTTTACAAGATAATGTAACAAATTGAAATGAAAAAATTGATAACAAATCCAAATAATGCATAGAAAAAAAATAGATATATCTTACTTACAAAAGCCAAACTTTTAAAATTTATTAAGCAAAAATAAAGAATAATTTAGAGAAATGTGTACAAATGGTGCCTAATTGGGAAGTACGGATGTTCACTTGGATAGGGGTTTAGGGTCTATTGAGGTCAATGCAGTCAACTCCATGATCTAAATGTCCTACCACTCCAAATGTTATTGAACCTCCTATACTACAATATTAGATCTATAATGCTTCCTATGGTGGGGATTGAGAAGTGTAAAAAAATTGAGCTACCCAAGTGCTCTACACTAGGAATTGGGAATCCCAAGAGTACAACATTGGGCTTAAAGATTCACAAATATCAAAGGGGGATTGCAAAGTTACAAGGTCATAGAGTTTCTACACTTGATTCAAGAGAAAAAAAGTGTTGAAACTTGTAAGAACTCTTGAGTTCTTGAAAATGCCCAAGTGTAGAACTTCAAAATTACTGAAAAGTGTAAAGTGTTGAATATGTAAATGGTGTTTGATGCTTGTTTTTATAGGTCTTGGACCATGAATGGGATTGCAAAATGGCTATGATTTGGCTATAAAATGGTTGCTAAATTTTTGTCTCATTTAGGTGAGATGGGTGCCCAAATTTGGGGAGTTATGGTACATAATAAGTGCTTCCCCCCATGGCCATTCTATTTAGTATAAATAGTAACTAGGGCACACCTTCCATGTTAGATATGAATATTCTATATTGAGCTCTCCACCATGCTTGCTGAAGTGGCTAGTCAATGTTGAAGTGCATGAAGTCATGGGTTTTGGATTTTGTTGCTTCCATGCTAGGGAATGTAATTTTTAATGCTAGGGATTAAGAATCTACACTAGGGGTAAACTTCCATGTTGGGTGAGAATGTTTCTAGGCTATGCATGTAGTCTCCACATTGAAGGGAGAAAGTTTCTAAAACTCCCATCCTTCCACACTAGGGGTAGGTGAGATTTACACCTTGCATGTGTTTCCAAAGTAGAAAAGTGAATGACCCCCCATAAAACCCATTAAATTTTCATTTTTGGCATTCCAAAAGGCATTTTTGACCTCCCTTCAAAGCCTAAATATAGACACTAAATGACTTTTTTCACTTGGAAAATGAGGCTATGACAACTTATGAGGCATTTTTTAGCCCCAAAATTATAAAGTATGTGAAATTTTCCACTGTGGATTACAATCTTCACATTTACAATGAAGTTTTACATTGGGTTTCATGGGATGAAAGCTACATGATGAAGATTGGCTATAACATGCAAAGTTTTATGGTATTTCAATGGTCCCTCTATGTTGCTGCTTGAAGGATTGACCCAAGAGGCACTAACAAAGAATACAAAACACCACTACATATTATAACACTACAATGCATATAGGCCACATGGCAATTAGGCTATCCAAGTGACCAAAGTTGCTAGTTTAAGGTTGTGACAAGTCATAGTACCAATTTGAGGCCTTGGCAAGCCATGTTGCCAGTTTATGATTGTAGCAAATTGTTGAAAGCAAGATTGCTTGTTGGTGATTGTTGGCTAGATGTAGTATGACTTTATATAGGAATGATTGACTAGATTGGCTAGCTCATGCTCATCCATGTCAGCTATTCTAAACACACCATTCCAATAGGATTTGGTGACAAGGAAGGATCCTTCTAAGTTAGGTTAAAATTTTTCTACATGCTTGCAGATGGCTTTGAGGACCAAGTTACCTTCCTTGATCCTACGCATGATCAAGTTATGGTGATGATGCCACTTTTTCCTTTCTTGATAGTGTTTGATGTAAGCAAGTGATTGCATACATTGCTTCTCCATTGAATCCAAGGTCGTTGTTTGCAACTTCTTACTCTTCTCATCATTGATGAAGTTGGTCAAGGCTACTCGAAGTGATGGAACTTGAAATTCAAGAGGTAAAACAACTTTAGAACCATAAGCTAAGCTATAAGGGATCATACCAGTTGTTAAGGTTTGTGATGCATATGGTAAAATTTGACATTGTCATACCACTCCCTAGCAGGAGCAGTATGAACAATGGCACAAAGGTATTCCCAGTGTTCTATGTGATGGGAGTAGCACAATCCATGATTAAGGTGGGAAACTTACTAAATACATCTAGTGTCACACTAAGGGCTAAGGTTGTGATTGCATTAACTATGGGATTTTCATTTTGGGATATGTGTTAGATACCAACATTTGTGAATTATTGTAATAATTGTTTTCCTAGGTCACAATAAGGTTGTAAGTGCTTAGCTTTGCATGCATAGACTCTAGTTTATTGGTTAACCATGAGTTGTGAATCACTTTTGATCATTAAGTGTTTAATGTTTAGGTCACAAGCTACCATCATCCCTCTGATGAAACCTTCATACTTTGCTATGTTGTTGGTACATGGGAACTCAAAATGGTAGGTGAAGGATCAAATTTCACCAGATGGGAATGTTATGATGGCTGTGGCATTGGTTCCATGGGTAGTTGAAGCTTTTTCAAATTTCATGATTACTTAATTACCCTTGGGCACTCGGCTAATGGTGTTAATATGCTCATGAAGGAATTCAAGATCTATGGTTGCTTGGTCATCAACAGGTGAAATTGTGAGTTGTACAACTATAGCTTGACCTTTCATTAAGGATTGAGAGATGTAATGAAGGTTAGATTTTGTAGTTATGGCTTTCCATTGGGCTATATAGCTACTTTCATCAATGTTAATTGTTATGAACTTAAGTATGTTATCTTTGTAAATGATGTTGACTTGGCTTCTAAAGAGGTAGTATCTCCACTTCTCCAAGGAGAAGACAAGTGCTAGACAATACTTCTCCACTTTAGTGTATCAGGTCTTGTGGCCAAATAACATGTGGCTAAGGTAGTATATAGGCTATTCTACTTCATCATCACATTTTTGATAGAGTAGAGAGGCAACAGATGTGTCAAAGATGGCAAGGTAGATATAAAATGGTTTACCCTCTTACGAAGGATAGACTATTGGTAGTTGTATCAACCCTTACTTAAGGTTTTCAAAGGCCTCTTGGAATTGAGCCATTCACTCATAGTAAAATCCTTTCTTAAGAAAATGTTGCCTAGGTTGTAACTTATCTATAAGCCTAGCAATAAAAGTACAAATAAATTGCAATTTGGCTTGTAATTCTTGAAGCTCCTTAAGATTTGTAGGTCCTGCTAATTTTGATATGGCCTTAACCTTATTAGGATCAACACATATTCCTACTTTAGAGACTACAAAGCCAAGAATCTTTCTAGTCTTGACACCAAAGACACATTTCTTAGGATTGATCCTAAGCTCATATTTGAGGCATCATTTAAGCACAAGGTCCAGGTCCTTAGCATGGTCATTGGCTATCTTGGGCTTAATGGCTATGTCATCTACATAATCATTAAGAAAACCTAGCATGTAATCACTGAATATATAGGTCATGGCTCATTAATAGGTCACTTTGGCATTATTAAGATAAAAGTACATCATAGTATACCAAAAAAATACCTTAAGGGATCATGAAGGTTATGTTGAGTTGATCCTTATCTGGTTATATCCTAAGAATCCGTCCATAAATGACAATGAGGCATGTCTAGCCATAGTATCGATAAGTTGATCAATACTAGGAAAAGGGAAGTCATCCTTGATAGTCACTTTATTTAGGTCTTAAAAATCAATGCAAATATAGATGCTCCCATTTTTCTTAAGGGCTACCACTATGTTGAATACCCATTATGTGTAGTCGATTGCCCTAATGAAGCTAGCTTGATAGAGCTTTGAGATTTCATCATGAACTATTAAGGCCAAATCAAGTCTAATCTTGAGCACTTTTTGCTTAACTAGTCTAATGCTAGGATCTAGTATGATGTTGTGCTAGACCAAATGTGGGTCTAGGCCTAGCTTATCTTCATATGACTAGGAAAATGCCTTAACATTGCTTTGTAAGACCTTGGTAATATCTTGAGCATATTGAGGTTCCAATGAGGAACTTAGTTTAAGGGTTTTTTCCTCACCATTATGTGTTGTGATGGGAACCTCAACCAAAGAGTCTTTGGTTATGTCACCCACCTCTAAGTCAAGGGCTTTGAGTAGGTTTTTAAGCCATTCTAGAGGTTTCTCTATTAATACTATGTGGTCTACCAAACTCTTAGGCTCAAGATCTATGCAATCAGGGTCGATACATCATTCAACATCACCATGAGGCCCATGTAGATACAAAGGCAAGTAGATCTGCTCCTAGGTACTCATACTTTGATCCTACATGTCAACCAAAAGCATATTAAGTGGAACATAGATAAAAGTGAGTAAAAAATGCTAAAATGCTATAAAACTATGCCAACACATGCAAATCTAATGGAATCAAGGCCATCTAGGATCATCAATGACATAAGGACAATTCTACAAAGTGCCATAAAGGTCAAATAAAGGTCAAAAAAGGTCAAGCATAATAAATAAGGCTACAAATGGATGAAAAAGGCCATAATTTTTCTAGTCTATGGCTTCAACAAGCCATGATCCTAATTTAGAGTCTTCATGGGCTATGCTGCTAGTTTTAGGCCTTAGTGGGTCATGATGACATGGTGCCAAATGGTGGTTGGGGAAGGTTGAACCTTACTATTTGATACCATTTAAAAGAGAAAAAAAAGGAAAATAAGGCATATAAGGCTGTATAAAGGCTATAGAAGGTCAACAAGGTCAACACGACACAAGTCCTAAAACCAGCCAAAACATTATGTAATGAGGAAAAAATCAAGCAAAATAGGCTATATATGGTAAAATTTGGCTAATATAGGTAAACAGTGATTAAGATTTTCCAGTTTTAGGCCTTAGTGTGCCATGTTTTGAAGCTAAAAGGCTATTTGATGAGTTTGGGCATTAATCACGGTTATTTCTAGGTTATTTGAACCTAAAAATCAACTGTTTTGAGGCTTCCATGCTAGGCTCAACATGGAAATAGGGATCCTTAGTATGAAAACCAAGGGAAATAGGTTTTGGGATGCTCAAAGGTCCAAAATTGAGGTTTTGAGACCTTTCCAAGGTAGTGTAGGGTTAGATCCATCAAAATTGGGCACTCCAAAGTTCTATAAAGGCAAAAATCTAGGTTCTAGAGCCTTCCCCCTATTTCCGCATTGGCTAGCATGGAAGAAATGGGGCTCAACATGGAAACCATGAGTCAAGCCAAAATGGAATCAAACATGGTTAAACAGGTAGCTGAGACCTAGATTTGGAAGCTATGCATCCATTGGCTTTATTTTGAGTTAGTTTGAGTTCATTTTGAGTGTCAAAACATGTCAAAATGGCCTCCTCCTTTCCTCCATGCTGATAACAATATCCCTAGCATGGAAGAATATGGGAACACATTTTTCATGGATTTAGGGTGGATTTTCAAGCACATTGATTAGGTTTATAGGACCCTAAGGTTGTAGACCTTGATTTTGCAAGTTTTGGCTAATTTTGAGCATGTTTGAAGGTTGTTTTAGGACATATAAGGTCTTCCCCCAGTTTCCATGTTGAGGAAGTTACTCCAGCATGGAGGAATGGGGGGAATACATTTTGGATCTCAAAATGAAGTCAAATAAGCAAAATCTTGGGGCTATGAGGTCGTAGGATTATCCAGTGTATATCTTTAGCTTTTGGGAGTGCCATCTTGCAATCAAAAGTGGAAAAGTGGAAGAGAGGATCCCCAACATGAACACATCATAAATCTTAGATTTGGGCTAGTTTTGACCTCAATCAAGCATACATGTCAGCCTTTGTGGTTGAGGAAAAGGGTTTGGAGTGAAAACCAGTTAGTTTGGAGGTTTTCTAGGTGGTTTTTGAGCTTCCTCCTCTTTTTCCATACTAGGGATGGTGCACTAAGTATAGAAAACTAGGGGGAAATATATATTTTCCCTTTTGAATCATTTTTGATCATGCATGTAAGTCTCTAATGTTGCTAGTGATGATTGTCAATGCTTGGTGTCAAAATTTTGGTGTTTCAAAGGTTTCCAATTGGTTTTTGGTGTTTTGCCCCTTTTTCCACATTGGGGCTTCTATGCTTAGCATGGAAAATTAGGAGGATAATGTTTTGACCATTTATGGTCATTTTTGTAGGGTTTAAGAACTTTAGGACGTGTGAAATTGATCTTAGGATTTATGTAAAGTTGCAGCCTATTAGCTCAAGATGTCTAGAGGTCATTTCAAGCCATCCCCAAAGTTTTTCCCCTTTCTTCGATGCTAGGTAGCATGGAGGAGGGAACCTCTAGTATCAAGAAACTTGAGGACCCTACTTTTTACCATTTTCTATCATTTCCAACTATGCATGCAGGCTTCCAAGGTTGCTATCATCAAGTATTGATACCGAATGTCAAAATTTGGTTATTTCATGGGTTATTAGGTAATTTTTGGGCTTCCCCACCTTTTTCCAAGCTGGGGATTTCTTGCTCATCATGGAAGATTGGGGGAAAATATTTTTAGCTTTTTATTGTCAATTTGGCTATGCATAAGTGTCCATAGGGTTGCTAGTGCTAGCCACCAATGTCTAGGATCAAAATTTGGTCATTATCAAGGCTGTGAAGGGGATTTTCAAGCTTGCCCCTTATAACATGGAAGAGATCTTTCTCAACCAAGAAAGTTAGATCTAGGCCAGATCGATAGCCAATCAACCATGCATGTCAACCCCTAGGGTTGTTGAGGTCAATAGTAAATGTTGGGTGTTAATATCAATCAATTAGGAGACTTCTAAGTGTCTCATGTAGTCTTCCCCCTTTCTTCCAAACTAGGCATGATTGTCCCAACTTGGATAAAGAGGGGGATGGTAGTTTTATGCCATATGTAACTACTTTTTGGGTATTTAGAAGCTCTAGAGGGTTTTGGTAGGGTCTAGGGATCATCGAGCATCAAGAAACGATTACTAGGTAGTTAATTTAGGCCATTTTTGGCTTCCCACCATCTATCCACACTGAGGATCAAATTAGTAACATGGATGAACCCTCCCCCAACATGAAAACATTAAATCCTAAAGTTTCAATTGGTTTTGACTAGTTTCAACTTAGTTTGGTGAGGTTTTGAGGTTTCCAGAGATGCTTGGATGGGTTCTAGGTCACGTGGGCCAATCTAGGGGTCAAACGTTGGTTACATGTGTCTTTGGAAGTAAGAATGTATGTTACCCCCTTCTTTCATGCTAGGTATTGTTGCATTAATTTGGAAACCCATGGTGTTTAGCCTTTTTCATATCTCACCCACTTTTGGGAACCTAGGGTTGAAAAAGAAAAGTTTTGGTTATTAAAAAGGTAAAAATAGTTGTATTTTAATGATTTTGTGAAATGGAAGACATGTATCCATGCTGGGCATGGCATCCCTAGCATGGATTCATGGGAGTTAAGATTTCAATATGGTTCTAACTATCGAAATTGAAAAAAAAAGCTCAACATTGATGCAATTTTTGTCAAGAGAGAAGGCGTAGGGTGGGTTCCATAATCCAAAATTTAAAATTTTGAAATGTGAAGTTGTTTCCCACCCAAAATCACTATTAACTATACTTTTCCCCCTTTTCACTTCAATGAACTTGGAGTTATGGTGCACTAAATTAGTAGCTGGGGTTTCAAGGTGTGCATTTAGGTTTTAGATGAGGTTTATATGTGAAATTTCATAAGTTTCAATCATAACTATCATTCTACATCAGTAGTGCATTGGAGGAGAGCTTTGGTAAACATTTTTTTTGTAGAGAACACTAATCTTCAATGTGGAAGCCTCTCATATCCCCTTCATCTAGTGTAGAACTCCTATTTTCTGTTAATTTCCATCATCGCTAGTGTTGAGCCTATCATGGCACCTAAGTAGTGAGGGGGAAAGAGTAGAAATCCTATGATCCAAAAGATGGATGAGAATTCAAGAGATCTATCAGAGGTTCCTAGGCCTATCTCCATCTAGGCCTTGTCCATCACCACTCCATGGTAGGCAATTCTACTTATTTTTGCCTTTGTATTCTATGGTTTTCTAGTTTTGTTTCACATGTGTTGAAGCCATTTTTTCTAGATCAACTCTAGTGGAGGGATAAAAATGAAATTTTGATGAATTACAACCTCCTATATTGGTTTCTTCCATGTAGATCTATAGTCATTTCATTGTTTTAGCTTTTGTAGATTCAATTTTGAAAATAGGGCTTGCTGTTTCATGCTTTTCTCTGAAAATTTTGAGATAGGGCTATCTTTTTAGATCTAGGACTTAGGATTTGTTAAAATTAAATTTTAACAAAATCCTACCCCATTATTTGGGTATGAATTTAAATGGGTTTTAATCATTTTAGCTATTTCGGCTGTGTTTCCATGGCTATGTAAAATCAAAGTTTTGAAAATCTTTTAAGTTTTGGATATGGAAAAGCTAGCAACATTGTGTATTTTTTCTCGAGAAAATGCCTGCATATTTTCAAAATTTGATGCCATGGGTTTGTATCCCTTTGTTTAAGGTTTTTTATGACCTTGAAACAATGAAATTATGGCTATTTTTCTAAAATTATGTAGTTAGGTTTCTCATGCCTATTTTTGTAATTTTATGTAATCTCATGAATTTTTTTAATAAGAAAAAAAAAGGTTTTGGCTATTTTATAGTCTAGTTGAGTAGGTCTTGGCTTCAGCTTTCCAATAGAGGTGGAATCACTCTAATTGAACTTAAAATGAATTATTTGCAAATTTTTTACTAAGCATGTGTAATAAGGATATTTGTGTCATTTTTGGATTATTGTCCAAATTGACAAATTTTTCCTTCAAAAATGGAATTTTTTTTGAATTTTCTCTAAGATTTATTGCATAGGGATCAATTTAAGCTTTCAAATGGTGGTGGAAACACTCCATTTGAAACCCAAATGAAATTTTGGCAAATTTCTTACCAACCCTACACAAAAAGAGGTTAATGGTGACAATTACGGTTTTGCTAAATTTTGGTTATGTTTTATGCAGATATGGTTATAGATTTTTGGTTGTAATGGTCATGGCTATAAGGTGTATAATTTTAGGATTCTTTTCATGGTAGAACCTCTGAAATCGAAGCCCAATGAATTTTTAATGAATATTTTTGTCTATGGTTGTGTGAACAAGGAAAAATTATGGTTGTAGCACATTACCCATTTGGAAATGGAAGTGGTTGATATGTATAACTTATGTTTTTCTTTTGTGAACATGTGAAAACTAATGCTTAATTTTGTTTATTAAGAAGAGTAAAATATTTTTCTATTTTTAACAAGATTTTACTATGAGTACATGTTTTTTTTTTCTAAGTTTATGATGCTTTTTCTAAATTTGTGCATAGTTAAGATTTTTTTTTTCCAAATTTATGCATGCTTTGCATAATTTAGATGTTTTCTTCTAAACTTATGCTTACTTTTGCTAAATTTATGCATAATTTAGATGCTATTTCTAAATTTATGCATAGCTTAGACCAAGCTTTTATTTTGGCTATGATATTTTGGTTATAGTAATAATGCTTTTATTGAATTCCTTAAGCTAATTTAGATAAACACCTTAGAGCTTTTTACAGAGGATAATTGCACCTTTGACTAGATTTTGTTTTTCAAAATTTTTAAGTAATTCCAATTGGTCACAATGCTTTTGCTTTTCTTCATGCAAGGCCTTTTTAAGGCCTGTTCTCATCATCATGAAGTTGGTGGGTATCCTATGCTACATTGGTCATCCCAAGACCAACATCCCACTGCATGACATGCCTTTCAGAGAGTTTTCATTATGGTTCTAGCTTGGGGCAAGGGAATTCCTTACCTACCTTCTTAAGAAATTTAGTGTAATGTTGTGTTCACACTTGCCTATGGATGTGGCCAAGGTTCTAGTGGAGACCCTATTACCTTAGGCATCTAACCTGATTATCAAATTCATTACTAACAAGCCACCCCCTAAGATAGCAAGGAGACCAATAGACACCATAAGCCCACATTATCTTACAAAGATCTAGATGATGCTAGAGTATAGTCGGTATAATGTTGACAATACTCTAATGGTGGTGCATAGAGCTCACACATTATTCTAGAACCCACCTAGCACCATGTATCGTCTACAGAGATGAGCATTTATATTACAATGCTTTTATTTTTTTGCTTGACTATCTTTTCTAATTTCTTCAATTTTACAATTTCTTTCAAGTATAAGGTTAATGATCAAGGTTTGATAATCAATGATCAAATCTTGGTAGTGGATCAAACTAATTTTGATGAATTCACCAAGAGTACTCAAATCAAAACTATTATGTATCAATAGTTAAGAGGGGAATTTGATGCATACACCTCATAATTTAACCTCATATACAAGAAGTGTAAGGATGATAGGACGATGCACAGCTAGTGGGTAGACGCCGATAGCATGGATTAGACCCTTGTAGCTGGGACCTCCATTCAAACCACACTAAAGAAGAAAAGGAAAGGTAAATGTAAAGGCTATAGCTTCCATTGTCTCATTGCTATAAATTTAAGAGTTCTATTGCTTTGCCTAGTTGTTAAAATTGCTCATGTTGATGCTAAACTTTGGTTGTTGCTTCATAGAAGCTTCCATCTTGGTTGATATCACTATACCACTTTCAAGTTCATGTTATGATGATACCCTCATTCTAAAGTTTAGTAAGGTGACATCAACATAGGAGTGGCTAAGGTAACAAGAGCCTAGGTATGTTCAAGCAAACATTTAGTATGTAGGTTTGCTCGATGTATTCATGGCACCTATCCCTTCCATTCCTGCTTTACAGATGTTGCATGTCATCAACTCCTTTGGAAGGTTGGTCATTTTAGTAGCATCATATAGGTATGAAGGTGAACATGGACATAAGTGTGGGCCTCTTTTACAACTTGTTTAGTGTCCTTGCTAATGGGACAAATGTTCCCACCAACATAGTATGAGAAATTGGCCATTGTGAAAAATATTTTGAGTGGCTTGATGTCAACATGGATGACTTAGAAATTTTCATGGGTAGATTCACAAACCCTTATGCAAAGGAATCATATCCTTTTTTTAGGTCTCATGCATTTCCAAAACTATTAACATAAAAGAATGTAATCAGCATAGTGTAGGGGTGGATCTTTAAGAAGGTCCTGATGGAGGGCACTAGATTTGACTGGGTAGTTGCTTTGGCTAGTAGGCTTCAAGAGGATATCCTTAGACTTTGTGCTAACACTTCCATGATAATCCACATGCAATTTGCATTTTTTATGAGTTTTTTAAAGATATTTGTAAAGTTTCTAGTGGTGTACAGGAATGGATGATGGGTTTCCTAAGACCCAAGCCAACTTTCTAGGCCTTGGATAAAGCACATTTATCCAACAATGTAGGCCTAGAACCCACTAGAGGGGATGGATGATATGTTATCTATCACTGCTAAGAATCTTCATGTTAGGCAGTGTGAGTCTCCTAATAACATTGATAACAATGAGTCTTTCACATTTTCCACTAGTGTCCTAGATGCCAGACAATAGTGTATGGAGGCCAAAGAGGTAGCTAGAGAAAAAATCAAGAGACCTATCGAGGAGGCATCACTAGCATTAGGTCAACCTACGCTGAAGAAGATCAAGTGTACGGTTATATCATCATAGCAAGAAGTCAAAAGTAAGTTTTATCTATTCTTGGTTATTTTAAGGTTTGATGGATATGTTATGATTTCATGTGTTAACTGGTTTTTCATGCTTTATGGTTGTAGGTAAGTGATAGGTCATGGCAGCCCAATTTTCCACAAAAAAGAAAAAAAGGCTTGTGGAGGAGGCATTGTCACAGCCCTAGGTGGACATCAATGATTTAGATTCCTTGTTTAATGAGGTAGTATTGGGAACATCCCCCATCATCATCCTAGAGGAGGAGAAGGAGGAGGAGGAACCAGGTATGCCCATGCCTCAATGTTTTCATTTTATCTTATTGTTTATCTTTGGTTTCCATCCTAACCATTTGATGACTATTATGCTTACAATAGTTCTTAAGCCACTAGTGCAAGCTCTCATCCCTAATTTTCATGTGAGACCATGGGTAGAGACTCCAAACAAATTGGAGTTCATGTGTGGTATGGCTAAGGGCATCATTGATCAGTTACATCAAGTTTCACCCAAGATAGATAAGGATTTTGTTTTATGCTTTAGTTGTAGAATATGCTTGCATTATGACTATTTTAAGTTGTGCATTATGTTTGTCATTGTATTTTATGCTTGTGTGGTGTCTTCTATGGAGTGGGACCCCAACAAAGACATGGAGATAGACTTCTTGCCTAAGCTTTCCTCCAATGCATCTAGTGTACCATTGAAGTTGTATGAGATTGCTATTGATCTAACAATGTTGTGTGATAAAAATTCGTGGGAGCTAGAAAGATCTAATGAATCCCTATGGGAGGAAGTTGTGGCCTTAATAAAAAAGGCTCAATAGAAAGAGGATACGATTAGAGATCTCCAAGATCATAAGACCTTTGTGGAATCCCAAGTGGCTAAATCAAGAAAGTTATGAACTAGGGAGATCATATGGACCCACTACTAGTGTGTTGTTCAAGATAAAGTAGTGGTCATATGGGGACTAATGAAACAATGTATGTAGATGGACCTCATATCTCAAAAGGTTTAGGACTAAAAAGATCACTATACTTAGGTCCTAAAGTGGAACAAGAACCAAAAGGCCCATAAGCATTAGTATAAGGTGGATCATGGGGCCTACCTAAAGTGGTTCAAGAAAGAATCAATTGAACAACACAAAAGAGAGTTCTTCATCCAAGGGATCTAGGTGGAGAGTGCTTATCAACTTTTTGAAAGTACTTTTAAGGTGAAGCAATCCACTAGGACTCAAATTACCACTATTGTAGGAGAGACCTCTATGGCTACCACTACTTGAGAGCCTCCTTCTTGGACTCTTATAGATAGGATTGACATCCTCTCTGGCATTGATCTTGAGGATGTTGATTAGGTCAACATGACTAAGGACTAGATCCTCCATCATTTAGAGGAAGGCCTTCCACTTCTACCCCCAAAAGTTATGGAGCTGGAATCTCCATGGGTTTTATGTTTTTTTTTTAAGTCATGGTTTTGACTATGGGTTACTAATTAGATATATGTTGTTACATTTGAGGCCTCAAGAGACATTGGTGGTGAATGATCCACCACTTCCTCCTCCATATGCCACTCAACAACCTCTATCAGCTTAGCTTGTGGTTTATTTGTCTTTATTTTCATGTTGATGGCTATGGTTAGCCAAGAGTATGTTATAGATGGTTGTTATTCTTTGACATTTTTTCCACATAGTGTAGCCATAACTTATGTATTTTATGGAAATTTTAACTTGAAATTTAAATCTTGATTTTATTTTTAGCTATATGTATCTATAGTTGTAGTAAACTTTGTAAAGGTTGTAAACATTGACAATGGCTATGCTAACATTTTGGTTAGAACATTAAATGACCAATCAACAAAAAGAAGTATAATAATAAACAAGATGTTTGCTAGTTTTAGGCCATTGTGTGCATAGGTTATATTCTACGATTGTGGCTACATTGCCAGTTTAAGGCCATAGTGGTCCATAATGCCAATTTAAAGTCTTAGTGGATTACAATGCTAGTTCAGAGTGATAGCAGACTCGGTTGTGTGATTATCTTTGCCAATTTGAGACCATGGTAGGCCATGATGCTAGTTTAAGATCTTAGTGGACCATGTATAAAAAAGATGTATATTTATAAGGATTTTTTGATGTTTATAACATAAGTAAAAATAAAGAAAGGTCGTCGCAAATAGGTAAAAATGCAAAAAAACTTAGGCTACATGCATAAGCTATGTGCATAAAGAGTAAAACAACAAAAGCATAAAATGATATAATAAATTGCAAAAGAAAAGTAAGGCTATATGGCTATCAATGCATATGGTCATAGGGGCATGAGAAGGTTAAGATGAACTTCACTTGTGCAGATTCCTCCTAATCTTTACAAGATTAGAAAGTGAGTAAAGCCTATTCTACACAAGCTTATATTTACATCCCCTTTTCTTATGATGTTAAAAAGGAGTTCATCCTATAATGCATCCTATTTCTTATCATTGTCATCATTGAATTTCTTGGATTGTTGCTCTTCATGGTTGGAAGCTTCTTCTTGAACCTTCACTTTGGACCCTTGTCCTATGTCTATGTTGTTGACAACCAAGAGAATAATGTTATCACCATGAATGTTGATTTCATTGCCTTCATAAGGAAGATGAATTTCTTGATTGATGTGTGAGGACATAGCTTGTAATTGAGCTAACCTAGGTCTTCCCAAGATAATGTTGAACCTTGGTATCTCCTCCACCGTCAAGAAGTTGGTGGTTATGGGGAATTGCTCCCCAGCTACAAAATCCAAGGAGATAGATCCCTTTATGGTAACTCTTGATCCATTGAAGACCTTAAGAGTTGTGGTGGTTGTAGGTTGTATCTACTCAGTTAAGACCAAGAATTCAATGATGGGGCATGATATTGAAACACCAATAATTTTGGGCTCTAGTAACTCAACACAAGATTTGTATAAGTGTTGAAACTTGGGCAAAATTTCTCTAAGTTTGATGTCACACTGTGTAGCATAAACATCGTAGCACATTGGAAGTTCTAATCTTTGCAAAATTTTTTCTAAGTCTACCTACTACACTCCCCAACATAGCCAATGTAGCACATGTTTCCAAGGCTAGTTTGCACAAATGTCAAGTCAAAAGTAGCTAGAAGGGCATTGAGGATGGACTAAACAGTTCAGAAAATTCTCTATCTACTAGGTCATCAAGATTACCATGCTCTTCAGATTACCTAGCTTAACACATGTCCTAGTTGTCAGTTCACCCAAGTGCTAGGCTAGGAGTTGTCAAAGATGCTCAAGATGGATGAAGTAGTTTGGAAAATTTTCTATCTTTTGGACCCGTTATGCTCTGCTATGCTGCACAATGTAGATAGTGTAGCACTAGTTTTGGGACTCGAATTTTTCTAAGTGTTGGACCAGACATGGAAGGTGCATTTAGTAATTTTTCAACTTCTGAGCTTGCCTATCCTGCTTCATCCTTAGAGTGTGATTAGAATCCCTTGGAAAAACATTCTAAGTCTTGTTAAAATTCATCCAAAAATTGATGTTACACTTTTCTACGTTCCATAGCATAGATAGTGTAATAGAGGTTCCATGATCAAAAAATATTCTAAGTATGGAATGAGGAGGTATTAGGATATTTTGACATGGAAGATGCATTTTATGGTTATTGAAAGTGTTTTTCTTGCTCAATCCTAGAGTGGTGTTTTCAATTTTAACAAAATTCACTAAAAATGGGTGCTACACTCTACTATGTTATGTAGCATAGATAGTGTAGCAAGCCAGAACTACAAAATTTTTCTAAGTATTCACGTTATGCTTCATCATGCTAGGTAGTGTAGATAGCGTAACACTTGGAAAACACCTCCAAATGCATCCAAAAAGTCCTAGAACTCAGCATCAACCTTCATTTTAGCTTTGGAATCTCTCTAGTAGCCAAGATCAGTAGTTTGCTTTGTTTTTTTGCACCCCCTAGTGATTCCCAAAATTGTTCCTACATTTGATCCTACTCGAAAGAGGAGGGAAGACATAGCCCTAGAGTGTAGGCTCCAAGTTGCATTTGTTTTGGGCATTTTTGTAGGTACATGGCTGCCCTTCATACCTTGGCACATGTAGTTTGGGCAATATGTTCATACTTTGGCAGATTTTCAGTCCCTGTTCCTATCCTATAGAGCATAGCACCATTGAGCTTAACACTCTGCACGTAGCACATTAGTGTGATACATTCACATTTTTGCTATGTAGGACCCAGGACACGTGGTGTCTAATCCATGTCTCTCATCAACCTTGGCTCTATAAATACACTAATAATCAACATTCTAAGGGTTAGCTTTTGCAGTTGGCTTTGGAAGAAGATTGGCAAGCAAAAGGTTGATAAGCAACAAATCTTAGCATTAGAGCATTCCTAACATCTACCTCACTCCCACACTTGAGTGTGACACCTACACCCTGTACCCACACAATGTGACAAATATCAATCTAGTAAGCTTTGCCTCCCTTGCATCTATTAGTACTATGTTTGCAACGTTCCAAGGACTGTGACCATACTACCTTGCTACCCCACTCTACCTGTCTAATACTAAGTGCTAGTTGTACACATCATTTAATCAAAAGTCATGCTCCCCCAATCTTGGGGTGATGCATTTTCTCACCTAAACTCTTATTTCATTTTCCTATAACATATATTTCAAATTGTTAGTGTACTTGTTTATTTCTATTGTCAATATGCATTAAGACACTCACATTGATGTACTCCCATTGTTATACATGTTACGCTCCTACTTGTTCCAACTCCCACATGTGATGCTCTAAAAACACTATTCACAAATGGTTATTAGACACCATGTGTCCATATTTGATCAACCAGACTATTCAAGGTGCCTCATTTCCATTTTCTCCAACATGGCCCTCCCACAAACTCGGGGTTAGGCTATATGCTTGACGACTTCTTGGTGTTCCATCCAAGAACATTTTCAGATGCTACAGTTTTTGGCACTAGAAAGAGGGCCTTCCTATTCCATCTATGTGCCATGGGTAGTCCTGCATGCTTTCTATACCTCCATCACTAGCAACAGGCTAGCATAGATGTAACACCCTTGTGGACCTACCACAACAATAGCTAGATCATAGGCTAGCGTAGGAGTTGTCTATATTCTGGATGGTGTAGATTGGTCTCAGTTGATGGTTCCCCTGGAACCCTGCAGGATAGAAAGCCCAAAATTGTGTACTACGTCAAGTTCTATGTTCTGTACAGCATGATGACCTTGTCAACGTGATAGTTCCTCCTAGTGTAATGAGTGTAATAGCACAGATCACTATTATTTTTTAGCATTTTTAGACTTAGTTGGTTTTAGCTTGTTTTCTATATAGCTTACCTAGGTGTTTTAGCCTAAAATTTACTGTATTCGATCATTTCTTACAAGTTTTTTTTGCTTTTCATGTCTTTTCTCAACATAGTAAAAATGAATCCACCAAGCACCTTAGCTGTCACCTTGAGCTTGAAGATAACTCATCCCTTGCAACATGTGATGGATGTTGAGCGACTGCTTAGCCCTCCGCAATCACAACAACAGTCTCTTCGACTACAACATCAATTGCCTAAATGCACAACACGTGATGAGGAGCGATATAACTTTTTATGTGCAAAGATTCAAGAAGGCCTATCGTTAGACCACTAGGAAGTAGAGGAAAAGCATAATTTTGAAATCATCCATCGGAATGGAAGGGAGTTCCTTCCCACTCCTAATACAATTATATTGCTCACTGAAACTTTCCAATGGATTTTGAACCAACATATTTGAATGAGTGGGTCAAAAGAGTGAGATAAAGCATCCCACTATGATGAGCCCCTCCATGATGGGTAAGAGGAGTTTGAATCCCATTCCAAAGGTGATGGCCCACTCTATGCCACAGCCTCACAGTCTACCTCTGTGTTCCCTTCACACCAGTCACATTCTTCCACCTCCTTTGCAATGGCTACGACATTTCCATTGTCCAAACCTTCCCTGGTGGTGGGTAGCCATCAAATGCTATCAACACAATAGCATGTAGGGCCTTTAGCCTCCTTTCCCTTTATTATGCCTTCGCAGTCTATTCAATTTTCACAGCCAATATCTATGATGTCAATGTTAACATATTTCCAAACTATGCCTATGTCATAGCCATAAACAAGCCCTATTTCCATTACCTCTTCTATGCCAATCCCACCACCAACAGCAGCTCCAACCTAAACTACATGGTGGGTAGCAACATCTTTTTCGACTACTCAATTGTCTCAAATGTCATAGTATATGCAGCCCCAAATGTATCAAGCTTCACATATGACACAACCAACTATGGGGTTGTGGGTTTCTTTGGCAATATCACCAATGGGGCAGGTAATCATTCCCATAACACCACCAATGGTAGTTTCTTAGGTGGTACCACCCACGGGGTTGTGGGCCACTTAGGCGACACCGCCAAGGGGAGTCACTCCAATAGCACCCCCAATGGGACTAGTAGCTGCACCAACAACACTGCCAATGGTGGCAGCTCTAATAATACTACCAATAGTACATGAAACACCCCAAAAAATTTTAAGGCATGCATGCTTCACCAAGCCTTGCAGTTCTTGCAGTGCTACAATAGTTCTTTGGGAGGAGAACACTCTGAATTCAGGTCGGCTAGTTCGGCAAGTTTTCTACTTTAGGTGTAAACAAGCTCTATAGATCATCCTGCCTAGCCACCTAAGTAGTTTACCTACCAAATAGCCTGAAGCAATGTGTGGAGTCAACAGTAGCACCTAGAATGCAAGAAACAACAAGTTTTCTAAGTCACGAAGTCTGCTACGCTATGTTATGCCTCGCTATGTAGCGTAGCAAGCTTCAAAAAACAATTCCATAACAAAGTGCCATGCTATGCTACGCTATGCAGTGTAGCATAGCATGGTAAAGCTATATAGCTAGTTCCATCGCCCAACTTCAAGTCCTTCAGCAATGTCCCTTTCCATCAAGAAGTGGTGGACCATGTCTGCTGCTACGCTACATTGAGCTACATGGCGCAGCGAGGCATAGCAATCTTGCGAAGGAGATAGAAGGCAGCTCAATGGGCAGGATCAACAAGTTTTCAAGTCTCGCAAAGTAGGAAGAAATTTTTTTATGACTAAGGCCAGTGGCTATGCTACATAGTGTAGCAAGCATGCAGCCCACATGTAGCAGAATGCACGATAAGATGCTACGCTACACCAAACATGCTACACTATGAAGCATAGCAAAGCATGTGGGTGGTTGTGCGACATCAACGCACTTCACCTAATTGAATCATTGTCACACGTCTCTAGGCACTGACGACATAATTACAACATGGTAGGCTCACAGTTGCAGCATGGTAGACTCCCATTACAATGGTCATGCATGTCCAACAATCATGTAGGCACATGTAGCACAGATAATTCAATGTGGGTCCAAGGCACGTGGCATCCAAACCACCTCTTTCACATGCCCCTTGATCCTATAAATACCCCAATGAGCAATATTCAAAGGACTTTTGAGCTCTTCGACCTTTTTGAGGACTTTGGACCTCAAAAAAATTTTGGGCTCTCTCTCTCCCTCTTGGACTTTTGGTGCATTGTAACATTGAGCATTGTAAGCTTTCTATTTGATACTACAAAAAATTAGGATTCTCAGCCGGAATTTTGTTCTATCCCCCTTCTACCACCTTGGTAGAATTTTTGCATTGTTAGCTCCTACATCCGCGCCCAAGCGCATAGCCACCTTTTCTCTACACATCTTGGTTACTCTCAAGATCTCTGCACTCCACAACGCTATGCAACTAACTGTATCCATCCTGATAGAGCAACCTTGTAACTCCAGAGTGGTGCATTTTTCTAACTGTATTTTACTTTGTTTCTTGCTTATTATTGCATTTTACACTATTTTCTGCTTTCTCTGCATTTAAGCATTACATCGCGCTATCATTTTTGTTTTCAAACTACATGTTGCAAAAGGCTATATAAACGTCGACTAAGTCCCTATGTGATCGACCAGACCGTTTAGGGCACCTCATATCTGCTCACAGCCAGCATGGCCCTCCCATGAATATGGGGTCAAGACTTTCATGCCCGCCAACCCCTCAATGTTTTCTAGCCTCTGACGTTTTCAGTCACTATAGTTTTCTAGCGCTAGAAGGAGGGGATCTTTTGGTGCCTTTTCCACGTGTCACAGTAGTTCTGTAAGCCTTCTGCACCCTAATACGCATTAGTGTAAATACGACACCCTCTTGTGGTTGTTTACGCTTTGTGCGGTGTAGATTGGTGACCTCGACGGTTCCTCGGGAGCCCTACAGAACACGAGGCCTCCGATTGCTAGTTAGCTAGCCTATCTTACAGTAGTCTCGCATGCGCTTTGTACCTCATCATGCATTAGCGTATCGTGTGGTACAAATCGGTCGCTTCGATGGTTCCTTGGGGACCCTACGAGATGCAAAGCCTTGTTCACTAGTTAACTTGCCCACCTTATGGTAGTCTTGCATGTGCTCTATATCCTATCACACACTGGCATAGATGCAACACCCTCTTGCGGTTGTTTACACTTTGTGTGGTACAGATCAATTGCCTCGATGGTTCCTTGGGAGCCCAACAAGACATAAAGCCTTTTTGATTTCTATTTGATTGCTTTCCAATTCATTCTTCCTATTGCAAATCTACTTAGCTTACAATGGATTTTTCAACTACTGTTGCTAATGCCTTCAATGTGGAAGTTTCCATCATAGTTCAAGGCACTACTGGTGCTGAAAAACCGTTGAACCCAATGTTGGAAACACGTCGATCCCTTAGAATCCAAAATTAGGGACCTGAAGGATTAGCCTAGCAACATGAGCATTACAATTTCCTCTATGCAAAGGTGTAGGCTAATCTACCCTTGGATGTACATGAACTCAAGGAAAAAAGTAGCTTCGAGTTCACTTACTGCAACGGGAAGGAATTCGTTCCTACTCCTGGCATTTCTTTACCTTTAACACAAGTGAATCAACGGTTGCTAGACCAGCTAATCCAAATGGCTAGGCTTAGGGAGCAATAAGACACAGCATCCAACCCAAGATAGACAAGAGAAACTCGATTCCGAATCAAATGAGGGAGGTCCAACTGACCTCGTTCCTATCCCTCCTACCTAGTCCTGTCTATCACCACTCCCTTTCTGATCATGCCTATGCTTCCGCAACCTGTGATTACAACTACTATGGGTAGCCATGCCAATCCCATGGTGTTTCAACATCCTCTCTCACCTGTTTCACTTGTGTCGTTTGCAACTACTATCCCTTTGCAAACTATTTAGCAATCCATCCCTATAGCACATCATACGCTAATCGTGGCTACCCTGCCACATGTTCATACCATGCCTACTTCACAACCGTACACGACTTCTATTTCCATTTCTACATTCATGTCTATTCCACCCACTGGGCTGGGCCCCAACTCATCCACATGGTGGGCCTCATTTTCTTCTTTGCCTATTCCGCAAGCATCATAGATGTCTCAATACATTCACTCTCAAGCCCGCCAAGCCTCGTAGATGGTACAACCTAACATTGAGCTATGGTCTACGTTGTTGGTGACACAAGTGGTCCATCCAGTAGCCCAACCTACAGTTGCTACCCTAACAACACCACCTACTGAGTGGTGGAAAACACAAGTAGCACCACTCGCAGGGGTCATCCCAATGGTACCGTTAATGGGTCATACCGCCACCCCCACCATGCCACAAGTGGGAGTTTCCTCTGCAGCTTCCTAACCATCTACAACATCACCAGGTCTAGACCAAGCATTCTAGCTCATCTAGACCCTCACTGAGGAAATTAAACACCTCAAGGCTATTGGGTTTGACATGGTACAAGTCATTGACTTCTATCAAGACAACCCCATCAGCCCTATGATCCTTGCTTTGACATTATCCCCAAGGATGTCACTCCCAAACTTCATAAAGTACGATGGGGAGGGAGATCCCAATGCACATCTTGTTACCTTTAGGTCTGAGTCTTTGCTACTGTAGCAATGGCCACACACGATTATTCATGTCTTCACCATGTCCTTAGCTGAGAAAGCCCTGGATTGGTAATGCACGCTGCCATGCTCATCCATTTTAACCTTAGAAGAGCTTTTGACCTAGTTCATGACATGCTTCAAGTACAACTTGAAGCCAAAAACTACACTAGATCAGTTGATGAGCATGAAACAAGACCCTCTAGAGCTAGTCCAAAATTTCATTCAATATTGGTGTGCAACCCTTAACGAAATCCGTAAGCCCATTGTGGAGGCCCACTTGTTGGCAGTCTTTAAGGGCACAGTGAATGACTTCATCAAGTCTAGGCTGTACTACCTTGCTCCTTGCTCTCTTAGTTAGGCCTTCGCTCAAACTAAGATCATACAAGATGTGGTCGAGGCAAGCAAAGACCTAGCCTACATCGCCTACAAAAACACCTTCGCAAAGAAGGAAAAGGGTAAAGCCCTGACAACCATAGTGGCTGCTGTGGTGACCAAGGCCAAGCCCAAACCTAGCAACAATGGTAGCAAGAATAACAAGAAACTAACCATGCCCGCGCCCAACCATGTGCCCAAATAGGGCCACATGCTGCAACCTGCTANCTCTCAAGCCTTTGGAGCTTCTAAAGAAACTATTGGAAGTGGGATACATCCAACACAAGCAGATGTTGGAAGAAGCAATCACAAGACATCAATGCTACTACGAGCTCCTTAGGAACCCATCTTTCGCCCTGCCCAACAAGCCTCCAGTTCCTAGGTATTTTAGGCTGGACAGGTTTTGTGACTACCACCAATAGTGTGGTCATAACATGGATTACTTTCTGGCGTTGTAGGATGAGATTCAAAGATTAATCGACCAGGGGAAACTGGTGTTGGACGAAAGCAACCCAGTACACCCTAAAAACCAATCTATGCATGTCTACACATATTCCATCAACGCCAACAATGTTGGTTACATCATCAATGCCATTGACATTGACAGTGAACCTAGGCCACACCAGTAGTCATTCGTGGTTCGTGTGCCTTAGTATAGTGCACCAGCACCACCAGCGGCTGGTCAAAGCTCGTAGTAGCCATTCATCTTGAGAGTCCCTCCATGAGCATCCACCTTTGTGCCACCAGTTATCAGAGCCATGTGACCCTGCCCGTTAATACCCTTAGCTTTGTTTGTCATTAGGGGGTCGACACCCTTGATAGCCCCTATCCCACACAAAATAGCTGAGTAGCCTTCTTGTCCTAAAAGTTGAGAAGTTCGCTTCACGGGTGAGACGTCAAAGGGAAGTACCACCCAAGGTACCCCTAAGCCTATGTCTTCATCCCCTACATCTGTGCCTTTGTCACCAAAGACAAACTTTGACACGACCACACAGCCTGCATCACTCTACCAACAAGGGTCTGAACCCAGATCCAAAGTGGCCCCTCCTCAGGAAATTTTTCTTCTAGGATTAATAGAAGAGGAGGAGAGCATTAAATAGGAGGGTGGCCAAGACCTCTTGAACACCCTCACTTAGGTCAAACAAGCTCTAAAACAAAAAAACACTACACTGACCTTGTACGATCTAATCATGACATCTACCCCACATCACGAGGCTCTGATTCGCATTTGACAATGAATTTGGTCAAGAAGACATGCCAGCGGAGGAAGAAAAGATCTACTTAGTCATGCTTCCCCTTGTGCCTGCAGGGCCAGAGCAGCCTCAACTAACCTTTTGCAAAGATGCTATTAGGGAAGATCCTGAAAGGGGTCAAGTGACTACTGTCCCCCTTTTCATAACAATTCAGGTTAGCCAACACTAGATTCAGAGGGTGCACATTGATGATGGGGTTGCCACAAATGTCATCCCCTTCCCCATTATGGACAAGTTGGGCTTGGTATGAATGATGTCATGCCTAAGGTCATTCAATGGGGTGTGAGTCATCGTGAAGGGCACAGTTCACATAGACTTCGTAGTAGGGGATTAGTTTCCCGCAAGCACAACATTCATCATGGTCAAAGAAATGCCTGGGTTTAACCTGATCTTGGGGAGATCATGATTAGCACAACTTATGGCTGTTTCCTCACCCATACACCAAGAGATCCACCTGCCTTACGTAGGAAGAGAAGTGATGATCCACGATGACGAAGTAGCAATGCAAACAATCTATAATGTAGGTGTGGAACAAGACTCAGAGGTCATAACTTCTAAGAACGAAGCACCTATAGTAGCTTACGCTGACTACTTGGCAAAGGGGTCAGCTTAGCAAGCTAATCCCCAAAACGAAAACACATGGGATGAGTTGCCCTTCGGGGGGAAATGATGTAGATGAAGGCCTTGACAGAGCGCCTTGGCCTTACATCTCAACCCATGTTGGATTAAGAAGTAGCTTTTCCCAGTGTAGCAACCCCATTGCCCGAAGTGGCCCAAAACTAGCATAAGTTACCAGTTAGCCATTGCTCAAGTTGTTAACGTATCATCCCAATGGCATATTACGCAATGGCCTGAAATGACCTAAAACCAGAAATGGCCCGAAATGGCCTAAAACTAGCAATGGCTCGAAATGGCCTAAAACTAGCACATGAAAGCATGAACATTTTATATAAAACGCAGCACATATGCAAGGTGCAAGTTAGTGTAGAATCAATTTCTGTATCACAAAATCCTCCTTGATTTATTCAAAACTTTTCTCTTTTAAACAATGTTTGCAAAATTTGTTACACAAAAATTCAAAATTCCAAAATTCTAAAAAAAACTCCCATGTTGTCATGGGTCGTTTCTGTTCACATTGTTTTTGCCTTCTATTCCTTCATCATTTCCTTGTGCATCACCTTCCCCTGCTTTTTCCTTTATCAACTCTTCATTTTCTCCCTCTACAGGCCCTGCACCTTCTCTTAGGGCCTACACCGTGGGTGCAAAGCATTCAGCTAGGAAAACAAACACAAACTACTATAGAGCACAAACATTAACACGGTAGAAAGAAACTAACTTGAGAAGGGCCTATGTCTATCTCGAAGGGTATTTGGTCTAAACCAAGCCCGAGGCGATGCCAGACCTCCTTTTTCGTAATATCTACCCAATGCCTTTTGCCTGGTTTAGCATTTGCTGCAGCATCTCTTGCCCTTTCGGCGGGTGTCCACCTTGGCAACCCTAGAGAAAAGACAACGGTCACAGTCTCTCCTGTGGGAAGGTCCACTTTCCAGTTAGGAGATTTTGTGATCTTTACCTACTCTTTGAACTTCGCATAAGCCTCAAAAGTATCGATGGCATTTACAAATGCTTCATATGTAAATGCCTCCATAGCAGCATCTTCGTATAACTTATGATGGGCAGCATTTTCCCATTTATACATATGTTTATGGTTTCTCTAGGTCTACCCCCATTCAAAAACCTTGGTGCTGAAGTCTTTTAAATTATGACACTTCTACTCCAGTAGGTCCATCTACATCCACTGCTCTATTATTTCATAGGTATCCTTGACGTGCTAATGCGTAACTATCCAAAACCTAGCGTAGTCTACCACAGTCGTGCTCTAGCCCTCATTGTTAGTGTCGTGGGCTATGAGGAACTCGTTCCTTGACTTGAGATCCTCTACCTCGGCCCTCAGGTCGGCCTCCCTTGTCTTAGCCTTCTAGAGCTGTTTCCACAGGTCCTCGTTGACATGCTTGTACTCCCACAGGGAGCATACTGAGTGCAAATTGCATTTGCAAACTTCGTCGTATGCGCAACGAGACACCTTGGTAACTTTAGGTGGGAATGTGGACATAGCATTGACTTTCAAAGGTTGTGTCAGGTCCCATTTGAGTCGAGAGGCTACCATGACACAAAGAACACACTAGTCACATTAGCATAGCATAAGTAGAAAACGTAAGAAATTTTAGCATGACAACGCAAGAGAAAATGACCCTACTACTTACCCACTTCAGGGTACACCTACTGAAGGTGACTAATAATGTCATCAACAATCCTCTGCATAAACATGAGCTTGTTAAGGATTTCAGCCCATGATTTCGCATGAACTAGAGAGGGTCATGTGGCATCAATAGTAGCACATGTCGCATAACCAAACACATTAGTAATGATCAAAATGGACTATGACAAGGTAGACATATTGTCAAACTCACCAAAGTTCGATGGTAGTCTCTCTTCTTGCTAATGCAAGACGATGATGGTGGCCTAACCAGAGGTTCCTGCCGGGTCCCTACGAACCTCCTATTTATGCGCTGGTGCTTTTCCTTTGATGAGACTAGTGTCTTTTTTATTCAAGGGAGAATCCTTAGTAGAAGGATTCTCTTTAATAATGAGAGCCCCTGCCTTAGCCGTAGGAGCTCTCTTCTTCTCGACCAGAGCCCTTCTCCCCGAGAATGGGGCCTCCGTGTCTTTATTTGTCATCCCCATCTTAAGGGCCAACACCTCTTCGTTGCCTTCTTCTTCTTCTTCTGATGGTCAAGAAACACATTCACATTAGCTTAAAGCAAGCTGGCCTAAGGCAGATGCTACACTACGCTATGCCGCCTAGCATAGCATCGCGTAGCAGAGATTAGCAAAGTAAGCACTAAACGAAAACGCTTACCAATAGGGGGTTGCATCCTCTGTAGTTTAAGCTGTAGTCTTCGCCCCTCCTCCTCCATGTGAAGGGTTTCCTTAGTTGGGGAAGGCCTCTTCTGCTGCAACTTGCTAGTCATAGTCTCAGCTATGAAATGTTCATCCTGTGACATGCTACTGTCCACAGCAGGGGGCATCTCCTACACTGTCTTGGCCATGAACATTGCGAGACACCTGATCTTTAGTCGTTACTAAAAATGACTCCCTAATTATTTCTAGGGGATCTTGGGCTCAGGTGGTCTAAAAGACATGGCGAATCCATTGGTCTAGAAATTTGGTCGCGATTTCGCACGACCCAAACTCCTTTCTCCTGAACCACCAAGAACTCCGCGAAATGCTTAAGGTAGCTTACATAAAAGGTGTAATGGATGTTGGAACGGAACTCATTTTTTGTACGGTGCCCCAAGATCTCAGTCCACAAGCCTTTACATAGAGACTCATCCCAGTTGTAATGGGCCCCCTCCTCCATAACCTCATGAATTACCTAGGCCTACCCAATCCCCAAGACCTTCCCCTGGGTAAGCAGCTGGGGAAATGCGTGAGCACAAAAAACAAGGTAAACCTTCTTGGCGGGTCCTTATTTAAGCTTCTCCATAGGGAGCCCCTTACACTCCTTGGTAATCCCTAACCACTCTTGGATGTCCTTCTTCTGAAGGGTCAACTCTATCTTGGACTTCAACCCTATCAGAATGCCATCGGCAAGGACACCGAAGAGGTCTACGAATAGTTGGTCATTGATGTCAATGACCACCCACATGTTATGAACACACATGCGGAAGCGACTCACCTTATCAGAAAAGGATTGGACCAGGGTGAGCTTCTTGACTACAGGAATGTTTAGATTTGAGGCCAAGAATAGATCCATAAGCCTTGTCTTTTTGATTTTCTAGACCAAGAAGTTTGATGCCCCATCGTTTAGCCAGTGTTGGCTCATCTCTACTTCTCCATACTTGAAGTAGACATTCACCCCCTATGTCTCAGCAGTTACCGTCATCACCTCCTGAGGCTTTCTTGTCCCTGCAATAGTTCCACAAAAATCCGTAGCGAAAAGCGTAGAGAATTCAAAAATTGCAAAGACACTTAAACATGTGGCACTTATTGTTTGACTTACCAGGTCGGTATGGTAGTGGGAACTATGGAAGTTCAATCAAAACTTGTTCAACCATGATCAGTTTGAAGGGTTCTGCCTGCTCCCCATCCAACCATCCCTACCCCTTGCTCTAATTGTAGAGAGTAGAATATGCAGTTGGGTAGGTGTAGTATTCACCCTCGCATTGACTAATCACACCCGCTCATAGGTTGTCAGCAGAAGAGAACTCCTGTAGGGCTATCTGTGTTGTAGGCAGTAAACCTGGTAGGTCATGAACCCCATCATTGTTGATGAAGAACCTAGTAGCAAACGCATACTGTTAGAATTAGGCCACTATGGCCAACATCGCAAAAACACAACAAAACAAGGTTACAAAACTCACCCATCGACACAGTAGACAGTTCCCTAAGGATTCTAGAAGCACATCATCATAAAATATGCAAGGAACAAGGTGTTGAAATGGTGGTAGTAGCTGTACTCAGGCATCTCCCAGATCTAGGCCAAGCACCTTAACCCTGTTGGGTGCTAACTGGATCCTTCTCCCTGCTTGCTTGTGATTCCCCATCGGTCAGAAACCTCAGAATGCCTTGGCTTGCCATAGGAAAAATGGCTTCTGTTATGCCGATTGTCGCCTCCTCCTCTAGGGATGACCAGAGGATCACACTGAAGTGGTTGAGGAGGAATCATAGGAAGTCCTGTGCCTCTTTCCTAAACTAGACCCCTTGCTCTCCCATATGTATTTAGGGAGGAGGAGCATTAGCCTCAACCCCACCCTGCACAACCCATCAACAAGTGTTAGCGTCATGTCTAAGTGCAATACATGTGCAACATAACAACGCCTAGTAGTTCATGCATATAGCATAACATAACCCTCTTCCCACACATAGCATAGCAAGAACATGAAAGTGCTAGCATAGCAAAAATAGCCTAGAGTAGCAACAAAACAATTGACAACATGCCCTAACAAAACACGTGTCACACTATTGCATCACATGGCCTAGCCCTCCTAAGGGTTGCCATGACTGAAAAAGTGACAACGATGATGCAAGGGCCAAAATGACATGACCACAGAAAACACAAGTAGCCAAGAATAGGATGAAAAATGAAAGCAAAGAACAACAGAAAACACAAAACAATAACAGGATTGCGAAAAAGCAGAGGAAGCATAGTAACCTACTAGGTCAATGACGTGTTCTTCCATGCCACGATGTGCGCTTGCATTGCATGCCCCAAGGTTTTCTTCACCTCCTCAACCTTTGCAAGCACTAGATGAGTACATTTCTTCTTAGGAGCCATTGTCCTAGTTACAGATTTCCCCTCTTCTCTGTGAAAACTCACGTTGCTAGTTGTTAGCAGAATTGCTTCGTGCTTCGAAATCACCTTGTGCTCCAATGTGGGATCTGCACTCTTATAGTGAGAATGGAAAAATTACCAGGGTTTAACCTCTATTTATGTCCATAATGGCAAGATAGGGAAACTTGCCACTCTCTCTCTCCGATTAATGTGGAATGCGTTGTACAGCGTAGCATGCTCGCCATGACATCGTAGCACTATTGACATTAAAAGCCTTGACACGCTTCAAACCAACTACTTTCTTTCCTAAAAATAAAAAAATATATTTGTTTTTATTATGGGTCCAAAAAGACTTTAAACTAGCAATCCTAGCATAGTTGCACCTCTAACGGTCTGAAAAGACCCTAAACTAGTAGTTTCGACCTTGTTAGATGTTCACAGTCCGCAATGACGTTAAACTAGCAATTCCACATTCTTACATGAGTAGTTTTGCATCTTCTCATAATTTTGCACTCTCGCATTGGCAATGTCACAATTTCTAGTGGTTTCATGTTTTCATGTCAGTAGTTCACATTTTCGCACTAACGGTTTTGCATTTCTTATACCCATAATTTTCCTTTTCGCATACTATCATTTTGCATATTACAATTTTGCATGTTAGAATTTTGCAGTCCGCAATGACACTAAACTAGCAGCTTGGCTTTCACATACTAATAGTTTCATAGCTTCATACTTTTGCATTGAAAGTTTTGCATCTTTAGCTGTTTTGCACTCTTATGCTTTGGCGGTCCACCATGACCTTAAACTGGCAAAATTTTAACCTTTACACCATCGTACTTCACAAGTTGCATCTTGTCACTATTTTGCAATTTTCATTATACACCATCTTTACCAATAGGTGCCTCTTAACCAGGCTTTCATCTCGTGTTGGCAAGTCGAGCAAGAGATGGAGATCCACTGCAATCTCTCCACATCCTTAACGTTAACATGTCCACATGGCAAGCTCGTGAGAAAGTTGAACCCCAACCTAGATACACAGACATACAACAACGTAGCCAAGATTTTTCAAGACAACATCAATTCCTTCACATGGTCATACAGTGACATGCCAGGTCTAGATCTATGGCTGATCCAACACAACATCATCTTAGACCCACGCATGAAGGTAGTTAAGCAGAAGGCTTGCAAAGTTAAGCCAGAAATCGCACTAGCCGTGAGGGATGAAATCACCAAGCTATATCAAGCTGGTTTCACCCGCATGATTGACTACTCGAAATGGGTATCCATCATCATTGTGGTTTCAAATAAAATGGGAGGAATACGAATCTGTATAGACTTCCGGGACTTGAACAAGGCAATGATCAAGGACGATTTCCCACTTATGACCATTGATCAACTCATCGACACCACAGCTGGTCACGCTCTGCTATCCTTCATGGATGGTTTCTCTGGATACAACCAAATCTACATTAACCCAGAGCACTAGCTCACAACAACCTTCATGACCCCATGGGGAAAATTCTGCTATACCATGATGCCTTTTAGGCTCAAGAATGCTGAAGCAACCTAACAGCGAGCCATGACCTACATCTTCAATGAATATATCCTAGAAACATTAAATGACTACATGGATGATATAGCAGTCAAGTCCAAGGAGGTAGCTGATCACCCACACAATCTAGGAGTAGTCCTCAAGTGCTGTCAAATGGACGACTTATGCCTCAATCCTAAGAAGTGCATCTTTGAGGTGAAAACCAGGCACATGTTAGGGTTCATGGTATCGAAGGCTGGAATATGGGTGGACCCTGACAAAGTCAAGGCCATCGTTAACCTACCACCTCCTACAAATCTTAAGGAGTTACTTGGTTTACAAGGTAGGGTGCAATTCATCTGAAGGTTTATAATAAGGTTGAATGATAAGTTACACCCCATGCAACATCTTCTAAAGAAGGGGATTAACTTCGAGTGAGCAACCTAGTGTCAACAGGCCTTCGATGACCTGAAGAAGGAGCTTTTACACCTCCCAACTTTGCATTTGCCACAATGGGATAAACCCTTCTTCATCTACCTCACCATCTTTGACGCATCTATCGTAGCACTGTTATGTTAGAAATGAGATGATGATTCTAAGATACCAGTGTATTATCTCTGCCACGCACTCATAGCGCGTGAGGCAAAATACAACGAAGTGGAGAGGACTTGCCTTGCCTTAGTTTTCATACTAAAAAAGTGGAGGAATTACCTATTTTGTAGTATGACTAACATCATTTGCAAAAGCAACATACTCTGAGCTATCACAAAAAACCTATATGAAAGTAGCATGATAGCTTGATGGAAGGCAATAACCGTAGAGTTTGATTTACACTATGTAAGTCAATTGTCAACGAAGGTTCAAGCCATAGCGACCTAACTCACGGCCTCACCAATTGACGACCAAGCAACCATAGACCCCAAATTCTTGGACAAACACATTAGCAATGTCAACATCATCCCATTGCATTTTGAAGCCACTTTACACTTTGACGATGCTTCAACCACGCGAGGAGGTAGCACTGTTGTTGTCATTACATTTCCCTATGGGGAAATGCATCCATCCGCTTATCATTTTGTGTTCCCTTGCACCAAAAATGTGGTAGAGTATGAGGGGTTACTCAGAGGCCTCTTAACTATCTAAGCATTGTGCATATAACACCTAGCGATTTGCAGAGATTCACAATTAGTTGTGAACCAAATCACCAAGGTCTACGCCTGCAAGGCTACGCACCTACAACCCTACTTAAGAAATTTGCAACCATAGATGTGCAACACGTGCCACGAAATGAGAATACTATGGTAAATGCCTTAGCTACCCTTGCGTAAATATTTCAACACATTCCTTTGCAAACCTACCAACTTCAATTATCGAATGCATAGAGCTTATCACTCAGGTGGAACACGTGGCCTCTGTTAGTGATGCGAATACCTAGGAGTGGTACACCAACATTAAAGCTTGCCTACAACACAGTAAACCCCTAGGTGGATTGACATTTACCTAGAAAGATGCAATCTGTAAGCATGCTCGGCAATATATGCTCATGGGAAATGATGCCCTGTGCCAACATTCCTATGATGGGATATTGTTGGCATGCGTGGGTGGGGAGCAAGTGCAGAAGGTAGTTAATGAAGTGCATGAGGGACTGTGTGGTGGACACATAGCACCTAGTGCTATGGCTATGAAAATCAAACGCCTAGGATACACCTGGCCCTACCTAGAGCGTAACTACCTATTAAAAGTCAAGACGTGTGACATGTGCAAGAGATACGCAAATCTCATACACATAGCACCTATGGACCTACACCCAACACAGATCACTTGGCCCTTCCAATGATGGGGGTTAGACCTCATAGGGCCTATCATGCCTAAGTCCTCCATAAGGCATAGTTTCATCATCACTGCTACTGAGTATTTTACTAAGTGGGTGGAGGCCATTCCCCTGAGGAAGATGACATCACAGAAAATTTGCCATTTCATACTAGACAACATCGTAACAAGATTTGGGCTTCCAATGACCATTGTGACTGACAATGGTCCACAGTTTAGCAGTATGGAAACCTGAACCTTCTGCAATAATCTAGGAATTAAGCAGTCATTCTCCTCCCCCTATTATCTATAGGAGAACAGATAGGTAGAGGCTACAAATAAGTCCATCATCAACTTGCTAAAGTAGATGCTTAGCAGCAACAAGAGGTGGTGGAACAAGAAAATCCTCTAATTTCTATAGGCTTATCGAATGACGTGTAGGACCAAAAAAAGTAAGACTCCTTATAGCCTTGTTTATGAATCTGAAGCTGTGTTGCCTCTTGAGTTGTAGGTACCATCACTTCGGATGATAATTTTTGACATCGTAAGTGAAGCCCAGAACAACAAATTTTAGATCATCGACCTTGACTCAATAGAGGAGGATCGTGCGTAGACATTGAGATGCATATAACACTACTAGAGCAAGCAGCAGCAAAAGCACCATGCAGATCTGCATCGAAGGCCAGTGAAAAAGGAAGACCTTGTCCTCAAGGCCGCCTGTGAGCACGTAAGCAAATTCTCAGCCAACTAGGAAGGTCCTTACGTGCTCACTAAAGCCTTCGAGAATGGAACCTTCAAGCTGGTAGACATGGACGGAAATGAGTTTGCCAACCTAGTGAATCACTTGTACCTTAAGTCATACTACATCTGAAGCATAATAGTAGCCACCATCATCCGCTATGATGATAAACTGGCAATGGCACCAAGCAACGTCTGCAATGATGTTAAACTAGCGGCACCGAGCAGCGTCCGCAATGTCGTTAAACTAGCGACATCGAGCACTGTTCGCTATGATGATAAACTAGCAACAACAACAACAAGAAGCATCCACTATGATGTGAAACTGGCATGTATGGTCTGCTGGGACCTTAAACTAGCACAGCGGCCTGCTGGGACCTTAAACCAGCACACGATATACCAAGACCTTAAATTAGGTTCGTGTCACCTCCCTAGCGTGCATCTGTGCCAAGTACACATCAAATAAGCATGCATAGTGTTGGCGTGCGGGTGGGGCATCGCAATTCCAGGACATGGTCCATAATGTAATGGGGACACACTTTGGAATGCATGTGATGCCACCACCCTTGGCATTGTGCTAACCCTCTGAAGATGTTGTATGACATTGCACTAGTCCTCCAAACCTACCATCGCCATGGTCCCTTACCTTGATGGTAGTTCCTCGGCTAGTGCCTGCAACTGGAGTTCCAGCAATATTGTGGACCAGCCACAATATTGTTATCCTCTGGCCCCCTGCCAATGACGTTCAACTATATGGCAGCTAATCCCATAACCGAACTGAGAATGCACACCCATGGCAAGGATTCTAATGCATCCGCACTCAAAGTGGTGCTTCCGAGGCCAGTTCCTCCACACCAATGTTGCCAAGGCTGCTGCCGACCCTCTTTCTTTGGACATCGTACACTAGCAATGATGTCCAAGAGCTTCAACAATGTTTGTAGTGAGGAAGACCTTTGCCCTCGAGGGTACGTTTTGCCATAGCAGCAAATGCTACAACGTTGCAAAGTGAGTGCCTCGACTATCTTGACTACTACAGAGTGCAAGTCCCATAACATGTGTAATGCAACTTGCCATGTGGGAAACACCAGTGCAAGTTCCATGATGCACGTAACACAACTCGTTGCATGGAAAAAATCTGTAGGTAGGTCAAAACCCTACACGAATGTAACGCAACTTATCCTGGGAAAGACACCTGTCCTACGGGAGGTCGAAGGCCAGTTGAAGCAAAGATGAAAATGCACACGATTCCCTCATGAGCACTTCGATGAGGGATTTAGCTAAACCTCATCTTTTCCCTTCTCCTGTGCCACCTTCCTCCCTGCTTCTTCCTTCCACTCCAATGCAACACTCTCAAGAGCAGCCAAGTGACGTCTCAACACTCACCGAGCGACAACCTCAGCATTTTTCCTTTTGCGGTGTTTTGTATTCTTTGTCAACGTCTATCGAGCCCATTCTCCAAATGTCGACAAAGAGGGGCCAATGAAACACCCCAAAAAATTCAAAGGCATGCGTGCTTCACCAAGCCTTGTAGTTCGCAAAATGCTACAATATTTTTTCGGGAGGAGAATGGTCTGAATTTAGGCTGGTCAGTTTGGAAAGTTTTCTAGTTTAGGTGTAAACAGGCTCTATGGATCATCCTTCCTAGCCACCTAAGTAGTTTACCCAGCCGATAGCCTGAAGCAATGTGCAGAGTCGACAAAAGTGCCCACAATGCATGAAACAGTTTGGCAAGTTTTCTAAGTCACGAAGTCTGCTACACTATGCTACGCCTCGCTATGTAGCATAGCAAGCTTCAGAAAAAAATTGCAGAATAAAGTGCCATGCTACGCTACGCTACGTAGCATAGCATAGCATGGTAAAGCTATACAGCCAGTTCTATCAGCCAACCAAGTACTTTAGCAATATCCCTTTTCGTTAGGAAGTGGTAGACCATGTCTGCTGCTACGCTACGCTGAGCTACATGGTGCAGTGAGGCATAGCAATCTTGCAAAGGAGATCAAAGGTATCTCAAAGGGCGGGATCAGTAAGTTTGCAAGTCTCACAAAGTAGGAAGCAAAGTTTGCAGATTGGCAAAGTTTTTGCAACTAAGGCCAGTCGCTACACTACATAGTGTAGCATAGCATAGTAAGCATGCAGCCCACATGTAGTGAAATGCACGACAAGGTGCTACGCTACGTTGAACATGCTATGCTACGAAGCATAGCAAAGCATGTGGGTGGTTGTGCAACATTAATGCACTTCACCTAATTGAATTATTGGCACATGTCTCCAGGCACTGACGATGCAATTACGGCATGGAAGGCTCACAATTGTGGCATGGCAGACTCCCATTATAGCAGTCATGCAGGCATGTGTAGCATAGACAAGTCAATGTGGGCCCAAGGCACATGGCATCCAAACTGCCTCTTTCACGTGCCCCTTGGTCCTATAAATACCCGAACAAGTAGCATTCAAAGGAATTCTAAGCTCTTCGACCTTTTTGGGGACCTCAGAACTCAAAAAAATTTGGGCTCTCTCTCCCTCCCTCCCAAACTTCTGGCGCATTGTAACATTGAGCATTGTAATCTTTCTATTTGACACTGTAAATAGTTAGCGGTCTCAGCCGACATTTTGTTCTATCCCCCTTCTACTACCTTGGTATAATTTTTGCATTGTCAGCTCCTAAGTCCATGCCCAAGCGCATAGCCACCTTTGCTCTACATGTCTTCGTTACTCTTGGGATTTCTGCACTCTGCAATGCTGTGCAATTGACTGTATCCATCCTGATAGAGCAAGCTTGTAACTCTAGAGTGGTGCATTTTTCTAACTGCATTTTACTTTATTTTCTACTTATTATTGCATTTTACACTATTTTCTACATTCTTTGCATTTAAGCATTACATCGTGCTATCATTTCTATTTTCAAACTACACATTGTAAAAGGCTATATAGATGTCAACTAACTCCCTATGTAATTGACCAGATCATTTAGGGTGCCCTGTATCCACTCACACCCAACATGGTCCTCCCATAGATACAAGGTCGAGACTATCATGCCCGTCGACCCCTCAGTGTTTTCCAGCCGTCAATGTTTTCGATCGCCACAGTATAATTAATGCAACCTTCTGTAACACCCCTAGGTCTAGACCAAGCTTTTTAGCTCATTCAAACCCTCATTGATGAAGTTAAGTGGCTTAAAGCCATCGACATTGAAACAGTCCATGTAATGAACTTCTATCAGGATGACCCTATTAACCCCATTGTTCCTTCACTCACATTACCTCTTGGGATATAGCTTCCCTAGTTCATGAAATACAATGGAGAGGGTGATCCAAATGCCCACTTAGTTACTTTTCAATCTGAGTCCTTGTTACTACAACTATGGTTGCATGTGATTATTCATGTCTTTGCCATTAATTTGATTGGAAAAGCTTTAGATTGGTATTGTGCACTTCCCTATGCTTCTATTTCAACTCTGGAGGAGTTGTTGAGTTAGTTCGTAACCCACTTCAAGTACAACTTCAAGCCAAAAGCCATGTTAGACCAACTCATGAGTGTCAAGTAAGAAGCGCTAGAACCTGTCCAAAAATTGATACAATGCTAAAGTGCTACCTTAAATGAGATTCATAAGCTAATTGCTAAAGCCCATCTACTAGTCATTTTTAAGGATGCTATAAATGATTTCATTAAATCCAAGCTATATTATTTAGTGCCATGCTCCCTTAGCTAGGCATTTTCTCAAACAAAGAGCATACAAGATGTGGCTGAGGCTAGCAGAGATCCAACATACATAACTTACAAGAATGCACATGAAAAGAAAGATAAAGAGAAGGGAAAAGCTACTACAATCACTGTGGTGGTTGTGGCAGGTGAAGCCAAGACCAAAAATAACAAATAGGCAGCTAAGGCACTTAAGACCCTGGCCACCACTAGAAAAATGTCAAGCTCTAGTAATGCAGGGACCAAACAACCCACGACGTCAATAGCCACAATGCAAGCTTTGCTGAGGCCCAATTTTCAATGCAAGGATAACTCAAAATACATCCCTTTTGGGAATAAGCTGTTGGATCTTTTAGATCAATTACTTAATGCTAGGCATATTCAATATAAGTAAATATTAGAAGATGCTCACAATCGGCATGAGAGGTATTGTGAGATCCTTCGGGACCCCTCCATAGCTATGACCAAGTCACCTCAAGTACCCAAAAATTTTAGATTGGATCAATTTTGCAACTACCACTAGTTGTGTGGCCATTACACAAATTATTGCTTAGCATTGAAGGATGACATCCAATGCATGATTAATCAAGGTAAGCTGTTCCTTGATGAAAATAGTCCTATTCGATCAGAAAACCAATCTATGAACGTCTATAAGGACCCATTGAATGTTAACAATGTAGGATATATCATTAATGCTATCAATGTTGATGATAATGTAGAGTCACCACATCAGCCATTTATGGTCTGTGTGCCTTCTCGTGGTGTTGAAGCTTCAATGACAACTAGGCCAAAAGCCCCTATTTTCATTAAGGTATCACCATAGGGGCCTATCACACCTTTCATAGCCCCCAACATTCTATTGCAACAACCTAGGAACCTTTTGTTATAAGGATGTCAAAACATACAAATTCCCCATTTTCCCAGAGTCTAGTGGTTGGAAATGCCTCACAACCTTCTCACCTAAGGAAACATGATGAATGCCTAGCTGACAAGATGACTAGAGAACGCACTACACTAGGCCCCCCTAAGCCCAACCCCTTGTTGGTAGTTCCTATGATGGCCTTGTCACCAAAAGCCACCTACATACACATGCATGCACAACAATCAACCCTTGAGGCTCAAAAGCCCATAGTTCAACCAAAAGACACATCTCCTCTTCCTTGAGAAATCTATCTCTTAGGGCATATAGAGGAAACAAAAACCACCAAACAACCAAATAGTGGACAAGATTTCCTAGACACACTCACACATGTCAGATAAGCTTTAAAACAAAAAAATAAAAATTTAAGCTTGTATGATTTAATAATGACTTCTGTTATGCATTGTAAGGCTTTGATCTACATGTTGGCATCTATTCCTATTTAGGAAGATATGCCAGTAGAGGAAAAAGCCATTCATGCAATCATGCTTCCATCTATAGTTGACGAACCATGGGCAACCCACTTAACTTTTCATGATGAAGCCATTAAAGTTGATCCCGAAAGGGGTCAAGTAATCACTACCCCTATGTTTATAACAATTCATGTAGGTTAATACAGGATTCATAGGATGCATGTCGATGATGGGGCTGCAACCAACATAATTCCATTCCCTGTTGTTAACAAGCTAGGCCTAGTTGATCAAATCAGGCACATGACAACTTCTTGTTTGAGGTCATTCCATGGGGCATGTGTCATGGTCAAGGGAACCGTCACTATCAATTTCGTGGTAGGGATCAGTTTCCCACTAATGCAAAATTCATCGTGGTCAAGGAGATGCCTGGGTTCAATTTAATTTGAGGAAGATCTTGGTTAGCCCAATTAAGAGTTGTCTCTTCACTGATACATCAAGAGATCCACCTACCCTATGTGGGTAGAGAGGTGGTGATCTTTAGTGACAATATAGCCCTTTAGGCTATCAATAATATAGACACTAAGCAAGGGTCGGAGATAGAAGTCTCCAAAGATGCATCACCTATTTGAAATAAAATCCACTATTTTTCAACAAGTGAACCAAGAAAAACTAACGATCTACATGGGAAGAGTTGCCTTTTTCAGTGGAAGATGATAGCCTAGAAGAGTATCACCCCAAGTCTTCCAGGCCATACACCTTGCCTAACCCACATTAGGTTAGGAAAAAATTATGCAATTAGGGCATGTCCCTACTTTACTCCTTTAATTCTTTTGTCTTTACTACTTTTGTTTGTATAGTTTTGATTTTGCGATATGTTTACCTTTTGTGTTAGTTATATTACCATGGCCTGGAACAGCCTTAAACTATCGTGTGGCCCACCAAGGTCTAAAATTGGCAAACCACTCTCTGTTGCAACTATAGGATCGCCCAAAATGGCCTTAAACTAGCTATGGACAAAAACATCCTTAAACTATAGTGTGACCTAAAATGAGCTTAAACTATAGCATGGGGCCCATGAGGGGCCTAACTACATCAACAAAAATGCTAGGTAAAGGAAATGAAACAAGCATCATACTTTTTATTAAATGGTAAATGCAATGCATAGTCCAAAATTATGACCAAATTTGAAGTTATAATATTTCCCAACAATGGGGTTACATTTCAAATATTATAAAATATCAATGTATAGGCTATGGCTTCTCTCCTCTATCTTTATTTTCCACTTCGCCAGGTCCTACATCTTTGTCTGGATCCTACACAAACCAAGGACAAAATAATAAACCAATGGGTAAGCAAGATGACATATGAGGCTATCATGAAATAAATTGTAATAGAGTAGACTTAACCAACCTAAGATGGGCCCACATCCATTTCTAGCAGTATTCTATTAAGGTCAGATTCCAAGCATCAGAGGATTTCTTCCTTAGTCAAATTATCCCAATCTTCCTCCCCTAAATCAATTCATGCTAAGATCTTCCCTTTCTCCATAGTTGTCCATGTGGGTGGCCCTAGAGAAAATGTAGTATAGGTGGCCTCCCTAGAAGGCATGGTCATTTCTCTCTCTGGGGATTCACTAACCACTAAATGCTTGGAAATCTACTATAGGCCTAGGTAGCACCAATTGCATCAAGGAATAGCTCATGACCTCGATGTTCTATAGACTCATCTCTAGACTTTTTGCGGTAAGAAACACGTTCCATTTTGCACATATGCTTATGATTCTTTTATGCTTGCCCCCATTCATACACCTTGACACTATAATATTTCCAATCTTAGTTCTTTTGAGCCAAGAGATCCATTTGTAGGTGTTGTTCAATCACCTCACGTGTGGCTTCATTTTTTCTCCTTATGGCTAACCAATATCTAGTGTAATCAATGATAGCCATACACCAACTGCCATCTCAGCTGTCACAGGCCATTAGGAATTTTTTCTATGATTGCAAGTTGTAACGACAGAAAACGTCGGTCACTGGAAAATACCAAATGAAGATCCGTGTACATAGTCTTAACCATGAATCCATGCGAGGGCCGTGCTGGAGAAAATGAATCTACGGTGCCCTAAACAATCTTGTCGATCAGACAAGGACTTACTTAACCAATAAATTAACGAATACCACGATAATATACGTATTATATAGATATTCCACGAAACAAATTGATTCGATGAATCGTAAAAGGAGTAGAAAACAATGTAAATAAATTGAAATAATGACAACGTCAACATGACAAGGAGGATCAGATTTAGGAAAGATGTAGAATTCCAAGATTTATGTTTTGACTCAAAGACTAAGTATATTGTATACAAAGTTCCAATAGAAAACTCCGCTTATCCTGTGTGAAGCATACACAAAATAGCAAGAAAACTGTTCAAAAAGGAGTACAGAATGAAGCTCGGTCTACCTCGTAAGCCAAAGATGCAATGCAAGGAAGGTCAAGCCTGGATGTCTATCGATCAACTATTTCTAATCAATAAACCTTGCCAATTGTACCAGATGATCTCTCAATCTCTAATCTGCTCTTTTTGCCTTCGGGAGTCTTTGCTCAAAAGCTGCTAATGATCGCCAATGAAGAGAACTATATTTTCACCAAAAGACTGATCACTCCTGCTACTAATGCTTAAAAAATGTCTTTTTTCTTTGCCAAAATGTCAACCATTCTTTCTTCGCCAATTGGAGTATTTATAGGTTCAGTAGTATGTGGAGAAGGCACGACCCTGAAAGATGTCGACAAAGAATACGAAACACCGGATGGATAAAAGTACCAATAGCGTTCATCAACGGTTACTCAAGTGTTGCCCTGTCAATGTAGAAGTGCAGAAATAAGGGAAATGGGAGATAAAATGGTACGTGAGGTAATTTTTACAAAGGTAAGAGGAGTGAGGTTCGGGGAAGACTCAAGTGAGTGAGTGAGTATAGTTTTTCGTGCATAAGCAGTTAGGTCTCCTCCTATGATTGCATTTGCATGGAGTTATGCCATCATATTGTAGATGAAGGGGCTTACATAGATGAATTGTGTTGCACTTGCACGTCCTAGATGAGTTGTATTTCATCCATTTTGCCGAACCCCCTTTTTTTTGATGTCCACTAGGCGAGTTGCGTTACGCCAGTTCATGGACTTAAATGTAATGTAGATGCAGAAAGCGTATGCTGCATATTCAGATTTTGTGCAAGGAAAATAGATGGGATGACTAAGGAGGGGAATAAGAGTAAGAGGTAGGATTATGAGAAAAACAGGGTTGCATTTCTAAGTAGACAGGCTAACCTAAGCGGCCATCTCAAAACGCTGTATGTACTTCACTGCTCAAGTGAACGCACTTTTGAACGACATCCTCGTAGCAAGTAACCTGCAACCAAAGAAGAAAATAGAGGACACCATTGTTCAGCCGAATCACTGGAGAGGTTGTTGAAACAAGTACCATTTGGGGCGAGACAGAGTGAGCGGGCCGTGAAGGAGGAACCATAGCAAGAAGCCAGGGTCTCAATGTTGATGCTCGGCCTAGCATATCACTGCCAAAGAAAATCAGACTCATCACACCCATTTGGTTATGCAAAGAACCAGCTAGGTGAATCTGTGAAGCCAGAGTCTGATAGTGATGATGAGCGGAGATCCCCAAGGTTGTGGTGGATGAGAACTCCTTTGGGGCTCTGGACGGTGAAACTAACCTCTCAGAGGTGCCACTGCTGAAATGGATGCAATGACGACATCTCTAAGGGATTAGTAGTATGCCCTTCAGCATATCCAAGGAATCAGCAGAATGCCCATGAGGTAGTAATATTGGGGCTGTCCCAACATCCCACCTCGTTCGTTTTGCAGCCATACAGAGACAATTACGCTGGCTTGATTTGTATGTTGGTAGTTTGTAGGTCTCAGTTTTAAGTCCTAGTAGATTGTTGTTGCTGATTTTAAGTCTCAGCAGACCATGGTCCCATTTTAAAGTTTGGGCAGACTAAAAAATGCTAGTTTTACGTCGTAGTGGACGGCGGTAGAGCTGATTTATGGTCTCAGCAGACCATGCTATGGATGTCAATTTCATGTTGTGAACCAGGGACAAATCTGTGCTGGTTTCACATCTCAACAGACAGATACTTACCTATGCCAGTTTTATGTCATGGCGGATAGCCGGTGCCAGTTTAGCGTCGTGGCGGACGCATGCAGGAAATGCCAGTTTTATGTCTTGGTGGACTTGTACAACACTGCCAGTTTTACATCGTAGCGGACGATTGCAACTTGCTAGTTTTACGTCATGGTGGATGATTATTGCCAGTTTAGCATCGTGGCGGATGTGTGTAGAAAGTGCTAGTTTTACATCGTAGAGGATGATCATTGCCAGTTTAGCGTTGTGGCGGATGTGTGAGAAGAGCGCCAGTTTTACATCATAGCGGACGATTATTGCCTGATGTTAACACTGGATATGCAGCTAGATGTAGTACTACTTCAGGTATATATGGTTCACGGGATTTGGTAACTCGTTGCCGTTGATATCTGCTAGCTTGAATGCACCGTTGCCATACACATCAGCTACCAAGAAAGGGCCCTCCCAGTTTGTAGAGAACTGGCCTACTGGTTCATGAATGGCCTTGAGAACCAAATCTCTCTTCTTGATCAGATGTTGTTGAAGATTATGATGGTGCTTCTGCCTCTGCTTATCTTAATACTTTTCGATGGTATCAAGCATCTGTATTCGCTTCTCTTCTATTGAGTCCAAATCCATGATCCGAGACTCGGTGTGTTGAGCATCATTTATAATCGTGGAGAGGACTATCCACAAAGAAGGAATTTGTAATTCGAGGGGCAACACCGCCTCAGATCCATAGACTAGGCTATAGGGTGTACTGTCTATAGCTGTTCTACATGTGGTACAATATGCCCATAGCACATAGAGGATCTTTTCATGCCATCGCCTTTTGTTACTACTGAGCATTTTCTTGAGCAAATTGATAATGACCCTGTTCGTTGCTTCAGCTTGACCATTCGCTTGTGGGTAATAAGGTGAGGAAAAATATTGTTTGATACCAAGGCTATCACAAAAAGATTTGGTTTCCACACTGCTAAATTGTGGCCCATTTTCGGTCACGATAGTCATCGGGAGGCCAAATCTAGTTACGATGTTGTCCAAAATGAAATGGCATATCTATTGAGACGTGATCTTTCGCAAAGGGATGGCTTCCATCCACTTCGTGAAATACTCAGTAGCAGTGATTATGAAGCTGTGACCTGTGGAAGATTTTGGTGCGATAGGCCCTATAATGTCTAATCCCTATCGTTGAAAGGGCCATGTAATCTGAGTCATGTGTAGCTCCGTAGGCAACACATGTATAAGATTCACGTAACGTTGACATGTGTCGCACGTTTTAACCTTTGTAAGATAGTCTTTTTCCATATACAACCAATAATACCCTAAGCGACAAATTTTAGCGACCATGGTTCATGGTGCTATGTGTCCTCCGCACAAGCCCTCGTGAACTTCGCTGACTATACGTTGTGCTTGGTCTTTGTCAACGCAAGTAAGAAATACTCCATCAAAAGAGCGTCTACAAAGGGTACTATCTCCTATGATGACGTATTGCCTAGCTCACTTGAGGATTGCATCTTTTTGTGCGTATGTTAGCTTCTATGGTGGTTTGCCATGTAGGAGGTAAGTTTTAATGTTATCGTACCATTCTGGCGTTCTATTCGCGAGTAGTGAAGATACTTGCACCGTCTGAATGACAGGATTTGTACACTCTGTCATTAAGGTAGGACCAGTGTTAAATAGGTGCGATGGCACATTTAAAGCTAATGTAGCCAGTGCATTGGTTAGCATGTTATCATTTCGAGGCATGTGTTGGACATCGATTGTTGTGAACTACTTCAAAAGATCTTTAGCCATATCGCAGTAGGGTTGTAAATGTGCAGCCTTGTAGGCGTAGACTCCTGTGATTTGATTTATAACAAGCATCGAATTACCTCTAATCGCCAAGTGTTGAACATCAAGCTCTCTGGCTGTTAATAATCCCCTAAGGAGCCCCTTGTACTCTGCCATGTTGTTCATATAGGGAAAGGTCAAGGGGTAGGCGTGCAGACATACATCCTCAGGTGACAGCATAATGACTATGGCGACACTGCCGCCTCTAGCGGTTGAAGCTTCATCAAAATGTAACGTTGCTTCGAGGCTTGTTAGGATAGGGCTTAGACTATGTACATCCTCGTCGAGAAATTCAGGCTCTATTGTTGTTTGATTGCCAATAGGCGATGTTATTAGTTGGTCAGCTATCGCTTGGCCTTTCGTAAAAGATTGACCAATGTAATGCAAATCAAATTCTGCCATGATAGCTTTCCAATGAGCTATCTTACTACTTTCACATAGGTTGTGCGTAATAGCCCTAAGGATGTCATTCTTGCAGATTATGTTAACCTAGCTATGGAAGAGATAATGTCTGCACTTTTTGAGCGTAAATACTAGTGCTAAACAATTACACTCTACGTCATTATACCTCGTTTCATACGCACATAGAGCATAACTCAAGTATTAGATGGGTACTTCTGACCCATCATCCCTCTTTTGACATAGTAATGCAGCTAAGGCTATGTCTAAGGTTGCCAGGTAGATGTAGAACGGCTGATCCCTTTGCGGTGGGAATACTGTTGGCAAGCGTTGAAGTTCTTGTTTCAAACTATCAAACACACGCTAACAATCATTTGTCCATTCGAAATTAACTCCCTTTTTAAGCAGATGCTACATAGGGTGTAATTTATCTGTTAATCTTGATATGAACTGCCTGATAAACTATAACCTCCCTTGCAATCGGCATAATTGCTTGAGATTTGTAGGGGGTGTCAATTCAACAATAGCCTTAACCTTGTCAGGGTCTACTCGCATGCCAGTTTTTGATACCAAAAATCCTAGCATGGGTTTGGTTTTAACTCTGAATACACACTTCTTTGGGTTGAGCCAAAGGTCGTATTTAGAGCATCTTTTAAGGACTAACTCCAGATCCTCTGAATGATCTTCTGACCTTATAGACTTAATAGATATATCATTAACATAATCATTCAGTCTCCCTAGGAGGTAATCGCTAAAGATGTACGTCATAGCTCATTGATACGTAGCTCTAGCATTTCTTAAACCAAAAGGCATCATAGTGTAACAAAAGGTCCCCCAAGGTGTCATGAATGTTGTTGTCAGCTAGTGTTCTAGGTTGATGCGAATTTGATTATAGCCTGAGAAGCCATCCATGAAGGATAAAAGCACATGTCCAGCGGTTGCATCCACTAGTTGGTCGATACTCAGTAGTGGGAAATTGTCCTTGATTGTGGCTTTTTTTAAGTCTCGGAAGCCTATGCAGATGCGTATCCCTCCGGTATTTTTGGGGACAACTACAATGTTGGATACCCAGTCTGAGTAATCAACCGCATGGATAAAACTAGCCTAGTACAGTTTAGTGATCTCATCACATACTGCTAGCACGACTTCTAGCTTAATTTTCCATGCCTTTTGTCTAATTGCTTTAATATGGAGATCTAGAATTATGTTGTGTTGTATTAGTCTTGGGTCTAGTCCCGGCATATCTTCATATGACCATGCAAATACTGTGATGTTGTTCTGGAGTACCTATTTTATGTTGTCATGTTCCTTTTGGTCCAATAAAGAACTAACCTTAAGATTTCTAGTCTCATCTTTATGTGTAACCACAACGACCTCGTTAAGGGGATCTTCGGTTACATCTCCAGCCTCTAGATCTAGCGTGCATGTTGATTATTCTGGCCAGTCTAGAGATGTTTTCGACATGGCTATGGTTGCGTCATTGAGGGCAAGGTTAGTTTCTACTAGTGTGGGATCAGATTGTCTAATGATTCCCCCATGTGGGCCTATTAAGGCTAGGGGTGCAGATAAAGTTTCGTCCATTTGCCAACTGTCCTGCAAAATTGCCAAATATGAAAGTGGTTAGGAAAATGCTAAGTTAGATGCCGCCAGTATTAATGTATGAAGCTTGGTGTAGTTTTGAAAAAGGTATAGCATGACATTGCCGAGTGTGAAGAGCTAACTAAATTTTGAATACCATGAACAACTTGTAATTAATGTCACCCGATTATAAAGTGATAATCTGTAGTAGTTTAAGGTCGTTTTGGACCGTAATGCATGCGATATCTGCCATAATTAATGCCCTGATCTTCGGGTTCCCGTTCATATTGACACCAATGTTTAGGCAAGTCTCGCTTTAATCGGGTGTCAAGTCGGTTAGTTTTGCATATAAGTAGGAAATTCTTATCGAAAACAGGCTATTGGCTATTGCAAATTCGAATTTGGCTATCATAGAAAGAAGGAGAAAGAGTAAAAGATAGCAATGTGTTATTTGTGAAGGTGTTCAGGACTGTAACTATGGCACCTAAGGTGAGAGGAAAGAATGCCAAATTGGCCAAAATCGATGAAGTACAAGGGAGTCTACAGTGTGCTTCGCAGGCCTTGGTCGAAGTGAGAGATGTCACTCCCCTGAATCGGTAGGCCATCCCTTACTTACTCGTATTGCTTTCAGTGATATTCTCTTTTTTTTGTGTTTATTCTTTTACGTCATCTTCGTAAACTAGTGTTTTAGAATGTAGACTTCATATTAAAATGAGGATTTAGACAACAGTATTGTGTCTATTGCCATTGTCTGAGACAAACCTTGTACTATTGCAAGGGTTTAAGCGATTTCAGTTGTATGGCTGAAGCGTAATTTATAGCTTTTCCTATAGTTTAAGCATGCAATGCAATCTAGATGGTAATGTGTTTATATTCTGTATAGCATCATGGTGAAACCTGTCCTAATCGTTTTGGACATAGTCAGGGTTTTATGTTGTATACACCCTCTCGCAGCCAATGTTCCTCCCCCCAGACTCGTTTGTAGGGAAAGGCTATATGGTTCCGGAAGGATGCGCTAGAGTTTTTGCAATTTTTGTTGCGTAACTACAGCATCATCGTTTGGTCACATTTGTCGGGTGATGTGGCTGGGGCTATTTTGGAACATTTGTTAGTCGGTTCTAGACAGGGCGTCCTGGCTTTCCTGACAGATGGGGCTATTGATACTAGTCATCCTCAAGACTGCGAACTTAGCGCCAGAGGATTGAGGCGTTTAAGTTGGATTTGGGAGATGCCCAGATTTAGTTGTTATCATGCATATAATACTTTGTTCATAGCCCTTCATGTATCAACCTACTTTCATAATCCACCAGGCACGGTGTATTATTCAGGCGGGTAAGTCATTTTGTTTGTGGTGTTGTTAATATGTTTTCTAATGTCTGAATTTGCAAAGCGTAGGATAGTAATGTGCCATATGATATAGGTTTTTCATCAATGAAAATGGATTAGTGGGAAATAATGATACATTTTCCTAGACCGAAAGGGCGATAAATGAGTTTACATCCACTAGCAACGTACGCGCCGATGTCATGGGGCAAATGGCCTTCGAAATTCCTAAGTATCCTATCCGTTATGCCGATTCCTTCAAGAGTTGTCAGAACCTCAAGTGGTTACATGAGGAATGGACTTTGAACCCGCCCCTCATCCTCGCGGATGTGCAAAGGAAGCTTTCTCCATTTCCTTTGCCATTTGGACCTAGTAAGGTTTCGTTTCTGCAATTAGTTACAGGATATTTTTTTTTGAAATGTTACATAATATTATCTTTGCTATCTTGACTTGTGTCTTGTGTTATCAGTTAGGAAATCCCAGGAAGTAACTATCACGATTTCTGGCTACAAGGCGAACACCCTCCTCTTCCGTTATGGCTACATAAAGGAAGCACAATGCTGGCTCGGCCACACAACGGCCCCAGTTGCGTTGGTTACCAAGCTATAGGAAGTAAGGCTGATGCATTTGTTTCTGTCTATAACTCCCAATGTCCCCGCAAGCAAAATGTTAACCCTGGTTAACTCCTTCAGCGAGGGGGCTGAACATTTTTGCACGCGCGTGCGTAACGTGTGTGTACATTTTGATATCGACGCTCAGCTGTTTATTGACCTTTTCGGAATCCCCTCTGATGATCTTCCCATAGAGGAAAAATCGAGGAGAAGCGTCAAATGTCAGGAAGAGCTGGAGGAGTGGTTGGGGACTAAGAAGGACACAAAGGGGATCCCTTGTGAAAGGATCAAGTTAGAGGTTTCCAAGACCATTTATCCCCTCTTTCGAGCCCAAGCCTTCCCCAAAACACTCTCGTAAGGGAAGTTCTTTACTATAGAACAGGCCCATATCATGTGAGAGGTGATTGAGGAAGGGACCCAATTCGACTGGGCAAGCTATTTCGCTGAGGGGTTACGCACTAAGATGATCAGGCTTCGCCAAAAGCTCGAGTCCCGTTTCAGTGTGCACTTCACCTTCTTCATAGCTTGCCTCCGATGTTTTTTCGAATTTTTGGTGGTCCAAAGGAATGGGGTCTGGGTGCAACAGGACTGAGACCAGTTATCCAATCCCTAGATTTCCCATCTCTTCGGCACCACCCGGTCACAGTATCCTCCGAAGGAAATTGGGGAGTCACTTTCTATAACGACTAGGGATGTGGCGGCACCTCGAATGCGAGGCCTTGACAGCATAGGTGGGGTGCTTCCCTCTTACACCGATGATGCGTCATAGGGGAAGCACCTAGCAGCAAAAATCGTAGATGTCTTGATTCAGCGTAAAAGGCCTCGTTTAACCGAGGCACCTGTGGAGCCAGCAGGTGGCACAGGCAGAATTGTACAAGTCAAGTTTCAGTGGAGTAAACCTCCGTCTGGTAAGCACAAGGATATAGTAAAAATTATGGTAATTGTCGTATTATGCAACTTATTCAAAGTATTTTGAATTATTCAAGTGCATTATATGGCATAAATTGGGAGACCTATAGAGCGATTGATCCCTGAAACAAGGGCAGTGGTATTATGGCGTGGAGAAGGGGTCCCAATTTTGGAAGAGGAGGCCCCGGCTATTAGAGTGAGTGATGCACAGACCCTTGTGCGCGAGGAGAGAGAGGAGGCGGAGAACGTTGACACACTCCCCACTGGAATAGGCAGAGGTAATCAGTCTATTAAAATTTTTAATGAATTCTGTTAGTAACCAAAAATTTTGACTTAATTACGCTATAGATGAACGAGGTGCATCCTTGTCCACCGTTGTAAGTAGAGTGTGGGGGGAATTCCCTGATAAATTTGCCTTTATGGAAGGCGTCGTCGGTGATATGATTGAGCGCCTAGAGCGCGTCGATCCTAGGGCTTGTATGTTACGGCTATAATATGCTTATTTTATTATAAGGTTATAATGTTTAATTACATTTGATCTAATATTTGTTATCAGGAGCTCGCCTTCGATGGGACTCTATGGAGCCCATTGACTTGGACACTATCGAGCCTTCATCGGAAGGAACGGTCATGCCACGCAACATTTATGAGGAAATGCGTAAATGTGTGTTACGCTCGACCCACTCCTTGTGGGAGAGTCAAAATGTCAATGAAGATCTCTGGAAGAAGCTGCAGAGATTAGAGAAGGAAAGGATGTCTCTGGCCAAAGAGGCCAGAGACTTAAGATTGCGATGTGAATTCCTGCAAGCTCGAGGAATAGGTGAAGAGGACTGGCAGACAGCTATTATTGACTACGCTTGCTACTAGACCATAGTCAGAAATAACATACAAACTAGTCATGATTTGGTGGAGCAAAGGATGCAAATAGAGCTCTTGGCCCAGAAGAACCAGGACTAGAAGGACTTTTGCGCAAGTGTCCAAGAGTAGGGGCAGAAACAAAAAGATCATAAGCATCTATATAAGCGAGAAAGTATCGCTTATCATCAGCATTATCAAGATTCTGCTGTTAAAGCTCAATCCTTGTGATTGTTCCTCGATGTCATTAGTGCGTCTAAGACCTTCGAGAAGTTCCAGGAGTAGGTGACGGTAAGCGCATTCCCGGAAAGGGAAATTACTCTTCCTGGGGAAGAGACTACAGTCCCTACTTTCTTCCCCGAACCACCCTAATGGACTAGCATGGAGAAAGGGAAGGTGAAGGCTGGAACTAATCTGGGAAATGGAGTTTGGTCTGAGTTGACCGAAGATGAAATTATGCAACGCCTGTGGGTCGGTTTAGATCAACTCCCTTTTGCTGCGGATGCAGGACCATCACAAGTAAGTTTGAGTGTTATTGAATTTAAATTTTCTGATTTTTCCTATCATGGATTTTGCTTATGTACTTGTTGTATGTAGGTACAAGGAATGGATGAAGAAGGTGGACAGGATGAGGAGCACGTTCAGGAAGGAGAGCATAATGACGTTGGTCGTCCTCTTGGGGAGCAAGTGTTAGTATAAGAACCCTGTGAAGATGACATTCCTCATGAAGGAATACTCCCTAAAAGGGATGACCCATTCGAAGATGCTTTTTTAGGCTTAGAGGCAGACTTAAGGGATACGGGTGACAATGGTACTAGAGGGGATGCGTAATTATGATTACGCACGATTTTATTTATGAAATTTAACAATGGCAATATGAATCTTGGCATGATTAATCATGAGATTTTGTTTATGGTTTTTTTTTTAATTTTTTTTCTTTATTTATACAAAGCATAAATAGAATTGTTGAAGGTTTTGGATAGGTGGCGTTATTACAATCGTTGAATGGAGTTGCTAGTTTAAGGCCATTGTGGGCCATCACATAGCGTTTGTGTAAGATATAAACGAATTTGCTAGTTTTAGGCCATTGCGGGCCTTTACTAGTTTTAGGCCATTGCAGGCCATGTGCGTACATCAGAGAATGTAATTGATAAAAGTGTACATATTTTCGTAATTGTACTAATATAACTAATAGGAGTCAAGAAGCATAAATAGCATAAATTGGGAAACGTAAATGGTGTAATGGATAGGAAACATAAATATATCTATATTAAACAAAACTGATAGTCAAATTGGATAAGCATAAATGGAAAAACTAGTGAAAATGTAATGATGTGCGTAAATACCACGCAGGTCAATCGCTAGCCTGCAATTATTTCTTGATGGCTTTTACATTGAGTGGTGCGTAAGGGTGAGGAGATTTATGGCCTAACTCTTCCACATCATCCTCTTCTCCTTGAAATGCTAGGTCAGCCCAGGCTAGACTATCATTATTCATTTTGGCTTATTCGGGAATTTGGACATGGGTTTGATCTTTAGGCATTTCGATCTCCGAACCCCGTTCTTCCTCGATGTTATTGACAATTCTAGGAGTTATTTCATCACCGTGTATTACTACCTCTCCCCCTGCATAAGGTAGGTGTATCTCTTGGTGTATTGGTGACGAAACTGCCCTCAGTTGGGCTAGGCAAGACCTCCCTAGAATCAAGTTGAAGCCAGGCATCTCCTCGACAATGATAAATGTGGCATATGTTGGGAACTAGTCTCCTGCCACAAATTTGATATGCACCATCCCTTTGACTTGAACTTGTGCCCCGTTGAACGAATTTAGGAACGATGTCGTCGTAGGACTGATCTGGTCAACCAGACCTAACTTATCCACTATAGGATAAGAGATGACATTTGTGGCCATGCCATCGTCAATGTGCATCCTTCGGATTCGGTGTTGACCAACCTAGATGGTGATGAACATGGATTCTATCATCACTCAACCTTTCTCAGGATCATCTTTAATGGATTCATCATGAAAGGTCAATGAGGTAGGTTTGGGTCACTCAGCGGTGGGGGGAAACATGACAACATGTATCACTTCCTCTTTCGCTGGTAAGCCTTCATCCACAGGTATGGATGTCAGCATATGGACCATAGCCTCACGGGGCTTTTGAGATGTCATAAGCAAGTCATAGAGGCTCAATGTTGTGTTCTTATATTTTAGAGCCTACTTGACTTGCGTAAATGCGTTGAGGAGGTCCCGTTCTCAACTGGGTTGCTTATCCCCTTTGTCTTCTTCCATTCACCCTAAGAGACGAATTTCTTGAGGTGGAATAGTGTCAGTCAGAGGGTTGTGTTTCTTCCTGCCGAGGGGAGGTGGCTATGTTTCTGTACCCTTGTCTTGCCCATAAGGTGTAGATGAAGGTACAGAGGCTAGGGGCCTGGGCTTAGCGAAGCCTAGCGTAGAGTGGTTTTTAGTTGCGTTAATTGACGCATCCCCTTCCTTTTTTTTATTGGATGAAAGTTGATGGTTTTGGTTAGAAGCTTGCCCCTGTGTAAAAGGGGAAGCCGGTGGTTTTGGTACCCTAAGGATAAAAGGCACCTTCGGAGTAGGCGCGAGCATGGCTACAGCTTTATTGTTAACGTGAAACTGAGTTAAAGTTTGAGAGGGCATCCGAATAAAAAAGGGAGGCCTCGAGACGCCGCTAACTGCCAATGAAGAACTTTCCCCCTGAAGTGAACTGGTAGGTACACGTAACAAAAATGGTTGCTTAGGTAGTACCTTCCCTTCACTGTCCGTACTTACCACGTTGATGGTGTATGGTGCGTTATTTGCGTTTAACGGGTCTTTGTACACATGCATCGCCTAGTTTTTGGGACGTGTTGGACTACTACTGTCTAATTTCAAAGAACCATCATCAATCATGCGTTGAATATCGTCCTTCAACGCCCAGCAGTAATCGGTGTCGTGACCACACAATTGGTGGTAGTCACAAAAACGATCCAGCCTAAAAGATTTAGGTACTGGTGATTCGTTAGGTAGGGCTAAAGAAGGATTCTTCAGTAATTCACAATGACGCTTGTGATGCTGCAAAGCTTCTTCGGATACTTTTTTATTTTGAATGTATCCTGCTCCTAATAATTGTTTTAACAATTCTGAATGCTTTATAGGCGGGGCTGTATATTTTGAGCGATCTTTATACTCGAAGTTTGGTTTTGACTGTGGGGGCTTTTTAGAGGAAAGTGCATCTTGGTCGGTGCTGCTTGCACTAGCTGTGGTCTAGGCAGACGCTGTGGGTGCCTTTCTGTTATTCTTGTTTTTAGCATCCTCGGCCAGCGCAGCTACTATCGTCATTGTTGCTTTACCTTTGTCTTTACCCTTATTGTTGGCATTTTTATAAGCCACATATGTTGGGTCTTTGCTAGCCTCAGCAGTATCTTGAATGCTCTTAGTTTATACGAAAGCCTGACTCAATGAGCAAGGGGCAAGGTAGTATAGTTTAGACTTGATGAAGTCGCTAACTACTCATTTGAAAATAGCCAATAGATGGGCTTCTGCGATAGGCTTGCGGATTTCATTCAGAGTAGTGCTCCATCACTGTATAAACTTCTGGACTGGCTCAAGCGGGTTTTGTTTCACTCCCATAAGTTGGTCTAACATGACTTCCAGCTTTAAATTGTACTTAAAGCGAGTCACAAATTGTGTTAGGAGCTCTTCCAAGGTTGAGATGGAAGAGTGAGGGAGTGCTCGATAACAGTCCAAGGCTTTACCTACCAGAGACATTGCAAAGACACGGATAATCGTATGGAGCCATTGTTGTAGTAACAAGAATTTAGACCTAAAGGTAACGAGATGAGCATTAGGATCTCCTTCTCCATTATATTTAGTAAAATGGGGCAATGACATCCCTGGTGGCAACGACAGCATGGGAACTACTGGGCTGATGGGATCATCATGATAGAAATCCATGACCTATATCATATCAGAGCCAACAGCTTTAAGGCACTTAACTTCCTCGGTGAGGGTCTGAATAAACGAAAAAGCTTGATCTAGACTTGTTGATAGGCTATGTGGAGAAATTGCTAGGCAATGGGAATGGAGGGATGGCTTGGCTGATAGGTGGCACTACAAGGACTATCCCCACAGACGAAGATGCCTATGAAAACCACCACCTAATAGGCTATGTGGAGAAATCGGCCATCGCCGGTTGTGCAGGATGGAAGGTATAAGGGTGTTGTGCAGTTACCTGCAGGACATGCATGGTAGATGCGGCTAAGGGTTGTACACCGTATAACGCAGATTGATTATGTTGTGCAATAGGCGTGATCCACTGGCCAGCCATGGGTTGTTGAATGGATCGCTATGATTGAATGGTGGTTGCGATCTGTTGCCTTGCAATGGGCTATGACGATAAGGTTTGCACCGGATTTTGCACCGGGTGGGTTATAGGCGTGGCATGAGCTTGCACTTGGGGAATGAAATGGGGTGCGGTAGACGTAGGTATCACCGATGGAATACTGATTACATGTGGCAAGGAGACTACGCCCATGTTATTTTGAGATGGCATTTGTACCTGCAAGACTGAGGATTGCGTAGTGGCTTGTGGGACAATGGGAATATGGGTTTGGGTGGTCATGATTGGGTTGAGATGGGCAGCTTCTCCGGTGAGAGGATTAAACAGGGGATTCACGTATGTGTGGGGGCTGAGGGTATGGTATGAATTCGTGTGTTCAGACTAGGCTGCGAATTCATCTTCTTCCACCTCCTCATTTTGAGGTTCTAGAATAGACCGTGTAGTCTGATTCCTAGTCATAACCAATTGGGACAGAAGTTCATGATAATGATCGATCAGGGGGATAATTTCATACGTAGTAGGGGTGAAGTCTTGACCCCCTCTGTGGATCAGCTCATAATTTCATTTTGCCTCGATCTCGGCCTGGCTAAGGCTAAGCTTTTCCTGGATCTTGATGCAAATGAAATTATACTCTTCAGGAGTCAAGACGGTGAGTGAAGGATCTTTGCCCTGTAATCTCAACGAACGATGTGATGGTCCCTAAGGTCCTATTGCATTGGAAGCTGGTCCGAGAATGGTGATGGGATTCACAGACATGGCACCCGATTCAGTAGTGATCATAGCGGCAGTGGTTGTATATTCAAAATCCATCTCTCAGATAGGTCAATGATAACAAACGAAAGGATTTAAAAGGCGATGGTCAAACAAAATTACTATTTGGCTTTCTACCCTGTAGGATTCCAGAGGAATCGTTGCTGTGACCAATCTACACCACACGATTTCATAAACTTCCCTAGAGGTATTACGTTTACGTTTTATGAATGCGGGTACGGATTGCTTATAGGGCTACCCATAAAATATGGATCAAAGGTTCAGGCCCTCCTTCTAGCGCTAGAAAACTATAATGACGGAAAATGTCAGTTATTGGAAAATACCAAACGAAGATCCATGTACATAGTCTTAACCACGGATCCATGCGAGGGTCGTGCTAGAGAAAATGAATCCGCAGTGCCCTGAATGGTCTTGTCGATCAGACAGGGACTTACTTAACTAGTAAATTAACGAATACCACGATAATATACGTATTATATAGATATTCCATGAAACAAATTGATTCGATGAATCATAAAAGGAGTAGAAAACGATGTAAATAAATTGAAATAATGACAACGTGAACGCGATAAGGAGGATCAGATTTAGGAAAGATGCGTAATTCCAAGATCTATGTTTTGACTCAAAGACTAAGTATATTTTATACAAATTTCCAATAGCAAACTCCGCTTATCTTATGCAAAGCATACACAAAACAACAAGAAAAATGTTCAAAAAGGAGTACAGAATGAAGCTCGGTCTACCTCATAAGCCAAAGATGGAATGCAAGGAAGGTCAAGCCTAGATGTCTATCGATCAACTGTTTCTGATCAATAAACCTTGCCAATCGTACCAGATGATCTCTCGATCTCTGATCTACTCTTTTTGCCTTCAGTAGTCTTTGCTCTAAAGCTGCTAATGATCGCCAATGAAGAGAACTATATTTTCGCCAAAAGACTAATCGCTCCTGCTACCAATGCTCAAAAAATGTCTTCTATCTTTGCCAAAAGGTGGACCATTCTTTCTTCGCCAATTGGAGTATTTATAGGTTCAGTAGTACATGGAGAAGGCATAGCCCTGATGACACGTGTCTCGAATTTTCAAAATGTCGTTGACTTGGAAAATTTTATGTTGAAACTGGTCATGTCGTGTCACGTTTTTGGGAAAGGGGGTAAAGTACACTGTCAACCACTCCTGCTGAAGCTGCCTCATGATTACACTGTGATACACTGATGAGCGTATTGTGCATATGGAGAGCAGGTGTGTGTCTGGTACTGCCTTAGTTGACTTTAGGCTATATTAAGCTTGTTTACGCTACATAGCGTGACAGGGCGTAATAGAGCATAGGAGTAGTTGATTCAAGCTGTTTTACACTCATTTACACTGCAAAGTGTAATAGAGCATAAAATGGTCAACTTCACAACAAGTTATGCTTGTTTATGCTACGTGGCGTAATAAGCATAAAGCAACCAATCAAAAAGAAGAAACCAATCTGCCGCGCTTCTTTGGACTGTAACTTTGACTTCCTCGAAGCTCATTACGCTGCTCTGTGTAATGGAGCGTAAATTTAGCCTTAAACAAAAGACTTAGTGGAATATGCGACAAGTCCCATATCACGCTGCTTAGACCTTAAACTTCGTCGAATTTGCCGAAGTAAGTTACTTTTTGATATCGGGCTACATTAAGCAGAGTTACACCAAGCAACATTACACTATGTTGCGTAATGTAGTGTAAAGAGAAAAAACAAAGTAAGGTTGGAATTTGTAAGAAACTTGGAGATTTGATGTTGTGCACCTCTTTGCCTTGTTTTGTCCTCTGGATTTCTATCACAAACTTTTGCCCGAATCATGAATCTTCGCCCTAGGCTGATTCGCAATTTTCACAATGTTTCACAAGTCTTCTAGTTCAACTACCTGACTTGCCTTTTCTTTTTCAAGTTTCTAAAATCATTTCCAGAGATCTTTGTTTACATGCCTACACTCCCATAGTGATCGTGCTGAGTGTAGCATGCATTTTCTTACCTCGTCATATATATGATGAGGAACCTTTATTACCTTTGGAGGGAGTTTAGGCATAGCTTCAACTTCAACTACTCATCTCAGGTCACATTTTAAGTCACAAAGCTATTATACCAAAGACAAAAAAATGTTAGTCATAAGACTCTAGCAAAAAACAACAACAAAACAATATACAAAGAAAATGCAATAGTCCAAACACACCTATCTTAGGATCTATTTGAATTTAGATGATTGATCATATCATCTACTATGCCTTGCATAAAAGCAAACTTATCTATAGTTTCCACCCATAGTTGTAGGTAGAAAGTGGATGAAGATTTAGGGCCTCTAATGGAAGTAGCACCCACTGCACAATAAAGTATGTTAGCATGATAAAAAATAGAGAAAAAGAAAAGGACAACAAAAAGAAAAAAAAAGAGATGAGAGGAAAGAAGAAAAACAAGAGCATAATGTAAATGGCAGTGCAAAGCTTCTACCCAATAAACCCTTAGGGCTGAGAGTAGGGGGATTGCCCATCTGCATACTATCAAACAAACTAGCAATCTCACTATCCTTGAAATGCAGCCCCTTTTCTTCAAGCTACCTTAGGAGTGTAGTGGCATCCTCAGTTGTCATATGTCCCTTAGGCTATGGGACAATTTCTACAAAAGGCTCCTCTTTTGTTGAGGCCTCCTCTTTTGTAGCAGGGGCTTCCTCCTTTGTAGTAGGGACCTCCTCTTCTACAATAGGAGCCTCCTCTTTGGCAGCAAAAACCTCTTGATTTTTTACCATTCATAAGTTAGGGTTAAATTTCTAGTCCAACATATATATATGAAAAAGAGAGAAAGAGAAAAAAGCAACAAATAGGCTAGCTAAAGCATACACATTGACGAACTCAGACCGCACATTGAAAACTCTAATACGTAGCCTCTTACCCCTTTCTTTGATCATGCATGAGGGTTCCTTTGCAAGGTGAGGATTTTTGATTTGCAATATTGATTTTACTATATTCACAATGAGATGTACCCCTCTCACTACATTGCCTATGTTGACAAGAGGAGCCTCTCCAAGACTATCATGTGCATGGAAGGATAGTCTTGCTTGATCCTTGTTGGTCATGAAAAAAGACTGCTCAATAGCCTCTAGATGGTCTTGAAGCTGAGTGGTGTGGAATATGTAATGAATTCATGGCTTGGATATTTGGGTGTGATCTTGAACCACCCACATCCCATTTTCTTAAACTACCAAAAATTCTGCAAACCTGCACAAACATGCTATAAAAAATGCAAAGTTCACATGAAAATGTGCCTCAAGTTTGGTGCATAGCTTGATCATTTCAGCCCATAAGTCCTCCACAAGATACCAGCTTAGTTGTATCACGTCCCCTCTTCCATTATATCCCTCATGATCCAAGCTTGCTCTACCCCAACAACTTTTCCTTGGGAAAGTAGCTTGGGAAAAGCACGAACTCAGAAGATAGGGTAAATATCTTGGGCTAGCACCAATTTGACTTTTTTCATATAAATGCCCTTGTGATCCTTATTGGTGCCTAGCCATTCTTCGATGTCCCCCTAATGGTTTAGATTCTTGCTAGTTTTTCTACCCATAGGTAAACCATCAGAGAGGGCACCAAAGAGATCTAAAAAGAGATCATTAGTGATCTCAAAGATCACCTACACATTGTGAACTCGCATGCGAAAATGGTCAGCACTTTCTGTAAAGGAGTCAATGAGTGCAATCATTTCCACTACTGGGATTCTTGGGTTCATAGCCAAAAAGAGGTCCATAAGCCGAACCTCTTGAACATTTTGGGCAATTGTTGCTGGGGCCTCATTGCACAACCAATGCTGTGACTCGTCTGCCTTGTCATATTTAAAAAGAAGGTTAGCCTTAATATGCCCTGAGACAATCACTATGACCTCCTCAAATTTGGCTATTGCTACAGTAACCAAAAATATAATCAACCATGTAATGGAAAGGTAAAAACAAAATCAAGAATGCATGAAAATAAACACATAATATAACTCACCTGGGACAAATAGTGTGGGGAATTGTGATATTTGAACAAATACTTCTTTCATAGTGGGTATCCGGTAGGATGCCCTCTCCCCATCTAACCACCCAAGTTCTAGGCACTTCATGTAAGATTTAGAGTACTTTCTTGGGTAAGTCCTCATGTCTACCCCAAGTTGCTCTATGATGCTAGCATGTAAGTTCTTAGTAGATGGGAACTCTCATAGGGCCATTTAGACTAGGGCTAACATCCCTTCCCTATTGTGAAGACCATCCTCATCAACTAGGGATTTGGTAATAGATAAAATTGCAACAAGCATTCCAACTCATATAGAGCAAAAAAAAATGAGATTTTTGTCATCCCAATAAGAATTACCCTCTAGCAAAGTAGAAAATTCCAGGTGGATTTTGGATGACCATACCCACATGGTGAACAACAAAAAAAGTATTGTATTTATGGTAGCATTCAAACTTTGGCATTTCCCAAATCCAAGATAAGGGTCTTAGGCCTTTTGAGTGCTGACTCAAGCTTCCTACACCTTTGCCCTCAACAAGTCCATTTGTCATGAATTTCAAAATGCCTCGGTTTTCCCTAGGAAACAATGTCTTAACTATGATGCCTACTGCTTTGGTAGACAAGTGTGACCACATCATAATGCTAAAGTGGTGAAACAAAAATTCCAAGAACTCTTGTGCACCCTCTCGGAACTAGGCTGCCTGGTCTCCTACTCATGCATGTGGTGCGAGGATGCAAAAAAAATTAGTTGACAAAAGTGGTTGACAAATGATGCAAAAAAAAAAACCTTTTTTTTCTCTCAAAAATTTTTCTAAGTGTTGGTCATGCTCCTGTGGGGCGTGATAGTTTGAAAACAAAAATTTTTTCAAGTGTCAGTCATGCTCCCATAGAGCATAATAGTTTTGGAGAAAAAATTTCTCTAAGTGTTGGTTATGCTCCCATAGAGCATGATAATTTTAGAGCAAAAATTTTTCTAAGTATTCATCATGCTCCCATAGAGCGTAACAACTGTAGGAAAACTAATCAAATGAAATTTTTCTAAGTGTCCATTATGCCCTTATGGCATCCTGGGTAGCATAACAACTATGCCCCCATGCAACATAGAAATTGTACCCCATGTAGCATAACAACTGTACTTAACTAGGAAATGTACAAAGTCTTAGTCATGCTCCTAAGGAGTGTAGTAGTGGAAAAATCCATATACGCTATTAGGGATGTCATAGATCTTTAGAGTCAATACGGGACACCTACGAAACCCTTGCCCTATTCCACCACATGGAACACACAAAAAACCCATCACGCAACGTGGAATGCATAGTATCAAAATCCTTCCCCACACATTATGCTACACAGGATGAATAAAACCCCCATTTTGTACCATTGCGTGGGATGCAACAGAATCCTTATGTCATCCTACTCTGTCCAACACCCAAAGGTCTATGATAAAACCCTTACCATTACTGTGGTGTAGAACAAGAGAGAGAGGGGGAAATGATGCACCCACCACTCCCAGTTGCAATGGCGGTGGTAGTGGCCATAGTGTAACAGCCATAGTGTAGTGGCCATAGTGTCCATGGTAGCCAAGGCACATTGGCAACGGTGGAGGTGGTGAAAATAGCGATCCCCGCTTAGGGCAGATCACCCCAAGATCCCAAAAAAACACACATATGAAGGTAGTGTAATAGCCTACCTACCAAATGATGCCTCCTGATTCTCTTCAACATGTTCCCTAAGGAGACATTGTAGTGTCTACTCACTGTTATCCACATTGGCAAGGCCCAAGTGTCTATGCTCCCTTCTACATGCCATTTTCTTGTTGTAAAGCTTTGGCTTGTTGTTTGTCATGCTCTGTAAATGCTAGGCTCTACTCTAGACTATGCTATGATCTGTATTGTTAGCTCTAATAGTGAAAATGATAGGTTTACCATGGGTAAACCCCTATTTATACCCTCTAGGATTACATAACATGTCACTTTGCCAGGATGTCCTACGTCCTATGCATAATGCAGGATGCTTTGTATCCCCCGCGTAATGTAGGATGCTCTATGTGCCATGCATAACACAGAATGCTCTATGTCCCATGTGTAACGTAGAACATCCCATGTCTTGTGCAATGTAACACACAGATTTCTTTAAAAGAATTTTACATTTTAAAATTTTTAGATTTTTTTGCCTATACAATGAACATTTAGTGTGGCTGAAGCTTTACACTTTATGCATAGTCATGGTCTGCTAAGACCTTAAACTGGAAATTTTGAAATTTTTTTTACACTTTCCACGTAGTCATGGTCTAATATGACCTTAAAATGGAAATTTTGAGATACTACATAGTTACTTTGTTTGCATTTTGCTTCATTTTGCTTTATTAAGTAGGTACCACTTGACATTTCTTTGTTTTTTTGGTCATTTCACAAAATCACTTGGGAAAATGAGCACACAGGATGATCTTTGTTCATCTTTAATCTGGACTTGACCCAATGGCAGACTCATGAGACACATGAACACAGAGCTTGTGGACTTTGAGCCACCTCCTTATAACACCAACGTAGCATCCTTAGAAACATCACTAGACTAGCCAGAACATCTAGTCTAAGCGTTAGATTTAGAAGTTGGTGATGTAACTGAAGATTCACTCATAGAAATCCCTGTAACAACATTTAAAGGTGAGGCAAGAACTTTGAAGCTTAGCTCCTTATTGGAGCCACAAATCCAACAGAATATCTCTAGATTCCTCAATGACAATGTCAAATTGTTTGCATGGTCTTATGAAGATATGTCGGGCTTAGACCCATGCATAATACAACACAACATTATCTTAGATCCACGTGTCAAGTCAATCAAACAAAAAGTTCATAAAATTAAGCCAAAGATTGCATTAGCCGTTTGTGATGAAATTACTAAACTCTACCAAGCTGGGTTCATCCAAGTAGTTGATTATGCATATTGGGTATCAAACATTGTGGTTGTCCCCAAGAAAACTAGGGGTATATGCATCTGCATAGACTTCCAAGACTTAAACAAGGGAGCCATCAAAGATGATTTTCCATTGCCTAGTATTGACCAACTTGTCAATACTACGGTTGGTCATGCCTTATTATCCTTCATGGATGGATTCTCAGGGTACAAGCAAATTTGCATAAACTTGGAACATCAACTTACTACTACTTTCATGACCCCTTGAGGGACGTTTTGTTATACGATAATGCCCTTTGGACTAAAAAATGCTAGAGCAACATGCCAACATGTGATGACCTACATCTTTAGTGATTATCTTCTAGGACAACTAAATGACTATGTGGAAAATATAACAATCAAATCCAAGAAAGCTCCTGATCATGCAAATGACTTAAACCTAGTCCTTCAATGTTGTTGTAGGCATGGCCTTCCTCTTAATCCAAAAAAGTGCATCTTTGACATGACCTTCCTCTTAATTCCAAAAATTACATGTTAGGATTTGTAGTAATAGAAATAGGAATACGTGTAGACCTAGAGAAAGTCAAGGCCATTATCAACTTAACACCACCTGCAAACCTTAAAGAGCTATGTGGATTTCAAGGTAGAGTATAATTCATACAAAGGTTTATCGCGAGGTTTACTGATAAGTTGCACCCAATGCAACACCTACTCAATAAAAGAGCCAACTTTGAGTGGACAAACTAATGCCAAGAAGCATTCAAAAACTTGAAAAAGGAGCTAGTTCATCTTCCAACCGTTTGTCCTCTGCAAAGAGATAAGCCTTTCTACATCTACGTTGCAACCTCCGACACATCCATAGCTTCTCTACTTTGTCAAAAGAGAGATAATGGTTCTGAAATTCCTATTTACTACTTAAGTCATGCACTAATAACTCATGATGCAAAATACAATGATGTGGAAAAGAACTATCTAGCCTTAGTATTTGCACTCAAGAAATGAAGACACTACCTCTTCTGTAGTCAAGTTAACATCATTTGCAAAAGAAATATACTTAGAGCCATTACAACCAACATATATAAAAGTAGCAAAATAGCTAGATGGAAAGAAATAACCATGGAGTTTGACCTACACTACATAATGTAGTCATTCACAAAAGGTCAAGCAATAGCTATGAAACTCATGGATTCACCTACAAATGACCAGGCAACGATAGACCCCAAGTTCCCAGATGAGCATGTTAGCAGTATAAGTCTGGTACTTGCAAACTTTGAGGCCATTTTACACTTTGACAGTGCATCGACCAAGCAAGGTAGTACTGCTGCTACCATTATCACATTTCCCTCTAGAGTGATATGACCTTTTGTGTACCACTTTGCATTTCTCTATACAAATAACGTAGCAGTATACAAAGTCTCCTTAAGGGTATTCTAGCAGCTTAAGAGTTAAGCATTCAAAATATAGCAATCCGAGGTGATTCACAGTTGGTCATTAACCAAGTCATAGAGGTCTACGCCTATAAATCATAGCACTTATAGCCTTACTATGATCTGGTGAAACGCTTACTAAAATAATTTGCAACCTTAGATATTCAACACATTCCCCAAAAAAAAAGTTCTATATCTGATGCATTAGCCACTTTAGTTTTAATCATATCAAAAAATATGTTTCCTACTTTACCTACTTCAATAGTGGAGTGCATTGACCATATCATTCATACAACAAGTATCATGTCTATATGTGCAACACTTGCTCAAGAATGGTATGATGACATCAAAGTGTACCTTTAACATGGCTAGCCTTCACAAAACCTATCATCTGCCCAAAAAGATGTAGTGAAAAAATGAGCATGGCAGTACATCCTCATAGGTGACAATACTTTATGTCATAGACCTTATGACGGGACATTGCTAACTTGTGTTAGTGGCGGTGAAGCACAAAGAATTGTTGATCAAGTCCATGAGGGACTATGTGGAGGGCATATAGCTCCATGACAATGGTGGAAAAAATTAGATGTCTAGGTTACTACTAGCCTTATATGGAGCATGATTGCATCTCCAAGGTTAGGACGTGTGATGTATGTTAGTGCCATGGGAATCTCATGCATGTGTCACCAACTGAGCTACATACTAGACAAATCACGTGGCCATTTAAACGTTGGGGGTTAGACATCATAGGACCTATAATGCCTAAGTCTCCCATAGGACATAGCTTTGTTATTACTGCAACTGAGTATTTCATGAAGTGGGTAGGAGCTATTCCCCTTAGGAAGAGAACATCTCAATAGGTTTGCAAATTCATTCTGGACAATATAGTGATCCAATTCGATCTCCCTATGACTATAGTTACAGAAAATGGGCCACAATTTAGTAGTGCAAAAACCAAAGCTTTTTGTAAAAACCTTGGCATTAAACACTTTGTTTTGTTACTGTACTATCCTCAAGTAAACAAGCAAGTGGAGGCTACCAATAAGGCCATTGTCAACCTTTTGAAGATGCTTAGCAATGGCAAGTGAGGATGGCATGAGCAACTCATCTGTGCACTTTGGGCCTACTGCACAACATGTAGAACTGCAATAGGTAAGACACCATATAGTCTCATGTATGGATCTAAAGTAGCTTTACCTCTTGAATTGTAGGTTTTGTCACTTTGCATGATCCTCTTGAACTTCATGGATGAGGCTTAGAACAACAAGTTGAGAATCATTGATCTTGACTTTATGGAGAAAGAGTGCATTGAAATGCTTAATCACATTGAGTGGTATCAAGACAAATAATGGCAAAAACACCACCACAATCTACACAAATGCCTGATCAAGAAAGGGGATCTAGTCCTCAAGGCCATTCGCAAGCCCATGAACAAGTTCTTAGCCAATTGGGAAGGGCCTTTTTTGTTCATGAAAGCATATGAAAATGGATTCTTCAAGCTTGCTAATTTAGATGGCAACGAGTTTGTCAATCTTGTCAACCACCTGTAATTGAAGCTGTATTACACCTAACATGTAGTATCACGTCAATAATAAAGAAAGGTAAGCAAAACTTCCACTATGATATTAAACTGTCACAGAGCATCCACTACAATGTTAAATTGGCATAGAGCATTTGCTACGATGTAAAACTAGCATAAAACATCTACTACAATGTTAAATTTGCACAGAACATTTGCTACGATGTTGAACTGGCACAAAACATCCACTATGATGTTAAACTAGCATAGAATGTCCTTAGGCTATGACATGAAACTAGCACCCACAGCATGATCTACTACAAACTTAAACTGGTCATCCACCATTTGCTACAACATTAAACAAGCACAGTAGTCTACTAGGACCTTAAACTAGCACAACACAATCTTCCTAAACCTTAAATTCATATAATGGTTTGCTGGGACCTTAAACTAGCATAGCTGACAATCTACCAAGACCTAAAACTAGTTCGAAAGATAACATCTATGATTCAAAATACTTGGTCCTATGAATAAGTAAGCAATAATACTTTCAATATTGTATCGCCTACCCATGCCTCTTGGGTAGGATGGGGTGGGGCATTGCAGTTTTAGAATGAAGTTTGCATCACCAAGAAAAAGCCCTCTAGGACATTTGTAACGTTGCCATCCCTGCCATCTTGCTAATCTTCTGCAGATGCCATTTGACATTTTTCTTACCTTCCAGAGCTACCACCACCACCTCCAATCATCCTGGTCATAGCTCTCTTTGTCAACACCCCCCACTAGAGTCCTAGTAGTACCATAGCATAGCCTCATCACTGCTATCCTCTAGCCCTCACCATTGTTAGAATGTAGAAGAGCATTCAGTGGCATGACTCTTTACCCTATGACTGAATTTTCTAGCTCCTACCTTTGGTAAGGACTCCTGAGCACCTACATCACCATTGCTCTTGGCCTCTTGAGTGCTTACTTTCAATGTGGCTGCTAGAGCTTTCTAGCTTGCCACCACTAATGCCTACATTGGCCTTCCTTCTTTGGACATTGCATGCACCAAACACAAAACTTGCAACACTTATAGTGTCTCAGGCAGGCAGGACTTCGCCCTCATTTTACATGATGGTTATTTTTCTAGTTTTCTTTGCATTACATTTGTAGGATAAAGCTTGGATGGCATCATTTAAAAATATGTTTCACCATGAGAGCTAGATTCTACATTGTTCTGATGTATCCGCTTCAACTCGCCTAGCTACTTGAGAGTGCATACTTTAATACCACCCCTCAATGAACCTAACCTCCACCTCTTGATATTGCAATCTCCCCCATCCTCTGTAAGCTTCCCTAATGCACATGCAACTTTTCCCATAGTCAACCATAGAACCCTTGATAGATGTAATGCAACTTATCCCATGGAGAGTTTTTGTGGTTTGGTTAAAGCCCTAAATGGATGTAACACAACTCATCCTGGGGAGGAAACACCTATCCTACAAATATGACATGGTTGCCTCTACGCACTTCCTCAAAAACATTTTTTTTGTAAAGAAAAAGAAAAATAAGAAAAGAAAAAAAAAGATATGAGACATAAAAGAAAGTAAAATAAAAGAAAATGGTACAAGTCAAATGCCCAAGTTAAAGGGCACAATCTCCATTTTGCAATTGGCCCGACCTTGGATTAATCATCTCACAAATGCTATGATGAGAGGTTGAAATCCAAGGAGGTAGGACACCTTCGTATGTTGATTCTCTCATAAGCATTCTGATGAGAGATCATGCTATGGCACGAAGCCATCATTGCACTATCCCCCATAGTTATCCTTTCCATCCCTTGATCCTTTTCCCTAAACTAATCCCCATCACACTTCATTTCCTCGGCACTCTTAAAAGTAGCAAAGCATAGTTCAAGCAAGCATTGACAAATGATATTGGTGTAATGATCATCATGGTGCTTCATATTCTTTGTCCACATCTCTTGTGTCAATCATCTAGAGGTTGACAAAGAGGGTTTAGAGAAACACCACTAATTCTGGGCTCTAGCAACTAAACATTAGATTTATCTAAGTGTTTCAACACTAAAAATCTTCCATGTTAGTGTGACACATTCACATTTTTGCTATGTGAGACCTAGGACATGTGGCATCTAATCCATATCTCCCCTCAACCTTGGATCTATAAATACCCTAATAATTAGAATTATAAGGGTTGGCTTTTGCAATTGGCTTTGGTATAATATTGGCAAGCAAAAGGTTGATGAGTAGCAAATCTTAACATTAGAGCATTCCTAACATCTACCTCACTCCCACACTTGAGCATGACACCTGCACCCTGCACCTGCATAGCATGATAACTTTCAAGCTAGCAAGATTTGACTCCCTTACATCTATCAATACCACGTCCACAACATCCCAGGGACTGTGACCATACTACCTTGTTACCCTGTTGTGCTTGTTTGACACTACGTGCCAGTTGTACACATCATTTAATCAAAATTCACGCTCCCCCAATCTTGGGTTGGTGCATTTTCTCACCGAAACTCTCATTTCATTTTCCTACAACATATATTTCAAATTTTTAGCATACTTGTTTATTTCTATTGTCAATATGCATTAAGACACTCATGTTGATGTACTCCCATTGTTATACATGTTACACTCCTACTTGTTCCAACTCCCATGTGTTATGCTCTAAAAAAACTATTCACAAATGGTTATTAGACACCATGTAAGTCCCTGTTTGATCAACCAGACTATTCAGGGTACCCTGTTTCCATTTTCTCTAGCACAGCCCTCCCATGGACTCGAGGTTAGGCTATACACCTGATGACCTCTTGATGTTCTAGCCACCAACATTTTTAGATGCTACAAGTATGACATTGGTTGTAGCTCCATCATCAACATGCACCTGATGTATTTTAAAGTATACTATACGTATGGTTAGGAATAAAGGGGGCATAGTTACTTCACCATTTTAGGGATTAACCTTAATTTTTTTATCACAAAATATAAGGTGAATTGACTTGCCTACTTTGGTGAGGGAAGAACCATCATTGCATGGATGGATTCCTCATTAGTGGGGATATCCTCAATAACCAGAATGAAAGTTAACATGTTTACTAGCACCTCATGATGTGCGGTGGAAGTTATGATTAGGCCAGACAAGCTTAGAGTTATGTTTTTTTTTGCTTGAGGGATTGCTAGACTTGGTCCCTCACATTGAGGAAGTTTTTATCATTTTCCATGGGCTTGTGACCCTAGTTGTGCTTTACTTCCTCCATGCATTCCAAAATGCAAATTTTAGCTTTAGATTCTAGTTGTTGTGGCTTTTCCTCATTGTTCTAGTTATGGGCTTTGGTGTCCTCCTATGGCTTGTTGGTTGGAGAGGGTTGGGCAAAGGAGGTTATGGGTATAACTAATATGGGAGTGGGATTTGGTGGGCCTACTTCCTTTTGTGCCTTTGTCTACTTTCCACCCTTGTTGTTAGGCTTTTTCTTATGCCTCTTCCTTTGTTTCATTGAAGTTTCTTGGTTGTTAGCCATTGTTTGTGAGGAAGAGATAGTAGCATTAGCCACCATAGGGGCTCATTGTATAGTTGTTTGGGCTATGGTTTCTTGTATTATGTTGTGTCAAGGAGCCCTAATGACAAAAGATTCCTTGGAAGGCACTTGTGATGGTACTCTTATGATAAAGGGGGTTCTTGAGCTGTGGGAAGCTAAAGAAGTCCTTTCATCATAGAGGAGCACCTAAATCATGAATGGTTCTCTTGTAGGTCTCCAATCCTCATCAATGTTGAATGTTGAAATAACATAAGGGCTATCATTAGCATTCAATGGATCTTTGTAGAATTGCATTGACTAGTTTTGTGGCTGAACTAGGTTGGAAGTATCTATGGCTAGTTTTTTTCTATTTATTGTCCTTTGTAGGTCATACTTTAATGCAAGGTAGAAGTCTATGTCATGATTAGGTAGTTGATGATAATAACATAAGTAGTCTAGTTTAAAGTATCTAGGTAATTGAGGATCATCCTTCATTGCTCGAGTGGGCTCTTTGGCTATTTCACATAACTACTCATGTTTCTTTTGAGTGGCTTTGATCATTTGTTTGTGTTGCATGTGTCCACTTTTTAATATTTGGGCTAGTAACTTGGATGGTTTCATAGATAAGCTACTGTATTTGGACCTATCCTCTCTTTCAAAGTTATGTCTAGTTGTTGTTGATGTAGTAGTCTTGGAGGTTGATGGTTGGTTAATATAGTCATTAGTAGGGACATTAGGTGGATTGGCCTTCAACCCCTAGCTTGTGATCTTTCTTTCTTTAGTTACAGTTGCTCTACTCATGTTTCTTTATTTGCTATTTTCCTTATCTCTCCATGCATGTTGATTTTTATATGTTACATAGGCTAGATCATGACTGCCTTCGTTGCATCTTCTACTTTCTTGGTTTGTGAGAATGCTTGGCTAAGAGATTGTGGATCAAGGTAGTAGAGCTTTGACTTGATAAAGCCATTCACTGCTCCCTTAAATATGGCTAACAAGTGGGCTTTGGCTATAGGCTTTAGTATTTCATTTAGTAGTTCACTCCATTGTTGGATAAACTTCTATATGAGTTCTAAGGACCCTTGCTTAACCTTTATGAGTGGATCAAGCATGATGTTGGGCTTCAAGTTATACTTGAAGTGGTTGAAAAATTAGGCAACCAAGTCCTCCAAAGAGAATATGGATCCCCTAGGTGATGTGCGGTACTAATCAAGTGCTTTCCTAGTCAAAGATACAGGGAAAATCCTCATGATGGTACGAGGCCATGGCTAGATGAGTAAACATTCAAATCAAAAGGTAATAAGATGAGCATTAGGATCACCTTCTTCATTATATTTGCTAAATTGGGGAATAGTGACACCAAGAGGAAGTGTCAAAGGTGGGACCATAGGACTGATGGGATCATCTTGGTATAAGTCCATAATATTGATAGTTTATGAGGTAGAGGCTTTCAACTCCTCCATTAGGTACTAGATCACTTGGAAAGCTTGATCTAGGCCATGTGGTGGCCCTATTAGTTATGAGGTTTATGCATAAGACTATGGTATTTTTTGTGAGGCTTGTGGCCTCACTATGGGTTGCATGTTAGAAGGAAGAGGTTGCATTATGGTTGTGGCTTATGGGCCAAACAAAAAAAGGATGTTTGTGCTAGTACTTGAGGCACAAATGAGACAAAGGGGGTGTGTGACCCCTGAGTTGCTTGGGATCCCATGGTGAACCCTACACAAGTAGCTAATGGATTTGTGCTGGTAAAAACCACCATTGATGGTTGCACAAATTGAGGCCATGTGGAAAATGACATAGATGGGTTATGGATCATAGTTTGTGGCATTGATTGAGTTTGATGTGTGGCTATAACTAGTGTGGGGTTAGCTATGGAAGATAGTAGTACCATGCTCATGAAGAAAACAAAGGCATGAGGAAAAGAGTCGGTGGCCTTGGAGGTTGTTTGTTGGAATAATCCTTTTAAGATGTTTTTGGGCTTAGATTTTAACCTAAATTTATCCTCTTCTTCTTGTTGTTCCTTGCAGCTATGTTTTTCATATTCTTCCTCCATCTTAATCAATTGGGCTAGTATACTTGCATAGATATTAGATAGACGTATTTGGTCATAGGTGGAATGGATGTATTCCTTACCATTATGATGGATAAGTTCTAACTTCCTTTTAGCTTCTCCTTCAAAACATGGAATCAACATGCCAACTTGTATTTTGGCACAAATGAAATTATTTCAATTTTCATTTATGATCATAAAATTAGGAATTTTTCCTTTGACTCTCAAATATTTCCTACATTTGATGATATTATGGTCTTTAGGGTCATATACCCTCATGGCTTGTTAGCTAGGATCTTTACTAGTGAAGGTGAGAGACAACTTGGTAGATTGTTGGAAAGACATGACTATGGTGTTAAGAATGGCTTAAAAAAAGGCTATAAATGATAAAATAGAAGTAAATTCTAGTGAATGGAACTGAAAAATCATTTAAAGGAAACAAAAATGATTGAAAATGAAATACTTACTATAATTAGTAAGTTGGGGTAAGAGGGGTTTACCCCTTTACTAAAAATGAAAAGTTGGAAACATTGGTGTTAAGCCTTACCCTGGGTATGATAGTGTGGAAAGAATGGGGGATGAGATGATTGGAATACCATCCCTTCCATTCCAACATTGATGTGGAGAAGGCTAAAAAATCAAAGTGGAAAGTTGGGTTTTTTCACTAAAACTTGCTCTTGGCAAATTGCCAATTTCTTAGCTTGGAATTTTTTTTTCAAGGGGTGGGGAGATGGGGGTGTGTGCAAAGAGAGGGGGGTAGAATCTAACTTCCCAAAGTTTGGTAATTCGTAGAAGGGTTGCACTAGTAACTTTAGAAGCTAAAAAAGATTGAAATTGGAAGTAAAAAGAAAAGGGGAAAGGTTCCAATGCTGGCTTTGGGGCTCAAAAATTCACAACAACTATTGTGAAAAAACCACCACCTAACCACCTACAACTTCCATGCTACGATTTTGGTCATAGGAGGGAAGGGGCAAGATTGATATTTTAGGAGTTCTAGCTATAAAAATATGGAAAAAAGGCTTTCAATTTGAAATGTTGGCTTTTGGGAATGTTGGTGTTAAACCTCTCCCACAATGGACTTTCCAACTACTTCTACGTTGGCTATGGCAAGGGGAAAAGAAAGTGTGGGGTAAGGGGGTGGATGGTGAGATGATGGAAATCATACACCTTCTAACCTAATGTTAACAAGGGGAAGGGTAAATATCACAGTGGAAATTTTGTGTTTTTACACCAAGATTGGTTTTAGCCAGTTGCCAATTTTCTTTACTTGGAAAGGTGGAGGGGGGAAATTGACTTTTGAAAGTTTGGTAGGTTTCGAAAGGGTTACACCATTAGCATTAAAAACTAAGAAAAGTGTGGCAACTAAAGGGGGTTAAGAAAATGAACTAGAAAATGAACATTGGAATTGAAAAGTCACAGCAACTACTATAAAAATTACAAAGTCCAAACACTTGCTACTCCATGCTAGATCTTGGGAGTAGAGGAGGATGGGTGGAAATGTTGATTAAAATAAAAATTAAAAGGTTTTGGCTATAAAATTAAAGTTTCAAAATGGTAGTAAATATTGGCAATAATGATAACCAGATTTGGCCATAGAAATCAAGTGAAGGCCCTCCTTCTAGTGCCAAGAAAAACTATTGCAATCAAAAAATTTGATCACTGGAAAAAATCAAATGGAGATTTGATGCATAGTAGTTCCTCAACCCATGAATCCCTAGGGCCTCCATGAAAAAATGGGATTTAGTGTGCCTTGGCTAATTTAGTAGATCGGGATAGGGCTGGTTTGCAAAACAATGTAACAAAATGAAATGCAAAAATTAATAATAGATCTAAATAATGCACAAAAAATAAATAGATATATCTTGCACAAAAAACCCAAAACTTAAAACTTTATTAAGAAAAAATAAAAAATAAGTTAGAGAAATATATACAAATGGCGCTTGAATGGGTAGTAGGGGGGTTCACTTGGATGGGTGTTCAGGGTTTATTAAACCCAATGTAGCCAACTCCATAATCCGGATGTCTTGCCACTCCTGATGCAATTGAACCTCCTATGCTGCAATCTCAAATTTGTAAAGTTGGCTATGGTGGGGGTTGATAAGTGTAAAATATTTGAGCTACCCAAGTGCTCTACATTGGGAGTTGGGAATCTCAAGAGTATAGCATGGAGCTTGAAGGTTCACAAATCTCAAAGGGGGATGGCAAAGTCACAAGGTCACAAAGTTCTACACTGAATTCAAGTGAAAAAAAGTGTGGAAACTTGCAAGAACTCTTGAGTGCTTGAAAATGTCCAAGTGTAGAACTTCAAAATTTCTGAGAAGTGTAAAGTGTTGAACTTGTAAATGGTGTTTTAGGATAATTTTTATAGGTCTTGGGCCATGAATGAGGCTACAAAATGGCTATGATTTGGCTATAAAATAACTACAAATTGGATACCAAATATTTGCCTCATTCAAGTGAGAGGAGTGCCCAAATTTGAGGGGTTATTATACATAGTAAGGGATTCCCCCATGGCCATTCCATTTATTATAAATAGTAATTGGGACACACCTTCCACATTAGAGAAGAATCTTTCACACTAAGCTTTCCACCATGCTTGTTGAAGTGGCTAGTAAATGTTGAAGTGCATGAAGTGATGAATTTTGGCTTTTGTGGCTTCCATGCTGAGGGATGCAATTTTCAATGTTGGGGGTCAAGAATCTACACTAGAGGAAAACTTCCACGCTAAGGAGGAAGGTTTCCAAGCTATGCATGTAGTCTCCATACTGAAGGGAGAAAGTTTCCAAAACTCCCATCCTTTTATGCTAGGGGTAGGTAAGATTTACCCCCTGCATGTGTTTCTAACATAGAAAAGTGTATAGCCCCCATAAATCCCATCAAATTATCATTTTTGGCATTCGAAAAGACATTTTGACCGTGCCCCATCCAAGCCCAAATATAGATACTAGATGACTTTTTTCACTTGGGAAATGAGGCTTTGACCACATAGGAAGAAATTTTCAGCCCCAAAAGTATAGAGTATGTGAAATTGCTCAATGTGGATTACAATATTCACATTTAGAATGAAGTTTTGCCTCAAGTTTCATGGAGTGAAAGCTACATGCTAAAGATTGGCTATAACATGCAATTTTTTGTGGTTATTCACTAATTTTCTTAATCATATCTTTTGAAATTATAATATGATTATAATTATGATAATTACTAAGATTGTTCCATGTCTTTCAAATTTGTTTAAAAATTAGAGAACCATGGATACGAATGACCAAAAGAAAAATAAGACAATCATGAAAGCTATTATAAAATCAACTATTATCATTCTTATGTTTTTTTTAACATAAGGCTATTTTTGCAAAGGATCATGTAAATGTCATTTTCATTAATGCATTTTACAATCCACTTTGCTATGAGAGAAAAACCTTAGTTATAATAATTAATAAGGTCAAGTCCTCTATCTTTCTTGATACTAGTCCAAATATTCTAACCTAATCTAGAAAAAACTTTTCTATGTTGCTTAGTAGACCAAAGAAACTGATATATAATATGATCAATTCTATTATAATAAGTTTTAAAAAGAGCCTAAAAATTGGAGTAATAAACATGAGTTGATTGAAGTATCAACTTAGTAACTAAAACTTTACTAGAAAGGGTGAGATTTTTCCCTTTCTATTTATCAAGTTTCTTTTCAATTTTATCAACCAAAAAATAATAATATTTGACTCAAAAGAAAAAGATACTCCTAAATTTTTGAACATAGAATCTTTTTTTAAGATTTTCCAATACTTTAGAGGAACCCAGTTATCAATATTTTCATTACAATAAATAATAGATTTTTTCTAATTGTTACAAGAGCCAGAGAACATGAAATAATATTTCACTCTATAAAATAGAATATTGATATCTTACAAAGAATTATTGATTATCAATTGAAATTCTTTTAATGATATTCCTTTGTAGATCATAATAAAAATTATGTAAAGGAAAGTATGTGTTTATAATAAATATATGATGAGTGGAAAATGTTCCTTCATCCACCCATATGAATCATAAGTGTTTATGCATGATTTGGTCAAATTCTATGGATGGGACTATTTGTGGCATCTAGATCATTAAGCATTAATCGTAGGATGCTATCTTCCCCCTTAGACTAGTGGTAGCTTTGTCACATATGGTTTAGTCCAAAGTGAGGCATATGATGGTTGATGTTATTTCTTCTTTATGCTACTCCTAACAATAATAGAGAAATTAATTATTTAATCTAATCAACAATAGGAAGATAAAGTCTAAACTAGCCTACGGGTGATGAGTGTCTATTCCTAGCTTATCGTACATGTCTTGAACCCATGTATTCACTACTGGGATTACCAAGTGCTATGCTACTAGGCAAACCAAGCAATAACACTTCTAGAATTACCAAGTGAATATGTGTTTATGCTCGAAATTGGTCACCCTCATTCTACCAATTCATTAACATGCCTAGAAATGTAAATATTAACCAAGTACATGGAAAGTAAATTGTATGGAAATTAAATCTAATCTAAGTCAAAGTGTTGTAATGAATAATAATCAATCTTGATTTTATTATCATTCATGAAATGTGTCTAGGTACATTACCACTCAAATAAGACATCATACAATTGACTTAAATCCACATTGCAGGCACTCACTTACTATTCTCTAAGACTATGGAATAAAATTGCAAGAGTTTGACTACTCTATTGACCAAAAATATGACAAATATATAGTGGGAACACACATATTTATAGGCAAAAATAGACCCTGTGATATTGGGTATTCGATATCATCACTTGTGCTCCAATATCAGGGATTCGATATCGAGGCCTATGCAAAATATGATTCATCATACCCCCATGACTAAATGAAAACTCATCCTTAAGTAAACAAAAGGAGGAACAAGATCTTTACAAAATATTAAGAAGGTATGGGATTATTGACCAACTCTAACTACTAACTAAATTTGTGTGCCACATTATAAAATTTTGTTCAAGTGGATGCAGATAAACTGACAAAGTGACAAAAAGACTAGACAAACATTGAAGAGTACAAAATTTACAAAGGTCTTCAAAAAATTTGTTGAAGATGATTCTTCTTGTTGTCATTAGTAGTGGTAGACATCCAACCTTGATTGTTACGTTAATGTTTCTCTAGTTATGTAATACATTCTTGAAGGATGAACTAAAATTTCTTCTCATCATCACATGGATCAAGTAATCATGTGATTTTTGAGCCATTATCTTGTATGTGCTACTAATTGTCCATGGAAATATCCTTTGTTGTCCCTCTCTTAGCTTTTTTTTTTTATGCTTGGAAAAAGATCATCTTCCTTAGGCATCTCTTTTAGCATCACCTATAGTCACCAAAGAATCAACATTAGTTTTGGTGAATTTTTCTTAATAATTAACCCCTTTCAGATCCCTTATTTTGCATTTAAGTACAAGGTGATGATAGTGTACTATGCCCAAGGCTATGAGGTAACTAAAATCATAAATTTGTTTACCTTTTTTTGATCAATTACTCTTAGTTACCACAATGTTTGAAAATAGGATGTTGGAAAAATTTCAAAGCAAACATCCCTAGCCCTCATGACTAATGAGCATTACTCTAGAAGTGCATAAGTTTTCAAATAATGAAAATCAAATGTCTAATGTAGGATATGGCCAAGAAAGTTTTTGGAAGTTAAAGGATATTGAGATAGAGTAGGAAAAGTTAATTAAAATTGATGAGAAGTAGTCCCAAAAGCATGCATAAATTTCAAGAAACTATCATAGATTTTTTGGAAGATGTGAAGGTTAGTTCAAAGCCATGATCAACAAAGGTTATGTAAGTGGACCTCCCCAAAGTAGGCTCCTAACATAATGCCCTTGCATAACCACTTCTATAAATGTGCATGGCACCTAAGAAGTTAAATGTAGAAAATGTCTTTGTTCCAAACAACACCCAACTACCTTGGTTGGAATGTTGCACTATACTACACAAAATAAGAAGGCTTATAAACACATGTAGTAGTGATGTGAATGAATGGGATGAGAAGGTATTGTAGAGATCAAGATGTAAAGGGCTTTACCATGTCCACAATAGGTTCTTGTGTCAAGTGTCAAGTATGATTAAAATGACTAGCATACCTATTTAGCCAAGATTCAAACCAAGTGCATACCCTGAATAGTGACCTCACATTGATGTGTTCCTTCCTACCAACCACTATGAGTCCACAACCACCATAAAGAACAATCATCACTCCAGAAAGATAAGAAAAGAGAAGAAGGAAGGAAGGGCCTTACTTAGGGGAGCATCTTTAGGCATGGGTAACATGTCTTTCCAACAACATTATTGTGTCTACGCAATGTGCTTTGAATTTTTATTTTTATTATTTATTTTTTGTTATTTTTTCTTTCTCTTTTTTTAAATTTTAAATATTTTTTGAAAAGGGAACCACACCATGTAAAGAGATAGCTTCCTTTTTATTGGTAGATGGAGGAGTGATGATACGTTCTAAGAGGAGTCATAAAGTCAAGAAGAAAATAAAAAAAAAATCCCCTCAAGGTCACACCCTTGGCATTCCCACTTGGTCATTTCCTCTTTCTTCAAGGTATAATGATCATGGATTAATTTTAGTTTCATGAAAGAAGAACCAAATTTCGTTCATGAAAAAAGACCTTTTATTTAGAGAACTAGAGGGATGGATGAGGTGGTCTCACTACTTTACATAATTACTTACCCAATCATCTTGATAGCATAGCATAAAGACCCGACACATAGCATTGACTTTTGCATCATGACTTGGAAATATTATTAACAAAAACATAATAGACATTCATAAAACATAAAGAAAATGACTCAAGAAAAGAGAAAAGTATAAAGAAAAGAAAAATAACAAGAAATGAAAAACATATTAAGAATCAGAAAATTTTGGAAGAAATAAGGAAATGATAAAAAATAGTAAAACAAAAAGGTGAAAAACACTTATTAGTTCTTGAACTAGGATGGAGCATTTCCCTCACAACTAAACTTATGGTCACATATTTGGGAGATGTACTACACAATCCCCTAGTTATACATCACTAATTTTTCATCTATCACTATTATTGATTCAATTAATTGCATGGTAGTACATCTAACATTAGTGATAGTCTCATTTGGATCATTCGAAGATGTATATTCATCTAGATGTGAAGGTATCTCTACGTTAGAGGGTCCATATGTGTTTGCTTCTTCTTCTTCTTAATTTTCTATTTTAATTCCTGAGTCTCTATTTTTAATATCCTTTTTCTATATATAATCAATGTGTAGGATATCTATGTCTAAGTCCTTTGTTTGGTCTATTTTCTTAAGTCTAGAACTAGTAAGTAGAGCAAAAGGCTGCTTGCATCTTTGAAATAGTTTTACACTTTCATTTTCAAGCCACTGGGTGTCCTTTGATTTAATGGCTATTGTGTAGACTTGTTTTCACTCACACACTTATCTTTGTTATGAGTTGTGTTAATATTTTAAATTTCTAGCCCACATCTACATCCTTTACTATTATTAATGCATGGATTTTTCTATCTCTCCACAATGATAGGTTTATATTTTATGTCTTGTATTAGAGTGGTGATGGTTGTTGGATTTTACATATGATCAAGAGACATCGTTCCAAAGAGGAAGGATCTTGCACCAAATTGGCCTTATGTTGGTTTTGATATGCCAGTAGGTTTATGAGTTTTGTGCTTATGTGAGGAAACTATCTTAAAGAAAGGATGTTTCTGAGGTTGTGGTTGAGATCTACTAGCATTCTGATTTTTTTGTATGTTCACAACATAAGTGACATTCTTTTGTTGTTGTTGTGGTGCCAAACCTTCTTGTTTTTTTGGTGGCATCATGTGATGGAGGGAAGTATGAGAATGTTGAGGAGGTGATGGAGGGAAAGAGATGTGAGGTGGTGATCCCATAGAAGATGTTGCAGGTTGATGATATTTGGGAGAGTGATAGTAATGGGTTCGACTGGCAGTAAGGGTAGTGTTGGTTTGATGATGGTCTCCCCAACAACTATGGTTTTTACCACTACATTTGATAGTAGTTTTGAGGATGATAAGAAGTCCCACTAGGATAGTACAATTGGTTGTAGGACTATTGATAATAACTTTGTGAATAAGTTAATTCCCTAGGTATTTTCTTTTGTACAAACTTGGCATTCAAAGCAAAAGCCCAATACTCATGTCAATGTAACATGACTAGGCAATAGTCCTTTGTATGATCATATAGGCAAATTTCACATCCATCATCCTCTTTTGTGGTTAAGCCTATAGCCTCTTCACCTACAACCATTTTTCCTTTTTGCCAATAAGTATTCCTACCAATTTTCTTGGTTCTTTTTCCTATTCTTGTTTTGATCACTTGATTCTTGTTGCATTACTTTCTCATCTATGGTTTTCATGTAACCTGTAACTTTATCATTCATCAACTCCTGCATCTTATCTAGCCATGGCTCAAGTTCATCGATAGACTTTTGTATTGGCATGGTTTATTGTGAAATCACCTCATCAGGAACTACCTCTTTTTTCTCATCATAGATATGGATCCTTTTATTTTGAAGAGTTTGGTCCCAATTATATTCCTCTACACTCTCTCATTTACATAACTCTCCTTCTTCTTTTTCCACCTGCTTGATTAGCCTTTATACCTAATGGGCTTTTAGTTTGGATAACCAACCTTGGGAATAAATCCCAAGGGTCTTCCTTGTTTCATTACAGGACCCATCTATGATGTGGAAAAGTTGCTCTTTCTAAGAGAAATCATGTCTTGGACATCTATGTAGTAGCAAATAGCATTTATCCAAGGCCACATCCAAGGGTTCATGATTTTCTTGCTTTCATCCTTGGATTTTTTTCTCAAGTTAGACATTCTCATATAGGTTTGGTATTTTTCATTGAAGAGTGCTAGCATTGTGGATCATCGATGAATCAAATCTAGTTCCAATGATCTATACCAATTTTTAGCTTCATCTATTAGTCTCCTAGGAAAGAGCTTAAGCTTTTGGCACTTGCATTTCATGTTTAACAAGGTGTAGGCATCAAGGAAGGCTTGTAAATGATGTTGTGGATTAGAATTATAGCCTCCCCTAAATTTATGAATGTTGTCCATATCAAGCTATCTAATGTGGTTGTCCCTTTGATGCCTTTGAGGTATTTGAACTACCTCCCAAATTTGTGTCAAGTACCTAGAAGTTAACAAGGGTTCATCGGTATCAGAAACGTCATGATGATAATCTATATTACTATTCATCTGATTGTGATGATCTTTTCTATGCTCATTTTGATGTCTTTGATTTTGCCCTTGGGTTTGATTCCTATCTTTATCTTGACCGATACTAGAGCTCTATCTCTATACCTACATTCATCTTCATTAGAACTAGATGTTAAAGAGGAAGAGGAAGATGAGGAACTAGGAGAACTGCCATGGCTCCTATATCTCCCCACATGGTCCCTCGATTTATCTTTTCTAGGTTTAGAGGAGGTCTTAGGCCTTGAGGCCCTCCTTGTTCTAGGACTTTCTCCATCTTCTCTAGGATTGTCTATACTAGTTGAACATAGTCCTTGCATGTAGTAAGGGTGGAAATGAGCATATGAAACCCCTTCTTGAGGGTGTTCACTTAAATTCTATTTAGTATAGATCCTATTATTTCTTTTATGATAGTTTTCATCGTATGATGCATTATTGGTCCTATGTGAAGAAGACATGATTTTAACATGTATGACTTAAAATATTAATATTTTCTAAAAGATAAATTGTTAACACTTTTACAGAGACCATGTACAATATAACTAATCTAGATAACTAACACCATTCCATGCAATGACACCAATGATGAGTAACAATTACCTCTACGCCCAACCATATGAAGCACAAGCATTCACACATGATCCAATTGAATTCTATGGATGGGACTAGTTGTTGCATCTAGATTATTAAGCATTAATCATATGATGTTGTCTTCTCAATTGGACTAGTGGTAGCTTTGTCCCATATATTTTAGTCCAAAGTGATGCATATGATGGTTGATGTTGTTTCGACTTTATGTTACTTCTAACAATAATAGAGAAATTAAATATTTAATCTAATTAACAATGGAAAGATGAAGTCTGAACTAGCCTATGGGCAATGAGTGTTTATTCCTAGCTTATTGGACACATCATGAACCTACGTGTCCACTAATGAGATTACCAAGCACTATGCTACTAGGCAAACCAAGCAATAATGCTATTGGGATTACCAAGTGAATATGCGTTTACGCTCGAAACTGATGGCACTCATTTTGCCAATTCATTAACATGCATGGAAATGTAAATATTAACTAAGTACATGGAAAGTAAATTGCATAGAAACTAAATCTAATCTAAGTCAAAGTGATACAAGGAATAAGAATCAATCTCAATCTTATTGTTGTTTATGGAATGTGTCTAGGTACATTGCCGCTTGAATAAGATGCCATACAACTAACTCAAATCCACATTGTAGGCATTCACTGACTATTCTCTAAGACTACTAAATAAAAATGCAAGAGTTCAGCTACTCTATGACCAAAAAGATGTCAAATACATGGTAGGTGCACACATATTTATAGGCAAAAATAGACCCCAAAATATCAAGTATTCAATATTACCATTTATGGCCTGATGTCAGGGATTTGATATTGGGGCCTATGTAAAGTACGATTCATCAATATATATAGAGTTAGAGGACAACCTTGATGAATTAACCACTAAAAAGAAAAGAAGGAACTTAATCTAAAATTTTTAGAAACTTGAGCATTATTGAATAGTATATTAACAAGATAAATAAAATAATCATCAAATCATAATTTATAAAGATAAAAAAATAATTAAATTCCATTCAATTATGTCATATGCTTTAGCATAATCTAACTTAATAAAAGTAATATCTTGATTTGTACTAGAAGCCCATTGCATTCCTACTAAGCCATAATAAAATTATTTAAGATATATCTACATTTAATAAAAATTTTCTACTTAGGTTTGGTGATATATTTTATAACCCTCTAAATCACACAAGCCATGCATTTAGCTAAAATTTTCTAGGTGTTGTTAAAAAGAGTGAACTCCCATTTAGCATGGTAAGTGAAGGAAATGGGGAATGTAAAATTGTGGAAAAAATGCCTAACACATTTTCTATTCTCTTGAAGATTAGAAAGCACTTGCACAATTGAGCACTCTATCTACTTTCTTATCCTTATACCGTATGATGTAGCCTTTGATTCATGGTCTTACTTTCAAATTTTACATTTTGCATTATATTTGTGATCTTCATGTTCATCTGTACCAATATGTTAAAGATCTCCATTCTTAGTAAGAATTTTAATCATACATTTATTAATATTTTAACCAAGAGAAACTTTTTTAATAGCTTCTTGAAAAGAATAAAAGAGATAATCTCCAAGAATGTCCTAATACTTCTTAAAAAATTCAACTGAAAAACCATTGAATCCTAAAGCTTCACCATCTAATAAATTACAAGAATATTCTTTGATTTCTTCTACTATAAGTTTTAGTTTAAAAATACTTTGATGCTCTTCTATTATGAGATGATTAATATGCATACTAGAAGCCTCAAATGTTTTCTTACTAAAACCTTCCTAAGAAAAATAGAAGAAAAATAATTTACTAAAAAAATTGTTAATAGTCCCAAGATCTATAATAATGGAATTATTTATTTAAAGAAATTTCATTTAAGTACTTGAATCTTTCATTTTAGAAATTTTAGAAATTCTTTCCAAGATTTATCTTTAATTTTCAACTAGGACATGCAATTGTCAGTGAAAGTACTTTTAGCTTTAAAAGAATCCCAATACTATTTAGCATAACAAACTTTAGGTAAGGCTTTTTGAGTTTCAAAATGAAAAGAAATTTGATCTAAAAGCACTTGATTTTCATGATAGATTTCTTTTAATATTTTCTTCAACTCAATGCTTTCTTAGCAAATTTCTTTCCAAATCATCTTACATAATTTTTGACTCTACAAGTAGTTCCCTACCACTAGTCAATCTAATTAATGTCACTAATAAATTTTAATTTATTTATTTATTTATTTTTTCATGTCATGAAGACTTCAAAATATTTTCCCATTAGAGTTTGTAAACATATTAGCATTCATACGAAATATATCTTATTTTCAAAAGGAGAAAGAGTTAATTATGGAGAGATATATACTGATAAAAGAAGGTCAAACAAAGTAGTATATGTATGCACATCTACTTATAGCCTTCTAAAATGAAACATTAGAGATGTAAAATCTATAAGTTGATAATAATTTTTTTATCATTTTCTTGTTAAAAATTATACTAAATATAAGGATTCTTATTTTTGTTTGAAGAAACTCTAAATAAACAAAGATTTAACTCTTCATACAGGAAAATGGTGAAAAAACTCATATAGTAGACCCCGTTTGTTGGAGCAAGGCTAGCATACTAACTATGATGATAATGCTTCTTAGTTGAATGATGTGGAAATAAAGATCTAAGATTAGAAAGAAAATATTTTTATTTAAAATTACATCATATTATTTTTCTTAAGAAGACATTAAGAAGAAGATTACCAAATTTATCTAAATTACTTTTAACCATATTGAAATCATCTCCAATAATCCAAGAAACTTTAGGTAGAGATAGAAGATATTTTTAAGCCTCTTATCAATATTTCAAATTATTAAAAGATTAAATACTATGGAGCCAAAAGTTTCCTTTTTCACTATGACAAATAATCCAAATAACTCTTTCAAGGCTATTAAATGCAAAATTTAAGAAAAAATTGGTCTAATTTCTACTAATTAAAGTAGCAACACCTCCTTTATTAACTTCATGAGTAAAAAAAACCCTTGCATTTTTTTAAAATGCATTTATCAAAATATCTAATATCATGTAGTGAAATCTTAATCTCTTATAGGAAAAAAAATGTAAAGATAATTTTTTGGTTTAAAAGAGACTCTTGATAATCTTTTCTCAAGACTTATTAGAAAGGCCTTGAACATTCTATGATAAAACTAACATTAAAATGTAGGGGAAAAGCTCCTATCCATGATTTTTTAAGCTCAACATTTTTCTCACAATCCATTTCACTAATGGATGAAAAACCATTTTTGATGAAAAACATTTGGAATAGTTGTAGAAGTAGAGAGAGAAGGAGATACCTTAGTGTGATATCCCATTACAAAATGTTAGAAAATTTTTAAATATTTTTGACATTTAATATTATATGAAATGAATGTAATAGGAAATCTGTTGAAGAAAATAAAAACAAGTTATTAATGTAAAAATAATATATTGGGGGCATACTCTAAGGATTACCTAGAATTACCACCATAGTTAGGCATGCACCTAGCTAGAATGGATGGCTAATCACCATCCTATTCCACTTCACATAACACTTGTTACTTACCTTTATTAGCTGCAGAGATCCATGCTCTTATGGCCTTTAATTCCTAGGTATAAATAGTTTAGGTCAAACCCCCAAAGGTCACCTTAAGAGACATTACCATTATTACAATGTGTCCTTTTAGATCTTATTATAATAATTACATTATTTTTTACAAACATACATCCCCTTTAGCTTTCATTATTTCTTAAAAGAGTCCATGGTAATGATGTTTCTTTATGCTCTAATGATCTCTCCATGGTCCAAAGTTTAAATGCTTTGATTTTTCTTTTTAAAATGCAATTGAATAATTTAAAGAATTTTAGTGTATTTTGAAAATATTATATAAATGAGAAGAACTTTTGAAAAAAAAAATATGACCTTGTAAAAAACTTATCTCAATCTCTAGGTAATAAGAAGAGGTAAATCAAAAATCTACTAATCATGAATGACTAGTCCTAACCAAAGTACACTATGTGCATTTTGTATCTTTAGTTATCTGAGTGAAGGTAGGGAAAATTCTCATTCCCTACTTGTATCACCATAATATTTTATTTTCATAATTTATAAATATAAAATAAATAAATAAATAAAATAAAAATATAAGTTAAAAAATTCCTAATTTTCATCAACCTTGGGAAATCAAGAAATATAGTTATAGTTTTTTCATAATGGCTATATGATTAGATGGTCTTATTCATGATGGTAGGGCATGATCTTTTTCCTTAATTTATTCCTTGTAAATTTACTCCAACAACTTGATAACTTAGATGAATCAAGTATCACACCAAATGTAATCCATGTTCTTGGCAAAGAAAGATGTTGGCTCATCTTCAGTAATCATGATAGCGTAATCAGTGAACTATGATTTTTTATGAACACGATTCATTAGTATTATCTTTTTTCAAATTCTAGGATTCAACTTATATATTAAATATTTGAAGTAGATAGAGTATGAAATGACCAAAGGAAGTGTATGATGAATGGATGGAAACATCTTCTTCAAATTGGGTTCCTCTTCTAAAGGCTCTTTTGCTCTTTTGTATTTTAACATTTAATGAACATCACTTCTAGCTTTTACATTGAAGTATCCATGAAAAATTATTGGTACTAGTTTGAGATTGGTATGGGTTAGGAATAGCTTGTACTTTAAACTTTTCTTGATTTGATTAACTAAGTATGATACTTAACAAAGTTTGACATTTGGGTAGGTTGGGTTAGTGATCAATTGTATGTTGACTATACATACACATCTTTCAAATAATTGCATTTTAAGTACCAATGCCAAGGCTATATGGTTTTTCTAGAATCTCAATCATTTTTTTTCCATCACATGACTTGAAATTTTAAGATTTCAAAAATCATGTCTTCTAATCTCCATTGAAATCTTTGTATCAACATGAACTCAGCTTCTTTGTAATAGATTGTGCAACCATACATATTATGATTTCTATAGTAGGTTATTCTATATGGCTTAAAGAAAGAATCTTCATAAGAATCATTTTTATTGTAGATAATTTCATATTCCAAATTTCTCAAAGTTGGTTGGAATCGGTATAAAAATTCCCATGATAGAACTTTTTGCATACACAACACATTATCATTCAAATCTTGTAATTCTAGAAGGATATGTGAACATAAATATAGTTCTATACCAAGGTCCAAGGTTGACCTAGAGGAACCTTTCAAGCATACTATACATTGATCTCTTCATGCCTATTCATAGGTTCTCTTAGAGCTCATTTTCTTTCACTAGTATTATACATTTTGTTATGGCAAGGTTATGAATCTTCATAATGATTGATGTATATTATTGAATGATCTAGTTGCTTGTTGAGTTGATTTTAAGTATTTTTACATTTCTACTATGTTAACTTTTTTTCCAACTACACAATTTGTTGGATTGGTAATGACTTGGCTACATTTTCTAAACTATTACTAACAATTTTTATCCCTCTTAGGAGATTAACTTAGATAGCATAATTTATGATTAACTTAGGGTTAGTGATCTAAGATTATAATTTGAACTTGCTTTCCTAATCCCAAGCCTCAAAATGACTATGAAGGATCAAATTATTATTCTTAACCATTAGGTTGCTAGACCTAGTTAGTTGATTTAGGTTATCACCTAATAAGGGACTATTAAAATATCAACTTATTATTAACCACTTAGATGACCAATTTAGCATTATCATTATGTTCATAAGGATGAAAAATGTTAGAAATGATTATTCATATATTAGAAATGGATATTGAATGCCAAAGTTATGCTAAATTAAGCTCTTAAGACTTCTAAAGTATAGTTTAAGAACAAGGATTTAAAACTAATTTTTAGAGTTTTGTAGGATATATCTAACTTTGAAATTATATTTGAGAGGTTGAAATCTATTAAAAATGACTATTTTCTTGTCTAGAAAGGCTTCAAAAATTAAAAGTCATGGGCTTCTAGAGTTTAAAATTTAGGCATGAATTTCAAGACTTTCCAAGAGGTTATCCATTTCAATACTATTCTAGGACCATGTACTCAATTTTCTAATTTTTTTCTTTTTCATTGTTACTCAATTGATTTGAGTAGGCTGAGTAAAGTTGGCCATGATTTAGTATTTAAATTTGAATTTTGAAATTTAACTACAAAATTCAAATTTTTCTGTCCATTTTGGTAGGGATATACAATGCTCACTATGTCATAGTAGATTTTTCTATAAGGGTTTGAGGTAGCATGTAGGGGCTAGTAGGTGGCATAGTAGGCAAGGCACATGGACTAGGAAGGAGTATGCAAGCATGGTGCATGACAATGGGTGAGTGAAGCACATGCAGAAAAAGGTAGAGAATAGTGTAGAAAGTAAGGTAGGATTCACAATTATGATGGTGAATGGTAGGATAGGATAGGGTAAGATTCATGATGAAAAGAAGGTAGAGCATGGTAAGAAGATGATGACACATGGTGAGAATACAAGCTAGAGCACATTGTGCAATAAGAAGATGGTGGCATGTTCAACAACACACAATTATGCATGACCTTTCATGGGTTGCATAACCCTCTTGAGGACCATTATCTTCTTGTGCAGTAGTGTGATCAAAATTAAGTTTTTAATTTTATTTTTAAATGTTTTTTCTTATTTTTAAAAATAAATTTTAAATTATATACAATACATACGTAATATTATTATTATATTTTAACAACTTAGAAGTGTGACTAGGTGGGTAGCTTAACAAAAGTTAAGAGTTTAATTTGGTAATTCAGTGATGGTGGCTTTGAGTCATAGTCTAAATTTTCAAAATAAGATTATATTTTTCTTAACTTTATAGAAATTTTTAAATCTTAATTTAATATGGCACATTGTATGAAAATTTTTAAACCTTAATATCTCCCAAACTATGAATCCATTTGAAATGAAATTTATACTATTGGAATTATCTTGTTGAGTACTATATGTTGGTCATGGTTTTGGGTCTAAAAACTAAGTTGAATTTTCATAGTTTTGGAAGACTAAAATGATATATTTTTACAAAATTGACATTAATAAGCTAATGTATGGATCACATGATGACTTCTAAGAGATTTACCTTTATTATAGTGTCATGGAAGACTTGGTGAATGGGATAAGAATTATTAAGGTTATTTTACTTATATTTAAGTGAAGATGTTAAGAGGGTAAAATACATAGTTATTAAATAATAATATCAAGTTCATTTTTAACCCCTTGTTAGTGATCCTCACTAGTTAAGGAAAGGTGAGGGATCTTATGGTTTGCTATACTTATGTTCATTGATGATTGAAATCTAGATAGAAGTATGTAATATTGATCAGTTGGGCTTTGAATGTTTAAGATAGGTAAGATTCATAGCCTCATAGTAGAGACTTAAGATAACCTTAGAAAATTAAGGAAAATTATAATATTAATACAAGATGGATAATATTTAGTTAAACTAATGTTATCCTTGTGTTACCAAAGTCTTTCATAGTTAATGTCCCTTGTTGATGCATAGTTGAAACTCCTTGAACATTGGCTAAGGATATTCATGGAAGTTTCTAGGAAGCTATCTTTTGGATTACATGGTTCATCTTGAAATTTATGTACATCTAGTGATGACTTATGGTTCTTCTTGGATCATGGATCATGGTTCTTCTTAGATCATGGCTTGTGGTTTGTCATTGGATTGTAGTCGGCCCTTGATTTTGATTGGCCTTGAGTTATGGTTTTCTTTGATACCAATTGTGACATTGAATTTTTGGATATAATGAAAAATTTCAAATAATAGTAACATTTATCCATCACTACTACTATGATTAGCATTTATCCCTTAAAAGTAATCCATCACTACTACCATGATTAGGCATATATCCAACTAGAAGGAATGGCTATGTATCTTCCTATTCTACTTCACATGGTACTTATTACTCATCTTTATTAACTCTGCAACTCCATGTTGATACAACCTACAAGGTCTAGGTATAAATACATATGGCTGGACCCTTAAATATCATCTTAAGAGATATGCTCATTATTATAACATGCTCTTTCAAGTATTATTATAATAATCACATCAATTGTTACAAAGTGATACCATCTTTATTATATAATAGCTTCAATTGGGAATGAAGACATAATACTTATGAATTTTAGAACTAAAATTAGTATCTACATTCCTCCTCTTTTTGCATTGCACTAAGCAAAATCCATTTTCATAATCACTTTCATTACTATCAAAATTTCTAAAGAGAAATTTTGTTTAGATATCAAGAGTTTATTGGCATCTTTAGATTTAAAAGGATTAGTAAAAGGTTAAGAACTTGATGAAGAAGATTTTATTTGTGCCTACTAAAAATTATCATTATTTATATTTTCTAAATTTTTTTTTCTTTTCCTGAAAAATAACTTCTTTATTTAAAATAGAACAAATCCTAATAACATGACCTTCATGATGATAATAGTTGCATCATCCTTACAAATCATAGTATGTAAATTTTTGGGAAAAAAATATTTATGAGACTTTAGTTTTAATTATATATTCCTTTGCTATAAATCAAGAGATATAAAATAACTTGTGCACTACATATTATGTAGTAATGATTTTGGCTCTGTTTTGAGAATTGTGTTAATGCTATCAATAATCTTAGTTTAAATACTTTGAAAAATAAGAGGAAGATATTATAATTCTATCTAGCAAGAAATTTTAGAATAATCAAATTCATAGAGATCAAAATCCACTTTTTATTCCCAAGTAATAAAAATATTACATCAATACATAAAAACTTAAGATCAAGGATTTCTCAATCATTTTAGAATTGGCTAGTTTGACAAGTAAAAAAATTTGGAAAAATAGCAGACATCCAAAACATTAATTCTATATCATTCAAGGATAGCCTAAATCACAAGTGTAAAATATATATTTAGACAAATAATTTCAATAATTTATAGAAATATATATCAAGAAGTGATATCTTTTGATATAGGTTCATATAAATCATTAGGTGAAACAAAATTAGAAGCTTCAGAATCATTCATAGTCCCTACGGTATGAGATCAATTAGTATTATTCATCTTCAAATCATTCCTCTTTATAAAAAACTTATGCCATAATAACTCTATAAGAATCCACAAGATTAACAAAAATTCAAATACTTCACTTGAAAAAGTCCTTTTAATCCTAACCAAGTTCGCAAAACTTTGTACCCTCATTCAAAAATACCAAATTACCAAGTATGATGAGAGGGCTAAAAAATGTATATATTTTGATTAGCTCATTATTATTAATAATTAATTTTCTTCACTTAACTTTTTAAAGTATTAATTATAAGGTTCTAAAATTGATTAGACATTCCTAAAATTGGAATGTTTTTTTCTTTCCATATTATGTTTGGTATTATCGAAAGAATTGAAATATAGGTACACCTCAAGATATATAATCCTATTAGAACTTTATAGGTCAACATTATCTAAAGAATTGAACTCATAACTTTGATCCCATCTAATTATCATAATAGACAAAACTTTTATAAATATTATTATCTAATTAATGAGGTGATAGCTAGAATGGGAATTTTATTTGTTTTTCTAATAGCAAGTTACAATTTTGAACTATAACTAAGGTATTATGATTTCATCAAAGTTCTATGGGAACATCCTAATTTTATTTTATATGAGATTTTTGGAATCAAATCCATTACTATATGTATCCTAAGGCCATATAGTCATTAAGATACTTTGGTAGAACTTAAGAAAAATAGAATGATATCTTAGTATATCACTTGAAATTAAACTTATGCCTTGTATAACCATAGGTAGCATGCTTAAACCAATTGATATTTGTAATAATTTTTTATGGTATAATTGTTATTGCTAACAACTCTAAAAATTTGACATTTTATAATTAATAATACTTTTCTTAGGATCATAGCATTCTACTAATGAGATTTGAATTTATAAATGAAAATGTCTTAAATATGTGTTATTACTAGTTCCATTACACCCCAACACTACTTAACTAATAGATAATTCTAGATTTTACTCTTTTTATTAATTTAAGAAAACTTTCTTTTTCCAAGAGAAGTATTTCAATTTGTGTGTATGTTGAGGGTTTCCTTCTAGAATTCACTAATAGATATATTTTTTAAAGAATTATCATAAATATTTTTTTTCTAGAATTATCATAGTTTTGTGGATCTCTAGAATTCACTAATAGATATGTTTTTTCTAGAATTATCATTCCTCATGGGGGATTCTAAATTCCTCTAAGTTCTTCTACTAATGATATAATTTCTTCTATTATTTTAGATATTTATGTTGATTTTTGATGAATAGCAAGTGTCCCATAAATCTAGTCATGCAAATTATATATGTCCATGTATGACCTAATTGTAATCCATGGACTGAACTTATTAAGCTTCTAGATTGCTAAGTGTGATCATAGTTCACTATCTTCACCATTATATTTGTATTAGCCTTAATTTATATGGTTATGTATCATTTAAGCATATGATTATTGATGTTGTTTAGTTCTATGTAAAATATTATTAAAATATAAAAATTCACTAATTAATATAATGGAAAAAAAGTAAATTCTAATCTATTCTAGAGCAATGATTATTTGGGTGTATTTATTGTACACATCCTAAACATATACATTTACTTCTAGGCTTACCAAATGTAATGATACTTGGCATACTAAACATCAACATTACCTAGTTACCAAGTGAACATATGTTATGCTTAAAGTGGTCGTTCTTATTCCATTATATCTAAATTCTTTACATGATTACATGTTATTGCTTGACGTGAATGATGAAAAGTAATCATTAAATATTTGTAAGAGAGAGTAAACATTAAGCAAAATGCATGGAAAATAAATTACAAGGAAAGTAAAGTTTATGTTAAGTAAAAGTGCTACAATGGAGTGAACAATCTTAGTCTTATTGTTCATGCAATGTTTTCAAGTACAATGCACTTGAATAAGGATTCTAGACAATTACTTCATACCATATTGTAGGTACTCATTGACTTATACTAACTTCTATGATTTTGAATTGAAAGGATATACATACAATTAATGACTTAGATATCATAAATATGATAAGTGAATTCATTTATATAGGTATTTTTCATTATGATGTTAATGTTGATGCATTAACCTAGCCTTGCCTATGCTGATACTAATATGTCAATGTAGTTGCATCAACTTGGCCAACCAAAGTGCCATTTATCATACTTCCATGACTAGCTAAAAACTTGTTCTTTAGTTAAAAAAAATTTGGATGGACTCTATATACAAAATATGGGAGTAGCACTTAACTAACTAACTAATTGACACAACTTGAATGTTACATTACAAACTGATGAGTGGTGAGGTATGCCTATGCTCAACCATACAAATACAAGTGTACACATACAATCTAGTCAAATTCCAAGGACTAAGTTCTTATGCACCTTTATGGAATAAGGATGGGTTAGTTAATCATTGTCTTTCCAAGCTTACTTATATGGAATGATTGTATGGTTAAGTAAACTTGAGGTATATGATTTTTATGGTTTTTTATTGTTTTATGTCCTGGTGCTAAAAAGGAGGATTGAAATAATTAAGTAACTAATTTAATTTAACTAATCAACTATGCTCTAACTCGTCCTAACACCAGAATCTATTCCCACTTGCTATACACATCTTGAATTAGTGTAATACTACTAGGATTACCAATGCTAATCATTACTGGGTTACCAAGTGTTACATGCATGCTCAAAGTGGTCATACTGAGTGTGCTTACTTGGGAAAGTTAATAGGGTGAGAGAGAGAGAGAGAGAACATTAATTAACTAAGAAAAGCATTAAATAACTATAAATAACATTAAATAAGCTATTTTTAATGCTTCAAGGTTTATCACAAAGTTCATCTTTATTTCTGGCTACAAGGTGTGCTCAAGTACACAATGCTTGAATAAAGATCCATTCACTTTATGACTCCTACTACGCGCACTCAGAAATAATTTTATCTCTAGAAAGGGAAAAAGGCAAGAGTTCAGGTAAGGGACTAAGACTAATTGCCAAAACCAAGTGCACTTGCCTCTTATTTATAGGTAGTGATACAGGTTCTAACATTGGATGTCCAATATCGCTTGGGAGGCTCTGATATCGTGAACCTGATATCACGGTTCATCATACCCCCATGATTGAATAAAAACTCATCCTCAAGTTCCTTACAAAATATTGGGAAGGTATGGGATTATTGACTAAATGAAAACTAACAGTGACATGGGTGATAGACTCAAAGTGCCCAATGAACGGATCAACAAACCTATTAAAACTTTGGTGTTCATACCCATGGTGGTGAACATTGTACATAAATGACATCTAGACCCTCATTCGATAGCTTGAAGAGAAAGAGAGAGAGAAAATAAAATGAGGTGTGTTGCTATCGATGTCAAAACTATGCATTCTGTTGTTTATCCATAGCCACATGACCAAACTTGTTCCTTGCATAATTGCTCCTACTCTAGTTCATCCCAAGTGCTCCCTCCTATCCTAGTCTATTGTTCGTATGATCACCATCTACACACAAAACATAGTCATGAATTAGCAAGGATAGATAAGCCATGATGCAGCTGATACCTTGCCTCAGTATAAAGCTCATTGGCTAGGTTGTGGGTATGGTAGATTGGGTTAGAGGTTTATGAATGGTGACTACCCAAGGTGTAGGGGTGAAACAAGTAGTAGAATGGAAAAATTTGTGATAGGACCCCCAAAACTAAGAGAGAACCTTTGGTAGCAATAAGATGAAAAAACTAAAGGAATAAGAAGCATGAGAAAAATAACAATGATGAAGCCAACAAAATGGATTTCATGGATGGGGATGAAATGAGAAATGGCTTATTGCAAGAAATGTTTAAGGGAGAGAATTTAACAATTGCACAATAAAGGGGTATTAGTGCATCCTCCCCAAAGTAGGCTCATGCCCTTTATGCCCTGAAACAACCCACAAACCAAAGAGTCTGTAGGCTCCTGGAATGACATATGGAAACAATGGTTAAAGACTTACCCACAAAAATTTACCAAATATGAACAATGCCTCAACCAAGATATAGACTAATCATAAACCTAGCAATGAGGTGGAATATGGGAAAAAACACGAAAGAAGAGGATAAAATGGAATGGAATCCCAAGAGCATGGTTTTGTAAAGTCCCTTGTTTATTATATGGTTAAGATGACTAAATAGAATTCATTCCAAATCTGGATTTAAACCAACTACATGCAGTGACCTTGCAACAACACATTTGACCAACCCATCCTCCTGAAGCAACAAGAATGCATTCATAGAGTCACCACCATTACAAGGAGAGAAAGATAGAGAAGTAGGAAGCAAGAAAGGGCCTTAGTTAGAGGAAACCTTCAGGCATGGGTAACATGTCTTTCTAGTGCCATAACTAGTGCTTGTAGACCATATTTCATTATTATGTCTATGGGGTGTGCTTTGAATTCTCACCATTTTTTTTCTTTTTTCTTTCTTTTCTTTTTGCGTGAGAACCACACCATGCAAAGAGTTATTTATATTCATTCAACTTCTAGATGTTTGGTCAACAGTGGAATGGTGGAAAACCCATAAGAAGTATCCAAGTACCCAAGAGAATCTCCAGCACAAGTGCATCGAATCCCCTTGAAGTCACACCCTTTTCAACCATGGAGTCCTTCATTAGTTTGAATACTACCAAGCCACCAATTTATTAATAAGTTTACTTAGAAAAAAGGGATAGTATAGTTCCAAAGCCAAGGAAGACCATAGAGTTGAGTGGATGAATGGACATTGTGGACTCATTACCTATTTTATCAAAACAACCATATCTTAGTATCAACATTGAAAATCAAAGGTAAAAACCCAACATTAACAATCAACACCTATTATAATTCAATCCAGCATCATGAGCACTTATTATATGATGAATGAAAGTAAATCAAACAAACAAAAAAATAGTAAAAATGGTAACGATGGTGTAAAAAAAAAGTAAATATGAAAATATGTGTAAAACAAAAATAAAAAAAGAGTTGAGGGCCTAGAATTATTAGCATTGGTGGCCCTCTCCCCCATGATTGAGTTGGAAGGAGGAGATCCAAAATAATAAGCAAGGTTGTCCACCAACAAAGGTAGTATTGGTATTGGCTATTCTAGGCTCATGGAAAGGTTTGGTTTGTTGGATGTTGACCAATAATTTCTTATCCAGGCTATCAGGTTTGTAAATCATCATGGACCCTGGAAGAAAAGTTGCATGAATAATATAAGGTCCTTTCCACAATGTTTGAAATTTAGTTTGTTCTAGCACATGTGTGGGATTCTAGTATAGAACCTTATCTCCTGGTTGGTATTTAACTTTTCTAATCCTTAGGTCATGATGTTGTTTATTAAAGGCCTTGTCCAATTCATTAGATGATAGGGTGGCTAATTGGTTCTCATTGAGCAAGTTAAGGTTCATCAACCATTCGTTTTGTGCTAGATCAAGGTCAAGGTTGAGATCACATTCCATAGATAGTGTGTAGAGCTCAGCAAGACGTGTTGGAAGTTTACCGTACACTAACTCATAGGGAGAGTAGCCTATAGGGAGTTTTCACATGGAGTGGTATGCCCAAAAGCATCATTCAATTTGGTGCTCCAGTCTCACCTATATTTGCTATTAGTTCATGTCAATATTTTCGTAATCTCCCTATTAATGACTTCATCTTGACCATTCACTTAAGGGTGATATGATGTAGTCAGTTTATGTTCAACTCCTAAGCGTTGCATCAACTTTGAAAAGTCACACCTGTAAAATGTGTACCATTGTTAGAAATAAGTGCATATGGCATGCCAAATCTATTTATGATTTTTTGTTGAACAAATCATGCAGCGATAGATGATGTGCAATCCATAATAGTGGCTACTTTTTCCCACTTTGTAAAATAGTCAACAATAACAACAATGTAGGCTTTTCCATTAGACATTGGTGTAATAGGCCACATAAAATCAATTCCCCATATATCGAAGGGTTCTAAAGGTTGAATCCATTATTGTGGACCCTCCATTCTAGCAATCATTCCCCCATCATGTTGGCAATGCCCACAAGATTGGATAAAATGATGAGCATCCCAGAAGAATGTAGGCCAATAATATCCTACAAGTAATATTTTAATGGCTATTCATCTCCCAGCATAATGACCCCTAGAAGGACCCTCATGAGCATCTTGGAGAACTCATAATTGATCTATATTGGGAATACACTATTGAACCAAGCCATTTGGACATACCTTAGAAAGGTGCCCATTGATTTCCATGAAATACTTGGCTTGATGTAGAAACTGTTATTTCTTTTTAATGTCTAACTCTTGTGGTGTTTGTTGTGTAAGGAGATAGGTAAGAATGCTACTATACCAATTTGTTTCCATGGTTAATTGATTATTTACTACACTTGCAAAGAGGAGTTCATCAGGAAAGCAATCAGAAAGTGGATATTCATCCTTTTTGTTGTCCTATCTTAACTAAGATAAATGATCAACAACTATGTTCTTAGTGCCTTTACAATCAATTATTGTAATATTGAACTCTTGTAAGATTACAAGCCATCATATGATATGAGGGCTCATTGTTGGTTTATTCATTAGGAACCATACTACACTATGATCCATGTGTACAAATACCTTATAGTCCAATACATAGTGCCTAAACTTATCTAGTGCAAACACCACAATCATTAACTCCTTTTCTGTTGTGGTGTAGTTAAGTTGTGCACCAACAATACTCCTGCTTGCACAATGGATGTAATAGGGTTGTTTCTAGCCATCTAACTGTGTAAGTATGACTCCTAGAGCACAATTAGATGCATTAGTTATTATGTGGAATGTTTTGGACTAGTCAGGAGCTTGTAGAATAGGTGTTTCTACAAGCTTCTATTTCAAAGTTTGAAAAGCTAACTCACATTCTCTAGTCCATTCAAAAGGTATGTCCTTTTTTGTTAGTTCTACCAAAGGTTTTTTAATCCTAGAAAAGTTCTCTATGAATCTTCTATAATAGCCAGTGTGTCCAAGGAATGATCATATGTCTTTTACAATTTCAAGTTGGCCCATGATTCCTTAAATGACTTTGATCTATTCAGGGTCTACCTCTATCCCTATTTGTGAAATCTTATGCCCTAATACTACACCTTCTTGGACCATTAAATTTATTTTTTTCCAATTTAGCCTTAAATTAGTTTCAACACATCATTTAAGTACTTGCTCTAATTGGTCCAACTCTTTATCAAAGTCTGCTCCATAGGTGGAGAAATCATCCATGAAGACCTCCACACCATTTCCTATTTGTTGTTGAAAGATACTTAGAACCAAACATTAAAATGTTGCAGGAGAATTACACAAGCCAAAGGGCATCTATTTGTATGAAAATGTCCCCTAAGGACTTGTGAATGTAGCTTTTGCTTGGTCTTCTAGGGCTATTTGAATTTGGTTGTACCCACTATACCCATTCAGAAAACTATAGTAGCGATGCCCTGTGATGGTGTCTAAGACTTGGTCAATGAATGGCAATGGAAAGTGGTCTTTGAATGTTTCCATGTTCAATAGCCTAAATCTATACACACCCTCCATTTACCTCCCTTTTTAGGCACAATGACTAAGGGACTAACCCATTCACTATCAACAATGGGGTAGATGAACCTAGCTTTTAGAATCTATTCAATTTCTTCTTTAATTACTTGCTTAAGTTTTGGGTTTAGTCACCTCTATGGTTGTTTTCAAGGCTTCATGAAGGGGTCGATATAAATTCTATATTGGCATATCCTAGGGTCTATTCCAATTAATTTGGAATATAACCAAGCAAAGGCTTTCGACCATTAGTTTACCATTTTTAGCAATCTCTCTTTTTATTAAGGAGTGAGCTTAGCATTAATAATTACTAGTTTTTCATTTTTGAGAAATGTATACTCCATACTAGTGGGTCATGGTTTTAACTCAAGGGACTCTTTCTTAAAGCTATCAAGGATTTCCAACTTTCCCCAGTTGATATTTTCAATGTCAAGACTTTGAAGTTGGTGATGTACTTGCTCTAATGTGTCTATGCTATCGATGTAAGCACAAGTCAAACCCTTAGTTGGTTCCATGCATATAGTTGAATTGTTCTCTTGCTTAGCTATCAGCCACTGGGTACCTTCTTGTCTTTTGGCTATCACATTCAAGCATCTTTGTATATCAGTTACTTGTGCACACTGGTTGCATGCAAGCAATGTTAAACGTTATATGAACTAGGACTTCTACACATAACTACACCCTGTGTCACTATATGTGATGCATGGGACTTTCTTATTCTTGATGTTTCCAAATGTATTTTCCTTGGATATTTCCAAGGAAAGATCATGGATTCCTAAGCATGCATCAGTTGTGCTTAGCCATCCCCTTTCCATTATGATTGGGAAGTCCCCCTTACCGTTGTTGACTTGAATCACTAGGAAATCGATTGGATACAACCATCCAAAAATAGTGGTAACAATGTCCTTCACGAGTCCTAATGAGATAGTGATGGATAGGTTGGCTAGCTCTAGATGAATGTTACCCTTTTTTAGTGGAGGTAGGTTCCAGGCTTTGTACATTTCTTGGGAGATAAGGTTGACACTAGAACCTAAATTCAAAAGAGCCTTGCAAGGTTCATTCCCAGAGATTTGTAAATATATAAGAGGACTTTCAGAATCGGAGAATTTTCTAGGAAAATGGCCAACCTTAATCCAGTCAGTAATAGCATGCGACTACATGACCATGTGTGTTGAATGTGGCCTTTGGTTTGAAGGGAGTTCCGAAGTTTTGAATAATGGTGAAGCATTTAGAGAGTTAGCCGCTTATGATTGCAAGGACTTGGTTGGATTGTCAATCCTAAAGAAAGGTCTGTTCTTTATACGGTTGTCCAAACCAATAGTAGATTAATGTTTAATGGCCCTTTTAGTGTTACGTTGCTATGGCAAGGTAGGGAGCTCACCCTACATAGCTAGAGTTGGTGGTAATGGAGCTATGGGTGGAAGAGATGCAACTGGATGAGGAGGATAGTATGTTTGTGGAACATCACCCCTAGGAGGAGTTCTATAATACTCATGGGATTGGTAGTGAGGTTGGGAAGTGATGTGACTAGTGGAGTCACATGGAGAGATTGGCTATTGCACGTAGTATCCATACAGGTCAAGATGACGGTAAGGGTACTATTGATGTGGTGGTGGAATTCCCCATGATTGTGGGTGCTGCCACTATTGATACTACTCATTTGGTTGTGATGGAGCTCCACTTGGATAATACATCAAGGGTTGGTGGAACTACCTTGGGTTACCTTGGGGATAAGGTAACCTTCAGGGTATTTGCCTTTTGTTTAATCATGGGTTGAGTGCATACACCTCAGACTCCTATAGATGTGCGATTATAGGAAAAAATTCATTAGGATGGTCATATTGGCATACCTCACATCCACCATCATTGTTTGTATCTAAATCCGCAACCTCTTCAATAATGGAAACTTTTCCCTTACTCTTGTTATGTGCGTATTTAGCTTTTCTCTTTTTCCTCCTTTCTCAATCACTACCTTCCTCTCTAGACTCCTCTACTATTTTGAGAATGGTTTGAAATCTGTTATCTAGGGAGTCCCAAATTTGTTCCACCTTTGTCGATACTTCTGATGCAAGTTTTTAAATGGGAAAAATTTTCCTATTCACCATATTTTCAAGTGGTGACTTTTCTTCATCCTCACAAAATCTAACTCCCTTCTTTTGGAGGAAAGGATCTTTGTTATATTCCTCCACACTCTCTCTTTTCCTTAACTCTCCTTCCTCTTTAGCATCTTGCTTTAACAATATTTATACTTGATGGACCCTAAGCTCAGATAGTCTTCCTTGGGCATAAGTCCCAAGGGTTCTTCATGTTTCATGCCTAAGCCCATCTACAAGATGGCATAGTTTTTTCCTCTACAAGTAACCATGGCCTAGGAAATGATGTAACAGTGCATAATATCTACCCATGATAGCATCCAAGGGTTCCTGTCCTCCTTATTTCCATCCTTGGATTTGCTTTCATAGGTTGGACACTCATGAGTACATCTAATACTTATCGTTGAATAGTTCTACCATGGTACGCCATCAACGCATGGATTTCAATTCTAAGACCAATACCAGCTTTTTGCTTCTTTGATTAATGTCCATGGAAACAACTTAATTTTTTGCCATTCATTTTGTATGTTTTGTAAGGCACATGCATCATGAAATGCTTGTAGATGATTTTGAGGATCAGCATTGTACCCCCCTTCAAATCATTGGATATTGTTCATGTCCAATCTTTTGATCCTATTATCATTTTGGTGCCTTGTTGGGATTCTAATAGCCCCAGTGATATCTAGCATACTTTGGGTAGTGAGAAGGGGTTCATCGTGATCGTACTATCTATGGCGTCTATTATGCCTATGTTGTTCCCTACTCTCCCTTCTTTCACGGTGTGTTTCTCTAGAGTGCCCTCATCCCCTTTCTCAACTATTTCTTCTATGATCTCTATTTTACCTACCATTATTCTAAAGGTATTTTCCTTTGTGACTATATCTAGATCTTGAAGAAGAGGGTGAAGGAGATGATGAAGGTGAAGAGGAAGGAGGACCATCATCATGTCGGTGCCTGCTACCTTCTCTTCAATGGTCGTGACCTCAATCATGGTTACAATCAAAATGTCCATCTTTATCATGTGTTTGTGTTCCTTTTTTGGACCCTTTGTGTCTGTTGGTATTAGAACCTAGGTTATGAATGGTTGAATGAAGGTTCTGATACACAACCCCTTAACCAAATTCAATGGGAGGAACATCATTTCATGGGAAACCTCCTAAGGTAGGTTCACCATCCTCATTTTCACTTAGGACATGTGGGACATCCTGGGACCACTTACCATTCATTGATTTATAATGTCTCTCCTATTACAATTCCCTTTGATGTTGTGCCTCCGTAGTTTGATAATCCCTTGAGTCTTGTTCAAGAAAAATGTATTCTATTTGTAAGTGCTACATGCCAATTTGTGTAAGAGTGTGAAGAAGCATGCTCGGGATTGAGTAATTGGGAGGTAACACTATGTTACCCTGTAAATCATGCTAATGTAGTTGTTCATCCTAGTGGAGGATAAAGGTGAACTCTGGTATATATTCAATGGGGTGAGTGTATACCAAGTGAAACTGTTGGGGGTACTAGTAGATCAACATCATATGTACTACACCTCTAATTGTTCCCTATATTAGAACTAGGTGGTAAGACACTCTCATAAGAAGAAGGAGACATGATCATCTATTCAGTGTGCAATATTCTTCTTTTTAATAATTGTAAAATAACCAACCCTAATGGTTCGTTCCAACAGTGGGGAGATTTCCTAAGTTCTAATTAGCACACAAACAATAAAGTCCCTAGAAACAATGCTAATGATGAGCAGTGAGGTATCCCTACGCTCAACCATACGAATACGAGCATACATGCAAGATCCAATTGAATTCCAACGACTAAGTGATTATGCACATTTATGGAACAAGAATGGGTTAGTCAATCATTATCTTCCCAAGCTTACTTTTATGGCACCATTTTATGGTTAAGTAAAATTAAGGTATATGATTTTTATGGTTTTTTTTTATGTTTTATGTCTTGGTGCTAAAAGGGAGGATTGAAATAATTAAGTAACTAATTTAATTTAACTAATCAACTATGCTCTAACTAGTTCTAACACCATCATCCATTCCCACTTTCTGTACACATCCTAAACCAGTGTAACACTACTAGGATTACCAAACACTAATCGTTACTTGGTTACCAAGTGTTACACGCATGCTCAAAGTGGTCATACTGAGTGTGCTTACTTGGGAAAGTTAATAGGTTGTGACAGAAAGAGAACATTAATTAACTAAGGAAAGCATTAAATAACTATAAATAACATTAAATAAGCTATTCTCAATGCTACAAGGTTTATAACAAAGTTTGTCTTTATTTCTGGTCACAAGGTGTGCTGAAGTACACAATGCTCAAATAAAGATTCATTCACTTTATGACTCCTACTATGGGCACTCAAAAATAATTCTATCTCTAGAAATGGAAGAATTCAAGAGTTCAACTAAGGGACTAAGACTAATTGCCAAAACCAAGTGCACCCACCTCTTATTTATAGGCAACGAGACAAGTTCCAACATCGAATATCTGATATCACTTGGGAGGCTCTAATATCGCGAACTTGATATCGCGGATGTGATATTGCAACTCTGATATTGTGGTTCATCACAAAAATTATTTAACTAAGTTAGTATTTGATAAAAATAACAAAATATAAATAAATTATTTGTAAAAAATTTTGTGGGATCATAAAAATTCTAAGGTAGATGTCTTAGTTGTTACTAGTGATGGAGGATCATCCTACCTTGGTGACTCTAGCATCTAATCCATTATTTCTCTCTTTTATACTTTAATTGAAGCCTTTACCATGTCCTCCTTTATGCTAGGTTCATGAATAGTTGAGGCAAATTTTTCTAGAGTTAATTTGGTTAGAAATTTTTAAGAACAAGACAGAGTTGGGAAACACCTCATGGGCATTGAAAAATTAGGGCATGAAATGTATTTGTTTAATAATGAACATTTTAACTTTGGCTTTGAAGTACTAGTAGTTAGCTATCATCTTGACTAGGTTCTTGGCAACATCTTGTTGATTAGTGAACTTTGCATTTAGAACCTTAGTTTCTGCATTTATGATATGTAACTTTTGTAGTGCTTCATGGTGGACCTTATTCTTATTCTCATATAACAAGAATGAGGTGTTCACTATTTCTCTAGTTCATTATGAGATTTTTTGGTGGTTAGCATTGCTATATTGATGTATTACAAATTTTCTAGCTTCATCTATTTAATCATGTTCTTAATTTACAAATCCTTTACCTTAATTTTTCCTAGTTGATGGCATTGATTTCATCAAGGAGGTTTTGCCAAATAGGATATATGAGTTTCTATAGGGTTACATTAATTTTTTCACTATCCAATTGAATTTATTTTTCATTAATCTTTTTATGGAGGTCCACTTTCTCTGTATAGTAATTTTTAATTTTCTCATGTTTAGTGGCATCATTTTGCCAAGTTATGATCTTGATTAATGACTTCTTCTTTATAGGCCACAACTCCTTCATTGATAAATTTCTATTTTTATCTATCAATCTACATACATCTTCATTTATTTATTCTAACTACCCCTAGAGATGGTTTATATGATTTTTCATTTGGTTCTTTTCTTGTTTGATGTTTCAAAACATTTTATTTTTTACAATAAGGTGCTTATTTTCATCTACTAATATGGTAATGTATTTTTCTAATACATAGGTCTTAGCATCAACTCAAACACATCCCATATGGATTTCTCCTTCTCCATTTTCACCTGGTGTCATTTATTCTTTAGTTGGTTTAATGCATCATCTAGGAATAGGCTTGATTGGTGGACTTGAGGATTAGATAATTGGACATGGAGTTCTACAAGTTTATTTTATAATTGATAATTTATTATCTTGGCCTATTATAATTGAACATTATCAATTATAAAATTTTCCTTTATTATGCTAAGCTTAGACTAGATTGTAGTAATATCTTTTGGGATGTTGAAGTTAACTAGAATTATTGCTAAGCTTACATCATTCTGTTAAACACCTTCACATGTTGGTCTACACTCATTTTTATTATTCTTAATCAAGCCTTTACAGATACTTGGATGTCTAGGATAGTGATAAAATCTATAATTGATGCTACATGACCCTTCAATGTTTTTGCTACTTTATATGCTATCATCTCTACATTATCTTAGGATGCATCCCACATGGCTTACTCCTTCTTAATTTACATCTAATATTACTTAGGCTTCATTTGATGAAATGCATCTTTATGAGATAGGTTAGTGATGAGATGCGATATTGCATAGGCTGCGATATCGCGGTCCACCGCCAAGTCTATAAATAAGAGGTAACTCTCCCTTGTTTCCTCATCCTGGGGATAGAAGTAGGGAAACTCTGGTAGATTGATCACTCCAGAGATAGAATATTTTCCATGTTCCTGTAGTAGGAGTCCTAAAGTGAACCGATCTTTATTTGAGCAATATTGTACCTGAACACAAGTTGTCTACAGCAATAAAGATGAACTTCCTAGATAAACCTTGCAGTGCATGGAATAGGATTTTATTTAATGTTATTTATTGCTTTCTCTCTCACCCTTAAACTCCTAGAATGCAGAATGAGTACAACTTGATTACGAGCATCTAGTGTGACTACTTGGTAACCTAGTGGCGTATTCAAGATCTATGCTTGGTAATCCCAGTGGTAGTTGTGCACCAAGATGTGTACAGTTAGTTAAGGAATCGGCTACTCATCACACTTAGGCTAGATTAAATTCTCTCAACCCTTTCCTCCTAGTTAAGTGCCTCAGTATGACCACTTCGAGCACATGTGTTACGCTTGGTGATCCCAGCAATGATTAGCATTTGGTAGCCACGGTTGCATCGGTTCAGGGTGTGTACGGTAAGTGGGACCGGATGCTGATGCTAGGTAATTTAGACTTAGTAATTAGTTAGAGTAGTAATTAGTTTCTCAACCCTTCACCTTGATAACATAGGAGAAAAACATAAAAATATATAAAAATCATATACCAGGACTTACTTAACCATACACCATGACAACTACAAGTAAGTCTGGGAAGACAACGAATGATTAACCCTAAGTGTTCCATGGGGCGTGTAGGCACTTAGTCTATGGAGTTTGATGGGATCGCACATGCTACACTCATTTCGTATGGTTGAGTGTAGGGGTATCTTGCCACTCATCATTGGTGCCGTTGTCAGGGACTAAGTGTTTGTGTGCCGAATAGAACATAGTATATCACTCAAATCGTTGGGAGCCTAAATGAACCTTCTAGTTAATTAAAAATAAAATTATATAATGGTAAATTTGCACACCGATAAATAACAATGTCTTCTTCTAGAAAAATCAATTCACCACCTAAGGACCATACAAAGAATAGTCAGCAATCAAAAACACATAACCTAAATCAGCCAGTTCCTCAACAATATAGGGTCGAATATACTCATCCCGATGAGTATATTCCCAATTATACTTTTATCCTCCATCAAGATGAACAGATGCGTTGGAGAGATTTGCAAGGTAACATTGTGTTACCTCCGGATCAGACAATTCCAAACATGCTTCTCCGTGCTTTGGCATAGATTCGCATGACAAAATTATATGCTGAATACGTTGCAGAAAATTTTGATGTGAGGGATTACCATCCCACACCTTTACAACATATGAGGGACTCAAGGCAAGAGAGCCAACATACATTGTTGACAGGCAAAGCCCTGCATGTCCTTAGTGAAATAGGAGATGAGGAACCCATTATAACGAGTTCTCTAATGAATGATGTTCCCCCTCTAAACGATGGTGAGGAGGTAAGGCATCAGAACCTACGATCAACAATACACAACATTGCTTCTGATGCCTGTGAACGGCAACTGTTCATAGAAGGAACAACAACTCATGCCAAGGATGGGCACTTACATTGTCACCACGATCGAGGCCGAAGCCACAGAAGAGAAGGTAGGAAACATCACCATGGTGATGGTTCTCCTTCTTCTTCCTCTTCTTCACATCACTCACCCTCTCCTTCCACATCTAGGCATAGCCATCATGAACACAATGGAGAGGATAAAGGTAGACAAAATGAGAGATCTCGACGAGAAAGTCGAGAGAGAGGACAAGGGCATGAACGAAGGAAAAGTAGGGAACAATGAAGACATCATAGGTGTCATGAAAGAGATGATCATGATGAGCCCCTACTTGCAACCTGAAGTATGCTTAACATAATAGAGGTTATTAGAATTTCCAAAAGGCATTTAAAAGGTAGTCAGATCAAATGCTTAGACATGAACAATATCCCACGCTTTGAGGGAGGATACAATGCTGATCCGCAGCATCATTTACAGGAATTCCATGATGTCTGTGTCTTGCAAAATATAGAAAATGAGTGGCAAAAACTTAAATTATTTTCAAGGACACTCATTAAAGAAGTAGAGAGTTGGTACTAGTCCTTAGAACCGAAAACCATCAGGAGGTGGAGTACGATGTTAGAACTTTTTAACGATAAATATCCAGAGTGTATAATTTGCGTAAGTAGATCCAAGGCTGGAAGCAAGGTACACATGAACCCTTGGATGCTACCATGGCCTACTACTACACACTATTACATCATTGCCCAGGCCATGGATACGCTCAGCAAGATCAACTT
>MNCI01013929.1:460041-473112 GCA_015680685.1 Gnetum montanum
AGCAACGTCACGCTGCGAGAGCTGTAAATATTCAACTTGCTGCTAGTTTTGACAACTGTAAAAAGAGAAGATCCTTCTTCAGAACAAAAATCCTAGACAAACTCTCACAAAAATAAGCAGTTGAGCCCATGTATACTCCTCCACCAGCTAACACTTTGGAGCACCCTTCAGTTCAACATCAAAGCCTAACACATACGGTTATGTTAACACATACCGTAATCGACTGGATCAAGGTAGGCCACCTTTCCAAGAAACTAATTGATTCTAGAAGTCCCTTAATTTACCTTCAATTCATTGGAAATGAACCACATAGGGCTCTTCTTGACTTAGGTTTCAGAGTCAACTTAATTTCACAAGAGATGTATCACGCCTGGAACCTGTCCCAACCTAAGAAGGGCAACATTCAACTAGAGCTAGCAGACCAATCCATCACCATTCCCTTGGGATTGGTGGAGGACATCATTACCACTGTGTGTGGTTGGTCTTACCCAGCTAATTTCCTTGTGATTGAAGTCAACAAAAATGAAGGGAACTTCCCAATTATAATGGGAAGGGTATGGATTAGCACAGTAGACGCATGCCTTAGGATCTGCGATCTTTCCTTGGAAATATCTAAGATAAATATTTATGGAAAGATCAAGAAGAGGAAATTTTCATGCATCACATATAGTGATTCATCAGGTGATGATATGGAGGAAATGCCTCCATGTAGCAGGTGTGCCCTTGAAACTTTAAAACAAAGATGCCTGTATGTAGCAACCACACAAGTAGTAGACACCCCATGGTTGATAGCTACTAAAAGGAGCAACCAAATATGCATGGAACGAACTAAGGCACTAACCTATGCCAACAATGAAGGCATAGACACATTGGAATATGAGTTTCACCAACTTCCACCCCTTAATCTAAGATCATCAACTGGGAGAATTTGGACACTTCTTAGAAATTCAAATAGGTGCTCATTATTTCGGATCTCTCCCTTTCCACTTAGTCATGGGGGAGATGGCCACCTATGCTAACCATATGGGGCCCTCAATTCTTTTAAGTTTTTTTTACAACGTTCTTGTTTTACGTGTTTTTTTTACATGTTTTTGTCTTACACATTTTTGTTTTACAACTTTCTTTAACTTTTCTTGTTTTTGTTTTACAACATCGTTATACTTTTTCATTCTTTTTCTGTATGTGTCTGTGTGTGTATCCACCCTATAAGTTTTTCACCCAATAAGTGTTCGGAATGATGGTATGAACTATTTTATATTGATTGCTAATTTTTGGTTTTTACCTTTAAGTCACAATGTTAATACTAAGGTATATTTCTTTTCATATGGCAAGCAATGAGTTCACTCCATCCATCCATCCACAAGTTCTATGGTCTCTCTTGGCTTGGAAATGTACAGTCTCTTTCTTAATAAGAACTTTAACGAACTGGTGACTGGGCACTTCTCAAACTAAGGAAGGACTCAAGGTTCGCAAAGGGTGTGACTTCAAGGGAACTTGATGCTTTTGTATTGGCCGTTCTCTTGGGTGCTTGGATGTTTTCTTTTTGAGTTTTCTTCCTGTTCCAATGTTACCCTACTATTGGAAGCTGAGACAATAAAAATAAGAAGTCTTTGCCTGGTGTGGTTCTCACGCATAAAAACACAAAACACAAAAAAAAAAACTAAGTGAGAATTTAAAGCACACCCCTTAGATGAAATAAACTTGGGCTACAAGCACTGGTTATGGAACCAAAAGTGTTCCCTCTAACTAAGGTCCTTCTTGCTTCCCATTCTCTCCTTTGTTTTGTCGGAATGGTGGTGACTCTTGGGAAAGGCATCTTTGTTATCCAAGTGGATGGTTTAGCTGAATGCATTGATGTGAAGTCATTGAATATGGTTGGTTTGAGGCCAGACTTGGAATGGGATTTGCTAAGTCACATTAATCATGAACTACACAGGGGGTTGTACACCACCTTGTTCTTGGGATTCCATTCCATTCTCTTCTCTCCACCCTTCTCTCAATTGTTCACCTCTCATTAGTATATATTTGGTTGATGCATTGTTTTCTTTTAGGTAAATTCTTGTGGTTAATACTTTAACTCTTGTTCCAAATGACATTCCCAAAGCCTATGGACTCTTTGAATGTGGGTTTTTCAGGGCATTAAGGGCATGAGCCTACTTTGGAGAGGACCCACTGACATTCCTATTTGGTGCACCAATTAACTTCTTTTCCCTAACATTTTTGCAATAAATTTTATTTTTTTCATTACCATCTTGACATCCATTTCCTTGATGCTATAGTTGTCTCTTTTTATCTATCTTTCTTATTCCTTTCCTTTCTCCATTCTTACGCTATCAGAGGTTCGCGATTAGTCATGGGGGTATGGGGCCCGATTTTTTCAATTTTCTCCTAGCCCCAAATTTTTTTGATTTTCTTCCTAACCCCTACACCTTCAGTAGTCACCATTAATATATCTCCCAATCCATATCAGCCATACCACAACCTACCCAATGAACTTACACCAAAGCAAGGTATTAACTACATTGAAATTCATTTACCCTTGCTAATATAAGATTACATTGTGTGTGCAGATGGAAATCATGTAACAACGGATTGGACTTGGAAGGAATACATGGAATGGAGCAACATTGGAAGTAGCTATGCAAGGAGCAAGATTGATGGTGCGCTTATCGATGGACAACGGAAGGCGCAATCTTGGCGTTGGCAGCAGCAACACTTCTTTCTCTCTCTCTTTCTTAGCTGCCAACTAAGGCCTGATGTCATTGTAATAAGGTGTTCACCCTTGTTTTCATGAACACTCGTTTTGCCAAGTCTTGTAATGATGATCCGTTCACATGTCATCCCATTAGTTCGATTCCCCTCAATAATCCCATACCTTCCCAATATTTTGTAAGGAACTCAAGGATGAGTTTTCATTAAATCATGGGGGTATGATGAGATGTGATATCGCATAGGCCGCAATATCGTGTATGTGATATCGTGGCGGTCACGATATCGCGTCATCCCCTGCGATATCGCGTACACAATATCGCGGCCTGCTGCCAAGTCTATAAATAAGAGGAATCTCTCCCTTGTTTCCTCATCCTAGGGCTAGAAGTAGGGAAACTTTGGCAGATTGATCACTCCAGAGATAGAATATTTTCCATGTGCCCACAGTAGGAGTCCTAAAGTAAACGGATCTTTATTCGAACAACATTGTACCTGAACACAAGTTGTGTACAATAATAAAGATGAACTTCCTAGATAAACCTTGGAGTGCATGGAATAGGATTTTATTTAATGTTATTTATTACTTTCTCTCTCACCCTTAAACTCCTAGAATGCAGAATGAGTATGACTTGATTACGAGCATCTAGTGTGACTACTTGGTAACCCAGTGGCGTATTCAGGATCTGCGCTTGGTAATCCTAGTGGTAGTCATGCACCAAGATGTGTACGGTTAGTCAAGGAATCGGCTACTCATCACACTTAGGCTAGATTAGATTCTCTCAACCCTTTCCTCCTAGTTAAGTACCTCAATACAACCACTTCGAGCACGTGCATTATGCGTGGTGATCCCAGCAATGATTAGCATTTGGTAGCCGTGGTTGCCTCGATTCAGGGTGTGTACGGTAAGTGGGAACGGATGCTAACTCTAGGTAATTTAGACTTAGTCATTAGTTAGAGTAGTAATTAGTTTCTCAACCCTTCACCTCGATAGCATAGGAGATAAACATAAAAAGATATAAAAATCATATACCTTAGACTTACTTAACCATACATCGTGACAACTACAAGTAAGTCTGGGAAGACAATGAATGATTAACCCTAAGTGTTCCATGGGCGTGTAGGCACTTAGTCTATGGAGTTTGACTAGATCGCGTGTGCTACACTCGTTTCGTATGGTTGAGTGTAGGGGTATCTCGCCACTCATTAGTTAGGCTAGTGGAATCTAAGGTTGGATAGTTAACCATGGAGTTGTAACTTGATTTTGTAATTACTAGTTCAACAAATAGTTCTATTGTAGTTAGACCTTAAAAATGACCATTTTTCCTTTGCTTTTTAGCTTGTACTAGATCATGGTGATATCTTCATGGATGTTAAAGATATTTAGAATCACTGGATTGAATCTCACTAGTTTGTCCAACACCTCCTTATGTTGGTTTGCACTCACTATTATTTTCCTTGATTTGGCTCATGTAGATACTTGAAATTCTAGGATAGTGTAAAAATATCAAATTAGTACCATAGGATCCTTCAATGGTTATGCTACCTTATTTACTATGACCTTAATGATTTTATGTTATCCTTGGTATGGTAGAATTGTCACAATTGCATCATCTCCCTACTCCAATGTCACTATAAATTTACTACATCACTTAAAATCATAAGATATTCCTTAGGTAGGATGAAAAAATCATCTTCAATAGGGTTGATAAACCATGAAGTATTACTTTTGTTCATACTAAATAAGTTTGATATATCATTGTACTACCAACTCACCATTCAAGAAAGTTCATGTAAATGGCTAATTATATGATGTTAGTCTTTAGTACCCCCATAAGTGCTTGATGACTTTAGCTTGGTGTAGTTGAATTTACACCAACATTCATGGTTTTGAGTATTATCTTTAGTATTTGATGATGATGGTACATCTTCTTATCATTGAAGAACTAGCTTATCCTTTATTATTTTCTCTCATGATGTTGTTGATGCCCTACAGAGGATATCATTAGCATAGCAAGTAATCTCTTTCCTCTATCAAATTTTTCTAATAAGGAATGATAAGGGAAGTGCCTTCTTGCCTTTTCCATTTTCCTTGCAACAATTTTCTATTTCCAAGAAGATCAAATATGGTAAGTTTATTGAAAAATCCTTCTTAAGAGATGCACATATCCTTGTAGAAAAAGACATGCTTTTGTTGGGCCATATTATGAAATTAATGTGGCATGTGGAAGTCTTAAAATAAATCTTCTCTATAATATTTATTAAGGCATACTATTTCTTATCTACTTTGTAGGATCTTTACATTCATTCCTTTTTCACTTATGCATCTAATTTTTGTAAACACTTTAGCAACTTATGTTATCAAATTAGCAATCTCTAAGGCCTTTGATATTGCATCAATGAAAAAAATGGATCATATTCTTAATTTTGATGATCTCATCCTTCTATAAATTATTTCAAATGAGATATGTTTGAGCCAAGTATCATTTTTCATTACTTGATATGGTAGGCCAAAGAAGAGAGGCCTACAGTTGCTCTTGAACTTCATGTAGTATAAACTTCATATAAGATCTGAAGTTGGATGCTTGAATAAATACACTTTGGATCTCCTTAGAACTAATTTTTCTAGGCATGTCTCTCTATGTGTGTTACCTTTATATTTGATCATGATTGAGGTGCATCTCCCTGCATGGATTGATTATTTTGTGAAATAGAAATATTATATTCCACCTCCAGCTTTCCTTTATAGGATCCATTACATTAGTTGCCTATTATTCTTCTTCTTGCCCACATCTGCATCCTTATTTATCTCTTGGTATTTTTATCCTTGCCTACAATGGGCCTCCTACCTCTAAAACTTATTTCAACATCATTTCCAATCATGTTAATGATCATTTAATAGGTTCTAAAATATTTTGAGGATTTTTTCATTAATAAATCTTCTTGTTAGTTTAATTTTAGATAATTTTTACATTTAAGCCATTAGTTAATTATTCTTTGATGTTTTTGGAGGTCCTAACATAACTAGAATATCTTAATTTTTAATTAATTTTAATTATTTTTAATGTTGGTTATGTTAGGTATTCAAAAACTAGGTGTACTAACCTAAATTGTCGGTGTAAGGCTGGAAGGGAAACAAACACCGAGAGATCATTGGGCAGCCATAGCTGACCCTGCCTTCACTTGAGGGCAAGCTGGAAAAGGGAACGAAGGCAGAGTGCCTTGGATGATTTGCATGCAAATCAACCAAGGACTTTCCTGAGCGTAAGCTACGGCTAGCGTTGGGGTTATCGTAAACAGGATGTAAATGGAATGTAGACAACAATACGAAATGTAAATAAAGCATACTAAATTATGAATAAAGCATAAACAAAGTTATATTTGTAAAGCATACATAGAACTTAAACAATGTGAATGAGAGGCAATAATGAAACTGTATTATATTGTTTTAAAACAAATGTGCACCGGTCAAAGCGTAGTTGCACAAGTGTGAATGGCAAGTCAAACGCCTAGCCCCGAAAGAATATGACACGATGATGCGACGATGTGAGAAGAACTTGGAAGCAAAAAAAATTAGATGTGTTGAGCACCCAAGGATTGTAAGTTCTGTCCTCCTTTAGAATTTCCAATCTCTCCAATCTTTGCCTCTTCCTCTCGCTTCTCTCTTGCTACTTTTGCTTTGCTTCTCTTGCCTCTTCCTCTTCAATTTGTGTGAATTGGTAGGGTATTTATAGGGTTGGGCTAGGGTTTGGCTAAGGTTTTCTTTGACTAGGTTGAATGTATTTTACAATTTGTGGGTCATTCAAGCCCATAAAAAAAATACAAATTAGAAATACAAGCCCTCAAGCGATAAAAAAAATTTAAAAAATTTAAAAAGACTAGCTCCAACTCTAGCCCGCTTGGAAAAATTATATTTCCTTTTTTTATTTTTGCTGAATATTTGGCCTGATTTTGCATGGGCTTTCATATTCCTTTTCCATTTTATAGATTTATTGAAAAAGAAAATTAAGAAGGATTAACACCGCCTCGCTTGTCTAGCATCCAGCGTGACTTGCAATGTGACCTGTAGTGTGACCTCCAAAACTTGCAATTTTGGGCCAAAATCTGGAATTTTTGAAGGCTGGGACCCATAGTTATCAATAGTGGACCTTGAGGATGACTTACACCCTTAAAATCAAGTTATTTTGGCTCATTTTTGGGGCTCTAAAAATTGGTGACGCTGATCCTTGCGCTGTGCAGCGTAAGCACAGTGTACTTAGCCAAAATTGCACTTTTTGCCCTTGAAACTGATGATTCTTGACACCAAAACTTGCCATCGTGATTTGTGGGCCCTAGGGGAACCTTACTTGCTCCATGGTTTGCTGCTTGAAGCCATTTTAGAGGCCCTAAAGTTGTCTAGAAGTGTTGCTAAAATTTTTGTGGTGTTTCATTGGCCCCTCTTTGTTGATGTCTGGAGGAATCCACCCAAGAGGCGTTGACAAAGAAGTGCAAAACACCATGAACAACAAAGCATCAAACATTAATCATTAGCCCTTGGCCAGATATTATCGCACCATTTTCAAAAGTACATGGGATTGAGGGAATGTGGTTCAAGATGCAAGGGAATTGGTTATAACCAGGGAGGCTAGGAGGTTAAGGGTTATGATTACTACTGGGATTTGTGGGAGAGGAATGATCATTTGTGCACAAGTCATGTCATTGGTCCTTGTCAACAACTAGGTTTTCATTAGACTCGAAACCAAGACATAGGTGGTGCATTCTTTGGAGAAACGGGACTCTTATAGAGTATTTGAGGGGCCCGTTGTAAATAGCCAAAGCCACGCAATGATGTGCAACATGGTCTCTTTGACTATTTTTCAAGACAATTTCCTTCTCACCTAGGGCTTGTATGAGAATGGCCAATAGTCTTTTGTTTATGATGTTAACAGGGTCTTGAAAACCTTTTCTATGCATTTTTCTCTTTGACCTTTTCTTGTTCTCTTTTTCTTTTCTTCTTTCTTTTTTTGCTTTTTTGTTGTTTTTTTTGTTTTCCTTTTTTTGTCTTCATTTCCTTTTTCTTTTATTTTTGGTCTTTTTGAAAGAGCTTTCTTTTTTGTGCCGTGCTCATATTTGAGCACTTGCATTTTATGTTATGCATTGTGTACTGTGTTTTGCGTTGCAGCTGCTTAGAGAGCTACAATGTGCAACAGTGTATCAAGAATTTCGTGGTGAGGAGAATATATCAAGGGGATATAATTGGATAGGATAAAGGATCATGATGGGGAATAGGGAATGTATCAGGAGTCGGGAATGTACTTATGAATCGGATTGATTAACCCAGTCGCGTTCGTTAGGAAAAATGTGATACCTTGTCGTCATGATGAAGTGCATCTATGCACGAACGCCTCAGAAGTGTCATCCTGCAAACACAACTCCAAGAAGACAAGAAAACCACAGATGAAATAGTTAGTCAAACACTTTAAACAAGGAGATGGAGTCACTATGTGTAGTTTTCAAAGCAAACAGAATCATGAACAGCATCAGTTTCATTAGGCCCTATGAGATGAATCATGCAACAAGTCTTTGTGGAACAGAAATAGCCAACTACAACAATAGATCTTTTGCAATTTTGCCTGGTCATCAATGATGTCACTAGTTTATAGTCTTAGCAGACTGTTGTGAATTAGTTTCACGTCATAACCACTTGGACGGTGTCAGTTTAGCATCGTAGCAGACGGTGCATTGCTAGTTTATAGTCATGGCGGACTATGAAGAGGCAAACTAGTTTATAGTCTTAGTGGACTCTGGATGCTAGTTTCATGTCATGGCGGACAGATGTAGCAGTTTAGTGTCATACCGGACATGTCTCTGTGGTATCAGTTTTAAGTCATGATCTAGGACTATTCTGTGGTATCAGTTTTAAGTCATGATCCAGGACTGTTCTGTGGTATCAGTTTTAAGTCATGATCCAGGACTATTCTATGGTATCAGTTTTAAGTCATGATCCAAGACTGTCTGTGCCAGTTTATAGTCATAGAGAACTGATGCTTACCTTGCTTATGTAAAGTGTGATGCTGCATGCATGGTCATGCTACATGCCTGCGAGATCCTGCAAAAAAAATCAACTAGGAAGAAAACAACATCAAGAGACACCTGCCGTACATAGAGTTAGAATGTATGAATGAAAGAAAAGAAATGCAAAAAATGATAATTTTAGGCCATTCCGGGCTGTAAGCTAGTTTAAGGCCTTTTTGGGCCATGTATTTTTGTAGTTTTATGTTTTTTTTTTGTTTTTTTTTGTTTTCTAGAGTATATGTGTGCAACTAAATGTAACATAAATTTCTAAAGTGTAGAGAAAGATGTGAGGTAAATAAAAGAAAATAACGACCATGCAAGAATCTAAATCGTAACTTGTAACCTATAAGCAAAAATTCAATGTGAGATGACGAGAGTTTGTAAATTTGTAACTTGTTGGCTCTAATTTAAAGCCATTTCGAGCTTGGTACATCAGTTTAAAGTCTTGATGGACTGTTCCATCTGTTGTTAAAGAAAGGATTACCAGTTTTATGCCATGATGGGCCAAAGATAGTAATGTTTTCAAGAAGTTTTAAATGGAACCGGCCATTTCTAACCGTGGCTAGTTTAATGTCATTGTAGACGTTTGCTGGCTATTTTAACATCATACCAGACATGTCGTAGTTTAACGTCATTTCAGAAAGTTTGTAGTTTAACGTCATTTCGGATAGTTCGTAGTTTAATGTCATTTCGGACAGTTCATAGTTTAACGTCATTTCGGACAGTTCGTAGTTTAATGTCATTTCAGACAATTTGTCTCATTTGTTCTAGTTGTTGAGTTGTCTTTTGATCTTTTGTAACTTAACGTGTGGTGCTGGGTGTATGGGTATGATTTTATATTCACCTTCCCCTTCATCGATGATGTCAAAGGGTAGTTTTGACCAAGAGATATCAGCAGGAATGGCTCCTATGTCTATGTCTTCTTGTGTTTCTTCAGTGCTAGTTGGGTTGTGAATCAATTTTGGGTTCACGTTTTGATGTATGCCCATGGTTTCTTGTTTAGGCTTAATGAACTCAATTTCTGAACCTTGACCTACCTCAAGGTATGAGGAAATGACCGATGGTGTTGTATCTCCATGTATGATGATCTCACCACCCTCGTAAGGTAGATGTATCTCCTGATGGATTGGTGAAGATACAGATTTTAGTTGAGCTAGCCAAGGACGTCCTAGGATCAGATTAAACCCTGGCATTTCATCAACCACTATGAATTCAACTGATGTAGGGAATTGGTCTCCAGCTATGAAATCTAAGGTAACCATGCCTTTTACTCCCACACGGGAACCACTAAAGGATCTCAAGAAAGAGGTTGTTGTGGGTTGTATTTGTTCGGTGAGTCCCAATTTTTCGATGATGGAAAGAGGTATTACATTTGTTGCCGCACCATCATCAACATGCACCCTACGTATTTTGAAATGATCAACCTGTATTTTTATGAACATAGGGGCCATGGTGATTTCCCTTGTTTTCTCATCTAGCTTAATGTCCTTAACGTGGAATTCTAAGGATGTGGTCTTCGATTCCTGAAGTTGTGGGATAATACTACATAAATGGATGGTTCATCTGCAGGAAGATCCTCATTAATAGGAATTGAAGTTAGCATCCGTATGAGGGCCTCTCGATGTACTGGTGAAGTCATCACTAGGTCATACAAACTTAAAGAAGTATTCTTTTGTTTTAAGGCTTGTAAGACCTGGGTCAATGCATTAGCTAAGTCTTTACCATTTGGGACATTCCTATCCGTAGAGATTTGGTCCATTTGACCTAACATTCGTATTTCTCGTGGAGGGGCTTTTACATTAGTAGTTGAGAATGTTGGGTTTGGGATATGACTTGTGACTTCATCTTGGTTTTGGTGACTTGTACTAGGCTCATTAACGGATGAACTCATGGGAACGATGCTTAGTGGTGTAGGCTTTAGCAGTCCATGGTTTTCTCTCTCCATGCACTCTCTTTTTTCATTTTCCAAGCGCTCTCTTATTAGCCTATCGGCAAGACGTTCTCGCAAAGGTCGTCGAGAAGTGGAGGTGGGTTGTGTGCCAGGGTGTTTTGGCACCCAGACCACAAAGGGAATGGGTCGGTTTTTAGATGGTATGTTTGTTGTGGTGGCAACCGAAGGAGGTATGCGGATGTTGAATGGTTTTGATGGTGTGGGGGACATGTGTGTGGTAAAAGGGGTTTGAGGAGATGTTGGGGTAGGTGTGTTTTCTGAAGGCCTTCGAATCACAAAAGGTCTTTGTGGAAAGTCTTGTTTGTTTTCTATATGGATAGTATTAATCACATATGGGGCATCATTGGTTTTGGTATTGAGAGGATCTTTGTAGACCCCCATGGATTGGTTTTGGGGCCTTACTAAGTTTTTCTCATCAAATATCACTTCACCCCCATCTATCATGCATTGTATGTCTTGTTTCAATGCAAAGCAGTAATCAGTCCCATGACCACACCGTTGATGATATTCACAAAACCTATCCAACCTAAAGCCTTTTGGGATGGGAGGTTCGTTGGATGTTGCTAAGGCTGGGTTTTTGGCCAATTCGCAAAAGCGATCATGTCTTTGTGAGGCCGCAGGAGACATTTGTTTGTGTTGAATTAGCCTAGCCTTTAGAAGTTGATCAAGCAGTTGTGAAGGCTTCATGGGCAATGGCGTGTATTGAGTAGGGTCTTTCCTTTCGAAGGTACGTGCATGACCTGTGTTGTTNGGTAGGCTAGGTCATTACTTGTTTGTGCCACTTCTTCTATGTCTTTGATTTGTACAAATGCTTGGCTCAATGTGCGGGCTTTTAGGTAGTAAAGTTTTGACTTAATAAATTCATTCACCACTGATTTGAGGACAGTGAGTAAATATGTTTCAGGGATAGGTTCGTGAAGTTCGTTTAAGGCTACACTCCACCTTTGGATAAATTTCTACGCTAGCTCTAATGGCGCTTGTTTAATTTGAATCAAGCTATCTAATGTGGCTTCAGGTTTTAGATTGTATTTTAAACGGGTGACAAATTGATGCAACAAATTCTCTAGAGAAGATATGGAGCTATGGGGTAAAGATCGGTACCAGTCTAAGGCTTTTCCGATTAAGGACATTGCAAACACTCGCAAGATTACATGGGGCCATGCTTGAAGTAAAAGGCTTTCGGTTCTAAATGTCACTAGGTGGGCATTTGGGTCCCCTTCTCCATTGTACTTGGTCAGTTGAGGTAATGAGACTCCTTTTGGCAAGGTCAAGGGTGGAACTGAGGGGTCAATTGGGTCATCTTGATAGAAATCTAGTACCTTGACTTCCTCATTGTTGAAAGTTTTAAGGCGTTTTAATTCTTCTGCCAACGAGTGCATCATTTTTTGTGTGTCTGCCCATTCTTGGGCGGTAGGCAAACCAATGGATTGAGTTGATTGTGGATGATAATGGTTTAACTGTTGCATTGTTTGTGGAAAAGCAGGTTGTTGGGCTAACATTTGTTGTGGTGGGATGGTATTCGGGACTGAGACTACTGGTGGAACCCATTGCCCAGCCACATGTTGTGAGGCAACACCTTGAACATGTTGGGTAGGAGTAATCAATGGTGCCCTATGAATTTGCATCTGGGGTATGTAATGGGTGGATGTGGAAGCTGGTATGACTGACGGTATTCCAATTACTTGAGGTTGGAGGATTGACCCTGCGTTGGTTTGGGGGAGTTGTTGGGACTGCACTGGTGGAGGAATGATGGAAGTGGATGCATCAGAGTGAATGTTATTGAGCACGGAGAAGATAGGGATGGAATGGGGAACAGGTGCTTGAATGTTTGTGGATGAAGAAGGAAACATAGTTTCTTCTAGGAAAGGATGGGATAATAGGTTTGTGTGGGCATGGGGGCTAACAGTATGGTATGATTCTCCATGTTCAAATTGGGCTGCAAAGTCATCTTCTTCGTCTTGAGGCTCTATGGGAGGTAGTTGTAAGGCTTGACTTCTAGTCATAAGAAGTTGGGATATGAGTTTATGATTGTTTTCAGATAGTGGGATTATGTTAAAAGCTAAAGGGATAAACTCACGTCCTCCTTTATGGATGAATTCATATTCTCTCTTAGCTTCCCTCTCTATACGATCAATGGGTAGGTTGGCTTGGATCTTAACACAGATAAAATTATATTGTTCGGGTGTAAGAGATGCATGAATAGGGCCTTTGACTTGTAGCCTAAGGGATTGGCTTGTAGGACCTTGAGGATTTATGTGTTCAATAATAGTTATAGATTCCGTAGTAGTGACAGGGTTTGAAGAAATTGGTAGTGTTACTGGGTTGACTTGGGAAGATTCCATGATAAATGTGAATGGACT
>MNCI01013929.1:473250-600305 GCA_015680685.1 Gnetum montanum
TTATATTTGTAAAGCATAAACAGAACTTAAACAATATGAATGGGAGGCAATAATGAAACTGTATTATATTTTTTTTTAAAAAAATGTGCACTGGTCAAAGCGTAGTTGCACAAGTGTGAATGGCAAGTCAAACGCCTAGCCCCAGAAGAATATGACACGATGATGCGACGATGTGAGAAGAACTTGGAAGCAAAAAAAATTGGATGTGCCAAGCGCCCAAGGATTGTAAGTTCTGTCCTCCTTTAGAATTTCCAATCTCTCCAATCTTTGCCTCTTCCTCTCGCTTCTCTCTTGCTGCTTTTGCTTTGCTTCCCTTGCCTCTTCCTCTCCAATTTGTGTGAATTGGTAGGGTATTTATAGGGTTGGGCTAGGGTTTGGCTAGGGTTTTCTTTGACTAGGTTTAATGTATTTTACAATTTGTGGGTCATTCAAGCCCATAAAAAAAATACAAATTAGAAATACAAGCCCTCAAGCGATAAAATTTTTTTAAAAAATTTTAAAAGACTAGCTCCAACACTCGCCCGCTTGGAAAAATTATATTTCCTTTTTTTCTTTTTGCTGAATATTTGGCCTGATTTTGCATGGGCTTTCATATCCCTTTTCCATTTTATAGATTTCTTGAAAAATAAAATCAAGAAGGATTAACATCGCCTTGCTTGTCTAGCGTCCAGCGTGACTTGCAATGTGACCTGTAGTGTGACCTCCAAAAGTTGCAATTTTGGGCCAAAATCTAGAATTTTTGAAGGCTGGGACCCATAGTTATCAATAGTGGACCTTGAGGACAACTTACACCCTTAAAATCAGTTATTTTGGCTCATTTTTGGGGCTCTAAAAATTGGTGACGCTGATCCTTACGCTGTGTAGCGTAAGCACAGTGTACTTAGCCAAAATTGCACTTTTTGACCTTGAAACTGATGATTCTTGACACCAAAACTTGCCGTCGTGATTTGTGGGCCCTAGGGGAACCTTACTTGCTCCATGGTGGGATGCTTGAAGCCATTTTAGAGGCTCTGAAGCTATCTAGAAGTGTTGCTGAAATTTTTGTGGTGTTTCACTAGGATGTTATCAAATTTAAAATCATGATCTAGCTCCCTCCAGGACATAAAGCTCAACTCCAAAAGTACATAGGTTTTTCAATGCTAGAAAATAAAGATTTGGTTTACAAGATATGGTACATAGAAGGTCTAGGCTTTGTAAAACAATAGAAACTCCTATTATGTTTAAAGAAAAATGATAAAAGTTTCCTAATAGTAGATGCATATATATAACATTTTTAATTTGCATCAATGTTGATGCATCAACATGACTACATTGAGATAACTAGTCAAGAAAAATTTCTATTATTATTAATTTTTTTAAAAAAAATATTTGGGAACTTTTGAGTTAGAGTGATGTTGAATGGAAAGGTTTGAACCATGAAATAATTCATGAATTCATATGTTGAATTTAAAATAATAATTTTGATATGATTTAAGGCTTTAGAATTGGTTGTAAGTTGGTGTTTAAGGAAGCTAAGTATGATATTTTGAATAAGATAAAACAACAATGTTAGGATGCTCAAAATGCATGGAGTTAGTTCTTGGACAAGATTTCCAAGAGTTATATAAGTGAATTCTCCTAAAACTAGGCTCCTACCTAAAATTCCATTTGACCAAGTGTTTGTGATTACTTAAGAAATTGAATGTTCATCTAGCCCTTGTTCCAACCACACACACATTAATAGTAGTTAGAATCTTGTACTCTATTAAAAAACATTAAATTCATAATCATACATTAGAGTGAGGTGAAATAGAGTTAAAAGGGATTGTAGAAGTGGAACTTAAGGTATCTTACCATGGTTTATACCCTTAGTATATAACATGATTTAGAATGATCACCATGCTTATTTGTTAAGAATCTTGACCATTGGTTAGAGAAGAACCTTTAGGCATGGGTCAAATGCATTTCTAGTGATATAATAAGAAAATAAATTATTTTCAAATAACATTTCTTAATAACAAATAAAAACCATAAGTGGTAATGTGTTAACATGAAACTAGTGGAACCTAGGTTGAAAGTCCAAGAAATTAGAAAATCTTGTTAATGCCACACCCTTATTGAATCCTCTTGGTTCTTTTCCTTTTCTTTAAGGCTAATGATCATGAGTAAATTTTAGTTTCAGATGTGGTGAGAATAATATTATTTCCATGATAAGGATCTCTTATGAATGAAAAGGAAGGGATAGATGACGTGATGGCACCACTTTAAATAATTATTTCTTTAATAATTTAATAGTATAGAACATAATTCCACTAACAAAGCTAACTCTTACACATATGTGGTAATATTATTAACAAAAATTTTTAAAATCATATACAAACATAAAAGAAATAATTCAAATAAAATGAAAAATATATATATAATTTTGAAAGTATTAGGAAAAATAAAATAGAAAGAACTTAAAAAATATAAATAAATGAAAAAGTTAGAAAACATTATAAAACAACAAAAGGTGAAAATATCCTCATAAGATTTTTAAGTGAAATGGGTATCTTCCCCATGACTAAGATTCATGGCAAAGATATGAAAGATGAAATAGGCTTTAGTAATGGTAGATGCTGATGATGAACTTTTGGCTACCTAAGAGTTCCTAAATGATTTGACTTGTTGCATGTTGATTAGAATGAATTTTTGTAAGTAGACATGATAGTATATTTGCATGGCTATAGAATTGTACATGACATGGATGATATAAGATAATTCCCAAAATGTTTGAAATTTGATTCATTATGGCACATGAGTGGGATTTTAATATAGAACTTATCTCCTAGTTTAAACTTTACTCATCGAATCATAATGTCATGACATTAGTTGGTGTACCCTTTATGAACCTTGTTCATCATTAGCGTTACCCTTTTATTTTCATCTAGCATATTAATATTCATTAAGCATTCTTTTTATGTAAAGATAATGTCAAAATCAAGATCACATATTACATTTAAAGTATGATATTCTATTTGAATGGATAATTTAGGCAACTTGCTAGAGACTAACTCATATGGAGAATAGCCTACAAGAAGTTTCCATATGGAGAGATAGGCCTATAAAGCATCATTTAATTTCATTCTTCTATCTTTTCTATATCTACTAATGATCTTTGTAAGGATGCATATAATTTTTTCTATTACTTACTTTTTCTTAATCATTTATCTAAGGGTGATAAGATGTTATTAAGTTATGCTTAATTCATAAATTTTACATTAGTTTTCTAAAGTTAGCATCTATGAAATAGGTACCATTGTTTGAGATAAGTGCCCTTGGAACATCAAACCCATTAAACAAATGTTGTTGAAAGAATTTTATGGTTGTTTCCATAGTATAGTTAGATACTACAACATCTTCTACTCATTTTCTACACTTTTCTATGGTAATAATAATGTAGGAATTCATATTTTAAATAGGTGTGATATAACGCAAGAAATCAATCCTCAACAAATCAAATAATTTCAAAAGTTGAATCTACTATTGGGGCTTTAAGCTTTGCTATCATCCCACCATCTCTTTAACATCTATTGTAGAATTTGATAAACTAATATGCATGTCTAAAGACTATGGGTCAGAAGTACTAGGTCATGAGAATCTTAATGATTGTTCATCTTCCTACATAGTAGTCTTCACAACACCATCCATGAACATCCTGGAAAACTTTTGGTTGATATTTTTTAAGTACACACCAACAAACTAGATCACATGTATAAATTTTCTAAAGGTAATCCTATATCTCCATGTAGTGCTTGAACTAGTGTAGAAATTATTATTTTCTATACATATCCCTTTTGGTAGGGACCTCCTATATGAATATGTGAGATATTCAATATACCATGAATTGACTATATTTGATAAAACTATCGTGGCTTTTGCAAATAGTAGTGTTGATTGAATTGGTTATTTGAAATGATAAAATGTTATATCTTAATTATTTTTTTAGGTCTTTAAGAATTTGATGCATTAGTTGAGTTTCCTTTGTACAAAATTTTGGTTTCAACATTAGTAGTTGGTAGGTTTACCAACTCAAATGATTGCTAGACTCAGTGTTGAGAAAAAGAAGTAGCTTTAAGGAAAAAAGTATCACTCATAATGTTGATTAACTTAAATGTAGGCTATATAGAGGTTAAAGGAAAATATGTAGTTTTAAGATTGACCTTAGATCTCATAGGTTAATCTATCAACCCCATAGGTTGATCCACCTATGACATGATGGAATTCAAAAAGGAGAAAATTCATCACTCTTAAGATCAACCTACTTGCAAGCTATCGAAATTCAGAAGGGAGAAAATGCATTACTTTAAGGTCAACTGGCCTATTGATAAATCAACTGACTTAAGATGAAAGAAGATTTAGTAGATAGAAAATGCACATTTTTAGGTTAGCTAACGTTCCCATAGGTTGATCTTCTTAAGGAGAGTAGTAGATGATAGATGCTAAAATCTAGACAACCAAGTTAGAGAAGGACTAATAAGTCAAGAGTTTGAGTTTTTTTAGATTTTAGCAAAAGGTCAATCAACCTAGTTATAGATTGCTTGAGTAGGAATATAGATCAACCAATCATTGATAATATGAAAAAATGAAAAGATAAAAAGTCCAAGAAGTCCCTCAAATATTGTGATATAAGCAAAGTGTTAAGAAGAGAAGATTGTAATTTGTCCCTAAGGATGAGATGTTTCTCCATGAATATCATAGCTCTCTTGGCTACCATTGCACATGTGGAAATGCATTATTGGATGCATATCAACATTTTAGCAATAGCAAGCAAGATCAGAGAAAGATTTTAGGAAAACATTATGTGTAATTAAAAGAGCTAAATTGAAATATTCTATTACATATTTGTGCCTCAATATTTATATCATCTACATGTATCATGTTTTTATTGTATGAAATCTAATCTATTATGAGATTTCTATGCATCAATTCATATTTCCTTTCATTTACAAGATATGGTTTAAGGATTTTAGCTTGAAAATCCTAGTTGTATGAAAGGAAGACTAGAAATTCTTGAAACTAGCATTGTTATCCAAGAATTTGAAGAAGACTTGAAGGAAATTGGAGTAGGTTCACTCTAATAGAAATTACCCTTCAAACCCACTAAATCCATATATTATCAAAATACAAATTGATATGGTAGAAAATAAGAGAACTAGCTATCTTCAATTATTTTAAAAAAGATTATAATAGGATTCCACAATCCATAAAATATCTAAAACATTCATACACACTTAAATGATGTTACAGAGAATGAGGATCTACACAAGAATCATTGAACTTAGAAAGGGGTGGATTAATAAGTTTCCCAAATAAAAAATCGTTGACACAAAGCACACACCAATTTTAACATGGTTCCCAACTTGGGTAGTCCACACTTAGAGGGTATTTTGCAAGCACACCTCTACACTTTGTTCCTTCCAAAATGCATTTTGAAGGATACCACACCTTGTACAATCTCTAAGCCCTGCTCCAAAGTGTTCTGATGCTACACCAACCACTCAACCAGCAAGGTATTATTAGGCTTAGAATGTGATTTCCAGGCTTCCACAACCTTTACAATTTTGAGCTCCACTTTAGAGTGTTGTGCCAAAACACCAACCACTCAATCTCATAGGATCCTGACAAGCTTAAGCAAGATGCCTTCCTATAAGAAGCACATCAACCACATAGGGAAACAAGAGATAATAACAATTACAAGGGAAGAATGCAACTTAGTTCGTTGATCCTTGTACTTTGAAGTACATCACACTTTACAATGGACAAAAGATAATATAATGAGGAGCAACAATTATTGATAATTGATTACACAATGATAGTACAAGAGCTTGCCAATTTCCCAATGAGAATGATGTATTCTTATAGTCATCATGTTTCCAAATCCATCTTGGAAATGGAAGATATCTTCTTCATGGTTGAGACATCTTTCTATATTTGGTCTTCATTCTAGGAAGATTTCTTTGTTTGGTGGAAGACATCTTTCTAAATTGACCTACATTCTATGAAGATGTCTTTGTTTGGGAAAAGACATCTTTGTCTAATGAAAGACGTCTACTATTTCTTGGAGACATCTTTGTCTATGCATCCTTCAATTTTGCCAAGATGTCTACTATTTCCTAGAGATGTCTTTCTTCACCTTCCTTTGCATAATGAATTCTTCATTCCTTGTTCATAACCTTGCACTTCCATAAACCTTCTTTTGTTGATCCAAGTTTTCTTGTCCTACATACACAACAATAACACACATACACAAACCACCTTTTTTTCCATTTTTCTTAACATTTTGACATACCAAAAAATCCACACTACAATGATGCAATAGTTGTTCTTAATACAAGGCCCAATTAAAAGATACTTTCTTTAATAACTAGGACTAAGATCTCAACTCACAAGCAAGACCTACGAACACATAGGCTAATACATCACATAATTGATGTTAGAGCTACAACAATACATGCACTCATTCAATGTTCTCTCTCACACTATTAGTACACATTATCAACACTTTCATTGATGATCTTCTTATTGCATGATATCTTATGAAGAAACACATCAATATTTAGTGGTAAAGAGAATATAAGAAACCTAAAAAAATTTCTCCAACTCAAATTTAGAATCTTGGATGTTTCCATATTTTTCTTCATTTTTTAGCTATTTTCCAATTTTGAAAGGTTAATTTTATAAGTTTTGCTACTCATTTGGGTTGTATCTTGCCTCCACAAGACATTTCACTATTAAGCCTAGCTTGCAAGTGGGATGCTTGACTTAGGTGTGAGATGTATTCACAATAGCTAAGATGTCTCAGCCATGTGTGGGACATCTCAGCTAGAATGTGTTCCAATTTATTAAATGTCCCAACTATGATTGTGGTGTCTCGTTCACTTTTGGGACATCTTACTCAAGAATTTTTCAACATAGTTGATATGTCTCCCTTGAATCTAGGACATCTCTTATAAGATCTTTGTACTTGATCTATAAGTTTCTCTGATTCCCAAGATTTCTCTTCATTCTTTCAAAATCTACAAAAATCATCTATAGGGAAAAAGAAATGTGAGAGGAAGAGATGCCCCTACACTAGAAACCTATGTCAAGAAGAGATTTGAATAATCCTACAAAGTGGAAGTAGGCCCAAGAGGAACCACTATAAATCTTGGTGTACATAGTTATTTTTATTTTCTTACATTTCATTTTTGCCAATGCATTAGATTCAATTTTCTCAAATTTTACCTAAACATTTTGCAAGATTATATTTATTGATGACATAATTATTAGTAGTATAAATTTTTATTGGAACACCCTATTCATCCTCCTCTAGGGTATGATATTTTGATCCAAAAATTGTATTCAAGCTTGGTTTCTTCAATAATGAATTAACCTCTGTTAAGGATTTATACTTATTTCATAATCTCTATTACAGGTGCATAATTTTCTCATAAGCATTCCTTATTTGATGGATTAGATTATAACTACTAGAAGGAAAGAATGAGAAGCTTCTTACAATCCTTATATTTTGATATTTAATTCTTGAGTGAACATAATTATTTAGAATCCATGAAAGTTCATACAAAACCAAGTAAAAATTCTTACACATGACCAAAGGATATAAGTAAATGGTTAGATGAACAAAAGAGGAATCATGTAGAAAACACTAAGGCTATGACTATTTTATATTATACTCTATGCCTAGTAGAATTTAACCAAGTTATTTGTTGCAACTAGCAAGTAGATTTTGGACCTTCTTGAATCTACACATAAGGAGACTACTTTGGTAAAGTAATCCAAGGAAAAAGTTAATAATAAGTTTATTCATCTAAAGATAAGAGAGGATGAAACCATAAAGGAGTACTTATTTAAGGTTGCAGAAATTGCAAATGCTCTTAAATTACTTGATGAGGATTGTCTTGATTTCAAAATTTATCAATAAATCTTAGGAAGCCTTCCCAAGGAATTTGATGCAAAAGTGATAGTCATCCTTGAAGGCACATCAACATCATGAATGTTGATGAGCTTCAAGGCAACTTGAAAACATATAAAATGTCTCTTCAAGTGGAAAATCATGTTGGATAATTGATAATGAACATTACCTAAATATCTTTAAATGATATTAAAGATGTTGATTTAGATTATCTTAATGAAGAAGAGTTGGCCTTACTAACAAGGAAGTTCAACAAATTATTCAAGAGGAAGTATAAAGGAAAGAAATTCATGAGTAATGACAAAAAGGATGATAAGAAAAATGACATTTAGTGTTATTCTGGTCATATCTATGGTTACATTACATCATAAAGTCAAAGAAAGAAGAAAGAAAAGAACTGAAAATCTAAAGGTAGGAAGGCTCTATGTTCTAGGGATGAATCAAGGAAATCCTCATCAGATGAGAAAACTAAGAAAGAATGTAATATTATCCATATGATGACACTAGAAGAAGAGGAAAGAATGCATGAGAAAGAAAGGTATAACTTATTTCTTAATTTCTTTACCACACTCCAAACTCTTTGCATGAAAATGAAAAAGACACTACATGAACAAGAATTGATACTTGAAACCTTAGAAGTGGAAATTTAAGAAAGGAAGAACTCTTAAGCTAACTTGGAAGCTAGATGAAAATTTTTCTAATAGTATCTAAAAGAGATATGTAAATACAAGAAAATAAAGAGAAAATTATTAATCTTCTCAAGAAAATGAATGAATCTCAATTCACTATTAGGTATAAAGCTTAAGAAATTAAAAACCTTCAGAGTAATCTTGAGAAATTTACATAATGGATAACCAAATTGAATGTGATGATGGGGAAAGACAAGCAAGTTGGAGATAAATTAGGTCTTGGATACAAGTCTACATAGTCCCATCGAAGAAGGTAGGATAAGTGGAATTATCCTTCAACATATGAATTCTTATCTAGAAACTCATACACTTAATGCTATTATTGATAAAACTATGGTCATATTCAACATTATTGTTATAGCGACATAAAAATTTGATGTTGGAAATCAAATAGATCTGTATGAAATAGTTTTAGCTTAACATCCATGGACCTCTAAAATGATCTAAGGTATCTTAGGTGGTCTTATCAAGATAAAAATGAGCAAGAATGAGTGATAATGGGTGAATAATATAGATCCAATGCTAGATCTAAGAATAAATTGGGAACCATACATAAAACAAAAGAAAATGTGACCAAACACTATAAACTTTGTATTAATATTTAAAAAATTATTGTGGAAATACAAGCTCATAATATACAAATCAATTCTTTTAAAGCCTAGGGATACAAAAACTTAAAATATCTCTTTGAAACTACCATTTGGGATCTAGTGCATAGGTAGGTAGGGTGTGTTCTACAACTAATCCAAATACATTTGGCTTGATTGATTTCCTTCCAAAAGAAAACTACAATAGGTTCTTTATTTCTTATAATAGTTAGCATTGGGGAAGAAGGCTTCAAAAGATCTTAAAAGTCTTTCTATCCACAAGTCTTGTATGTGTTAAAAGGTCCTTAAAATAGTGTTGATTCTTATTTAAATAGATTATGATTTGCTATTTCTCCATTGATTTGATTCTGACAAGTTTCTTGGGCATTTACTCAGCATTTTTTTATCATCGACATTGGCTAGAATGACAATGTTTTTTACATACATGTTGGGACTGATGAGTGTAATGTTCTTGACATTTTGTGCATAACTAGTTGCGGTTTTATCAATATGAACTCAAATACACAAGCTTTATGTAATTCATAGAATTTTTAATAGTATGGATCATAATTTACACTTTACATGTTATGAAAACTTCACAATGTTGATGAAACAGGGTTATACAATGGATTTTTAAAAGGAAAATCAAGGAACTTGTTTTTGCTCTTAAATTCAATCAAAATTACAATGAAAATTTCACCACAAGATTTTTCTATTTAATAAAATTTTCTTTTAGGTGTTTCATTGGTCCCACTTTGTCTATGGGTAGTGAAACATTATAAAATTTCACATGTTATAACCAAACTTCATCATTTAGCTTTCACCCCATGGAACCTGATGCAAATTTTCATTATAAATGTGAAAATCATAATCCACAATGGATAATTTCACATACTTTATACTTTTGTGGCTAAATAATGCCTCATAAGTGGTCAAAGCCTTATTCCCCAAGTGAAAAACTTCACCTAGTGGCTACATTTGGGCTTGTCGGGGGCAGGGGGTGGGGTGTGGGTGTCAAAATGCCTTTTGGAATGCCAAGAAGGCAATTTGATGGGCTTTATGGAGGGTAGAAATTTTTCTACATTGAAAACACATGCAAGGAGGTAGATCTCACCTACCCTTAGAGTAGAAGGATGGGGGATTTGAAAACTCCCCCTCCCCCCTCTCTCCCCCTTCCCTTCAATGTGGAGACCAAAGATACATTTTGGAAACTTTTCCCTCAAACCAAAAAGTTTCCCCCTAGCTTGGAAACTTTTCCCTCAAATTGGAAAGTTTTCCCCTAGCTTGGAAACTATCCCCTCAACCTAGAAAGTCTCCCTTTCCCCCACCCCCACACCCCCCCACCATGGAAGTCATAAGAAGCAAAATTCATCAAGTTATGCACTTCAACATTGACCAGCCACTTCAACAAGCATGGTGGAGAGCTCAGCATGGAAGATTCATCTCCAATGTGGAATGGGTGCCTCAACTATTTTTAGTAAATGGAATGGCCATGGGGGGAAACACTTACTATGTTTAGTAACCCTACAAATTTGGGCGCCCATTTCATTTAAATTTGGTAACCAATTTGCAACAAAATCACATCAAATTTTTAGCCATTTGGTAGTCCAATCATAGCCAATTTGTAACCCCATTCATGGCCCAAAGATCCTATAAAAGCCAAAATCTAACACCATTTACAGGTTCCACATTTTTGGACAAAGTTCAAAAATCTTGGGAAAGGATCAATAATTTTAAGCAAAAAATAGAGCAATTGGTTCCAGACATTTTTTTTACAAGAAGAAATTTGCACATATACAATTCCATGCCTGGGGCATTTTTAGGCACTCAAGAACTCTTACAAGTTCCCATACTTGTAGTCTCTTGAACCCCAGCATGGAAGCATCAAGGCCTTAAGATTTGGTGGATTTTGGTATTAACACTATGCTTTTAAGACTCCAACTTAGCATGGAGTAACTTAGCATCCAAATATTCCCGCTTTCTCACCCCTCCCCCAATAGTGACCCAATTGGTAGATCCAAGGTTGTGGTAGCAAATGAAGTTTTGATAACATCAAGTATGGATTAGCCTCTAGATTGTGGAGAAGATCATCTTGGCTTCAATGGGCTTTGAACTCTTACTCAAGTGAACCTCCTTTTTTGCTCATATAGGCATCATTTGTACATAACTCTCTAACTTATTCTTTATTCTTTTCTCAATAAATTTTGAAGTTTTGATTTTGTGTTCAAAATAAAGTTAATATTTATACATTGTTCGAATTTGTTTATATTTCCACATTTTGCATCTCCCAAGTCCCTAGTTGATCTACTAGACTAGCCATGGTGCCCTGAATCCCATTTTTGTTATGAAGGCCTTGGGGATTTGGGGTTGAGAAACTGCTTGCACCAAGGATCCTTGGTTTCCTTCCCATTCTAGCAATTGAGGTATTCAATTACAACATTTTTTCTTGGCTCTAGAAGGAGGGCCTTGGTAAACATTTAATTTTTGTGAATTCCTAGAGCAAAGCCAACATGGAAGCCTTGGTAAACATTTAATTTTTGTTGACATAATCTTTGTTACTAAACCAATGTTGGTTTCCATATCAACCAAGCCCACTTTTTCCTCCTTTTTGGTGAAAGTTGGAAACCTACCAAAACCATCTTTGGAAACTGTCAAGTTTCCATTTTGGTCTTCAACTCCCCCGCCTCTCTCCAATGTTGGAATAAGAAGATGTGATATTTCCATTATCTCACATGCCTTTCTTCCGCCCCTTGCCCACACCCCCCCTCCTCTCTACCATACCCAATGTAGAGGCATTTGGAAAGCTAACTTGGGGGAGATTTAACACCAACATTGCCAATATTCTATTTTTGGTAAAGGGGTAAACCCCCATTATCCCCCACTTACTAATTATAGTAAGTATATAATTTTTTTAGCCATTTTCATTTTCTCTAAGAATTTTGAATTCCATTCACTAAAATTTACTCCTATCTTAACATTTATAGCCTATTCCTAAGAAATTATCAACACTATAACCATGCCTTTTTGAAAATCCATCAAATTTCCATTTACCTTCACTGGTGAAGATCATAACCAACAAGTCATGAGTGTGTATGATCCCAAAGACCCTATAGTCATTGAGTTTAGATAGACCCTATAATCATTGAGTGTAGAGAATCTTTGAAATTCAAAGGGGAGGGTCTTGATTTTGCAGCCATTAATGAAGATTGCTATAACTTCATTTGTCCCAAAATATAGGCAGGCATGCTAATTTCTTGAATTGAAGCTAAAGCCAAGAGGGAATTTGAGCTCATACATAAGGGTGAAAAAGAGTGCATTCCTTCCCCATATAAATAAATTCCCCTTAATGATGTCTATTCTAACATTCTAACACAATTGATTGCCATAGAGGAAGATGACTAGCCTACCTTTGGAAAACAATAGGAAGAAGAGGGTGAATTTAGGGTAGAATCTAAGCCTAAAAACATCCTTGAAGGGCTATTTAAACAAACATCCCCAATGTCATGGAACCTTCCCCTAATGCTTTTATTTTCTCCAAGGGCATGGTGCCACCATCTTCCACTCCTTCATGCCCTACTGCAGTAGACCCCACACTAGTTGTAGCAACACATCATACTCAATCAATGCCACAAACAACAAATTATAACATATTAATGAAATTTGCAACATAACCATGAAATAAAAAATCATTAATGGTGGGTTTTTCCATTACAAATATGATAAAAACTCACATGAGGTCCGCCATGAGACCACNTTTCTTTGTTTAGCCCATAAGCCACAATCATAGCACAAAATTTTCCTTCTAGCATGCAACCCGTAGTGAGGCCACAAGCCTCACAATAGATACCCCAACCTTATGTACAAATCTCACAAACCATGGGGCCATCGCAAGGCTTGGATTAAGCCTTTCAAATGATCCAAGACCTATGGACTTCTACCAAGATGATCCCATAAGTCCTATAGTCCCATCCTTGACACTTCCTCCTAGTGTCCCCATTCTACAATTTAGCAAATCTAATGGAGAAGGTGATGCTAATGCTCATCTTATCATCTTTCAATCTAAATGTTTGCTCTTGTAGCCATGGCCTCATACCATCATGAGGTTTTTCCCTATGTCTTAGACTTGGAAAGCACTCGATTGGTATCACACATTACCCAAAGGATCTCTATCCTCTCTGGAAGACTTAGTAGCCTAGTTTGTCAACCACTTAAAGTATAACTTGAAGCCTGACAGAACACTTGACCAACTCATGAAGGTCAAGTAAGGGCCCTTAGAACCTATACAGAAATTCATTCAATGGTGGAATGGATTGCTGAATGAAATACTAGAGCCATAGCCAAAGCCCACTTATTAGCAATATTCAAGGGAGTAGTTAATGACTTCATCAAGGAAAAAATTTACTACCTTGATCCATGGTCTCTTAGCCAAGCATTCTCACAAACTAAAAAAATAGAGGATGTTGCAGAGGCCAGTAATGATCTAGCCTATATATCATATAAAAATCAACATGTTTGAAGAGACAAAGAAAAGAGCAAACAAAGCAACACTATCGTATGAACTGTGACCAAGGAAAAAAGACCACAAACCAAGGGTCGAAGGTCAACCCACCCAAGTCTCCCACCAATGACTATAGTAACCAACCATCAACTTCTAGGACCAATACATCAATAATAAACAAAGCTAACTTTGAAAGGAAGGATAGTTCTAAGTACATTGAGTTGCCACTAAAACCATCTAAGTTACTTGATCAACTATTAAGAAGTGGGTGCATGCAACATAAAAAAATGACTGAAGCTACTCCAAAGAAACATGAGCGACAATGTGAAATAGCCAAAGATCCCTCTTAGGTAATGAAATATGATCCCCTATTTCCTAGATAATTCAAGCTAGATCACTTCTACCATTATGATCAATTTCCCAGTCATGATACAAACTTCTAATTTGCATTGAAGGATGACCTACATAGGATGATAGGTAGGGGGAACTAGTCTTAGATGCTTCTAACCTAGTTTGACTACAAAACTAGTTAATGCAAGTCTATAAAGACCCATTGAATGCCAATGATAGCCCTTATGTTATGTTGAAATTTAACATTGATGATAATTAGAGACCAACAAGAGAACCATTTGTGATCCAAGTACCCCTTTACAATGAGAGAGCTTCTTCAGCTTCCCCTATTTCAAGATCTTCCTTTGTTGTGAGGGTACCATCATGAATACCTCTGAGAGAACCTTTTGTCATCAAGGTCCTCGAACCCAATACAACCAGAATAGTTGTAGCCCAACCAATTGCACAAAGACCCCCTATGTTAGCCCATGCTACTACCTCTTCCTTACAACCAACAGCTGGCAACCAAAAAATTTCAGCCAACCAAAGGAGGAAGTATAGGAAAAATCTTGATAATAAGGGAGACAAGTAGACAGAGGCACAAAAGGAAGTGGGTTCATCAAATCCCACTCCCATCTTGACTATACCTATGACCTTCTCTGCCCCATCTCCTTCAACCATCTAGCCACAAGAGGATGCTAAAGCCCACAATCAAAATAACAAAGAAGAGCCACAACCTAAAACTAAAGTTCACCTTTTCATACATATGGAGGAAGTAAAACACAACCGAGGTGACAAGCCCATGGCCAATGACAAAAATTTCCTCACTATAATGGACCAAGTTAAGCAATCCTTGAAGTAGAAAAATATCACCTTAAGCTTATATGACTTGATTATGATTTCTGCCACACATCGTGAGGTGCTAGTTAAAATGTTGACCTTCATACCTATTAGTGAGGATATTCCTGCTAATGAGAAAGCCATTAATGTACTAATGATTCCTTCCTCACCAGGGGAGGACAAATCAACATCCTTAACATTTCACAAAAATGAAATTAAGGTTAATCCCCAAAATGACTAGGTGACTATAGCCCCTCTATGTGTAGTACAATTTAAAATACATCATGTGCATGTTGATGATGGAGTAATAACCAACGTCATCCCATGCACCATTTTTGAATGTTTGGGCATAACTGAGTAGGTACAACCTATGACCACTGCAGCTCTTAAGTCCTTCAATGGATCAATAGTTATCATCAAAGGGTCTATCCCCTTAGAGTTTGTAGCTAGAGAATAATTTCCTACAACTACAAACTTCTTGGTTGTGGAAGAGACACCAGGATTCAAGTTGATCCTAGGAAGACCTTGGTTGGCTCAATTACAAGCTATCTCCTTACCCATCCATCAAGAACTTCACCCTCCTTACGATGAAGGTGAAGTCATCATTCATGGTAACAACATGGCTCCCCTAGTTGTCAACAACGTGGGCATAGAATAGGGGTCTAAAGTGGAGCTTCAAGAAGAAGCTCCTAGCCATGAAGAGCAAAAACCCAAGACAACCAATGATGATAATGAGAAGAAATGTGATACACTATGGGATGAACTCCCTTTCAACATCATAAGTGAAGGGGATGGCAAGTACAAGCTTGTGTAGAGTAGGCCTTACTCACTCCCTAATCTTACAAAGATTAGGAAGAGTTTGCACAAGTGAAGTTTACCCTAATCTTCCCATTCCTTTATGACTAGAGGCAACAATAGCCAAATAGCTTTATTTTGTCTTTTGAAACTTATTATATCTTTTTTATTCTATGTAGATAGCCTATGCATGTAACCTAAATTTTTTTGTAATATTACTTATTTGCTAAAACCTTTCTTTATTTTTACTTATATTTAAAAAAAATTAAAAAATTGCCTCTTTCAAACACTATCCACTCAGACATAAAACTGGCACCATGGCTCGCTAAGGCCTAAAACTAGTACTATGGTTTGCTATGATCTTAAACTAGCATTGTCATCTACTAAGACATTAAACTAGCAAAGTACTCATAACTGCACAATATGACCCATGCCCATGATGGCCTAAAACTAGAAAATGTTCATTTCATTATGATATCTCTTTTTTATTTAACCTATTATCACATCAATTTAATGTTATAAAAAAAACATCAACATAGCCATATACAACATTTAAGACATTTACAACCATAGATGTGTCTAGCCAAAATGAAACTAAATATTTAGATTTAAAATTGAAATGTACATGAATACAATTTGTAGCAATGATGCCAAAGAATAAACATACATAACATAATCTTGGCTAACCATAGACATCAATATAAAAACAAGAAAAAATAGCGAAAAAGCTAAACTGAAGGAGGCTACTAAATAACATTTGGAGGAAGAGGTGGTGGGTCATTCCCACCCTCACTATTGGGGCTACTAATGTCTCCTGAGGCCTAAAATGCAATAACATATAGCTAGTTAGTAAACCATAGCCAAGATTATGACTTAAAACCAAAATACTAAAACATAAAATAGATCAAACCTATGAAGAGTCCAACTCCATCACTTCCAGGGTTAGACTCTTCTTTAAGCCATTTTAGGTAAGCCCCATGATCAGCATTATATTGCCACTTATGGGCCTTTTGTATCTTTCCCTATTGTAGGACCCAAGCACAATGATCCTTCCAATCTTCAACCTTTTGAAAAATTAGGTCCATTTGCATATATTGCTCCACCATCTCCTATAGGACCGCTACTTTGTCCTAAACAACAAGCCAATAGTGAGCCCATGTGATCTCATTAGACTGTAACTCCCCTAAGTTAGCCACTTGGACTTCTACAAAGGGTTTACAGTCTTAAAGATCCCTAATTATATCCTCCTTCCTTTGATCCTTTTCCCTCAAGGCCACAACTTCCTCCCATAGGGATTCGTTGGACCTCTCTAGCTCCCATGAAGCTTTCATGCATGACATTGCTAAATCAATGGTAGTGTTGTACAATTTCATAGGTACACTAGACACATCAAAGGGAATTCTAGGCAAAGATTTTACCTCCATGCCCCTATTGGAGTCCCACTCCATGGACGGTACTGCATAAAGCATAAAAGGAAACTATAAGACACAAACTTAAATATCCATAATGCAAAAAAAGCCTATAGCCTAAGCACATAAAACAGAATCCTTACCTATTTCAAGTGTAACCTAATGTATTTGATCAATGATATCCTTAACTATCCCACACATGAACTCCACTTTGTTTGGAGTCTCTACCCATGGTTTCACATGAAACTTAGGGATGGGATCTTGCACTAGTGGCTTAGGAACTACTATAAGTATAATAATCATCAAAAGGTTAGGATGACAACCAAATGTAACCAATGCAATATAACAATAATATTATGGCATAGGCATATCTAGCTCTTCCTCCTCTTCCTTCTCTAGTATGATGATGGAAGAGGTACATGGTACCACCTCACTAAAGAAGGCATCTAGATCATCTATACATGCATTGGCAAGTCCTTCAACCATGGGTTACTTTATGAGTGCATCTTCTACATGCCTTTGTTATTCCTTTGTAGTAGCTTAAGCTACTATAACCTAATACTTATCTACAACCATAACACATAGAAAATCGATTAAAAAATGAAACCATAAAGTATCCATAAAATTTTAAAACATGAAATAGCCAAAGTTAAACAAAGCATACCTATGACTACCTACTATGATGGCTTAAACTTAAACTTAAACTTCTTTAAGGTAGGATGATTTAATGCTAAGGGTGCCTCCTCCATGGGCCTCTTAAGTTTCTCTTTGGCTACCCCTTCGACCTTCATGCACCATCATCTACCATCTTAAACACTGGAAGAAAACAAGAGGGGCTCATCATCATCAATACTATTAGGAGACTCATATTTCCTAACATTAAGATTCTTAGTGGTATTGGATAATGTCTCATCCATCCCCTTTGTTTGGTTCTCAGCTTGCATCATTCGATAAATGTGTTTTATCCAAGGCCTAGAAAGTTGTCTTGGATCTTGGGAAATCCATCACCCATTGCTATAGACCACCAAAAACTCTGCAAACCTCTTTAGATAACCTATGAAAGATGCAAAGTACATATGGATTATCATAGAGGTACCCACATAGAGTCTACAAATCTCCTCTCAAATCCCAATAACCAAAGTAGTAGCCCAATCAAATTTGATGTCCTCCATCAAGACCTTCTTAAAGGTCCATCCCTATGCTAGGCTGATTACCTTCTTCTATGATAGCAGTTTGGGAAATGCACAAGATCTACATAAAGGATATCATTCTTTACATTTGGGTTCATGAAACTATCCATTAAAATTATAGAGTGTTCCATGCTAATACCAATACACTCTAGAATTTTTTCATGATGGCCTAATTCCCTCAATTTCCTAGTAGGAACCTTGGCCCCATTAGTGGGGACCCTAAATAAGTCACAAAGAGGCCAACACCTATGTCAATGTTCACCTTAACACCTTGAATAATGGTGCTAAAGCAACCAACCTCCTCATTAAAGGAGTCAATAACATGCAACATCTCCATAGTAGGAATGGAAGGAATAGGTGCCATAAATACATCAAGAAAACCTACATGCTGGATGTTTACTTGAACATATCCAGGCACCTATTCCTTCAACCACTCCTATGCTAATGCCACATCACCAAACTTTAGGATGAGGGTTTCCTCATGACATGAGCTTAAAAGTGGTATAATGACATTAGCTAAGGTAGAAGGTCCAACAAAGAAATAATTGAAGGTTAGCATCCATATGAGCAATTTCAACGATCAGGAAAAGTAGTAAAACACTTAAATCCATAAAAACACCATAAGCTATATGCTCATCTTTACTTTTCTTCTACAGTGCAAAGGTTCTAGCTATAAGGGTCTGATCTGGGCTATCAACATCTACCCACCAGCTATGCATCATGTTATCATCCTTTCACTTCTTGTATACCATGTTGAACTTTGTGGTGTGTTCATGAAAGTCACCTCTTAAATGTTGATACACAACAATTCTAATTTAAGGACTCTTGGTGAATTTTTCTAAAGTAGTTTGTGCCATTGCCAAGATTTGGTCATTAATGATCAAACCTTGCTCATTGACCTTGTACCTACTAGAAGTAAAATTAATGAAGTTAGGTAAAGAAGTTAAGCCAAAACCATAAAAAATATTACAATAATCAATTTTTCCTCTATAGATAATACACAATGCCAAGCAGGTTCTGAAATAGTGTGTGGGCTCTATGTGCCACCATGAGAGTACTATCAATATTATACTGACTATACTTTGACATTGTCCAGATATCCAATAGGTAGCATGAGCTTACAAAATTTGTAAGTCCCCCTACAGTTTTAGGAACTAATTTATTAGTAATATATTTGGTAATCAATTTTGATGCCTAAGGCAACAAGGTCTCCATAACAACCCCCACTACATCCATGGACAAGTGTGACTATAGCATCACACTGAAGTTCTCGAGGAGGTAGGTAAGGAAGTCCCTTACCTTAGGTTGAAACCACAATGAGAGATTTTCAAGAGGCATTTCATGCAATGGAGTATTGGTCTTGGGATGACCAATGTAGCACAAAATGCCTACTAGCTCCACTATAATGAGAATAGGCCTCAAGAAGGCCTTGCACAAAACAAAGCAAAAACATTGTGACCAATTAGGATTTCTTAATAGATTAGGAAAACATCTAGTCAAAGGTGAAATTAGCATTTGTAAAAACCTCTAAGGTGTCATTTACTAAGCTTAAGAAATTCCATAAAAATGCTCTATTACAACCATTCAAAGCAAAAGCATTATGGCCTATTAGAGTTACCTAGCAAATTTAGATAGAACATCTAGTTGGAGGTGAAATTAGCCTCTGTAAAAAGCTCTAAGGTAATTTTTTCAATTAGCCTAAGTAATTTCATCACAAACTTGCATAACCTTGCATTATGGCCAATTGGAATTTCTTTACAAATTTAGAGAAAACTCCCTAAGTTAGAGGTGAAATTAGCTTATGTAAAAGCTCTTAGGTGTTTATCTAAATTATCTTGAGAAATTCCATAAAAACATTGATACCATATTTTCTAGCCTTTATAACCAAAAAAATTATGACCAAGTCTATATCTTAGTCTAAATTATGCATAAATTTAGGAAAAAGCATCTAAATTATGCAAAAATATGGGAAAAAGCAAGCATAAGTTTAGAAAAAGCATCTAAAACTATGCAAACCATGCATAAATTTGGAAAAAATATCTAAAATATGCATGGATTTAGAAAAAGCATGATAAGCTTAAAAAGGCCATGAAGCCATAAAAAAATTATTTAAAATAGAAAAAGCTTTTACTCTACTAGAAAAGCAAAAAAATCAACCACTTCTATTTTGGGCAATGTACTACAACTGTGAGTTTTGCCATGATCAGCACAACCTTAGCAAAAAAATTCATAAAACATTTTAAATCCAATTGGAGTGATTCCACCTCCATTGGAAAATTGAAGAAAAATCCTATGTACCTATCACCAAAAAATAGCAAAAACCTTGGCTATTTTCTTATGAAAATTTCACAAATCTACATAAAATTACAAAAGCAACACAAATAGCCTAATTGTGCAACATTAGGAAAATAACCATAACTCCCTCATTTCAAAGCCAAATTAAACTAAACAACAACCATCAAGAAGCTTTAAAAAAGGGCTAAAAACTCATAACCTTTGATTTTACAAATATGCAATTGTCTTACCATGAAAAAAATACACAACTTGGCTTGCCTTTTTGTAGCAAAACTTTGAAAATCCCAAAGGCTAAACTTCATATAGCATTAAAACGGTCAAAGTGGCCAAAACCCTTACAACCTATTTCAATTCACATCAAAATAATAGGGTAGGATTCTGTTAAAATGAAATTTTAACAAATCCTAAGGCCTAGATCTAAAAATAATGGCCATACCCCAACATTTTGAGAAAAAAGCACAAAACAATAAGACCTATTTTTAAAATCAAATCTACAAAAGCTAAAGTGATAAAAAAACCATAGATCTTCATGGAAGTAGCCAAAATAGGAGGTGGGATTTTGTTAAAATTCTAACTTATAAAACCCACCTAAACCTAAACAAAACCCCAACTGCTAATTTAGTGCACCATGACTACAAGTACACTAATGAAAAAGGGGAAAAGTTTAGTTCACATTGGTTTTATGTGGGGAAACAACTTCACTTTTCAAAATTTTAAATTTTTGGATTGTGGACCCCACATTGCACCTTCCTTTTGATCAAACTTGCTTCAACACTAAGATTGTTACTAATTTTAGAACTTAAGACATTATGGCAACCTTACCATGCATCCAAACTAGGAATACCATACCCGATGTGGACACATGTTTATCATTTTATAATTTTTTTAGACTTACAAATATTTGTCTATTTTTAGCAACCCAGACTTACCTTTTTCAACACTAGGTTTTCAAATTTAGGTAAAACATGAGCATGGCTAAGCACCATGGATTTCCATGCTAGGGCAACAATTCCTAGTGTGGAAGAAGGGAGGTGACAATTATTCTTGCCTCCCAACACCCATCTAGCACAATTTTGACCCCAAAGTGGACCCCACATGATCTAGAACCCCTCCAAGTATCTTTGATAGACTTAGAACCTCACCAAACCTAGTTGAAACTAGTTGAAACCTAGGATTTGATGTTTTCCATGATGGGGGAGACTTCTTGCATGCTAAGCCTCTCATCCTCAGCATGGATAGATAGGGGGAAGCCAAAAATGATCTAAGTTGATGACTTAATAACCATTTTTGATGCACAATGATCCCTAGATACTGCCAAAACCCTTCAAAGCTTCCAGAAGCCCCAAAATGGGTCAAAAATAGTACAAATCTACCATCCCCCTCTTAGCCACACTAGGGCCACCATTCCCAACATGGAATAAATGGGGGATGTTGCATGATGTACTTAGAAGCCTTCAAAATATCAAATCTTGACACCCAACATTGACCATCAACATCGACAACCCTGAAGGTTGACATGCATGGTGAATCAATTACAGATCTAGCCTAGATCTAACTTTCTTAACTTAGAGGATCTCTTTCATGCTAAGCCTTCCACCCTCAATGTGGAAAAATGTGGGAAGCCTAAAAACCCCTTCACAGCCCCCAAAATGTCAAGATCTTAACCTTAAGCACTAATGACTAATGTTGGTAACCCTGTGAGCACTCATGCATGACTAGATTAACTAGAAAAAGCTTTCCCCAAATTTCCATGCTAAACATGGAATCCCTAGCATGAAAAAAGTGGGATAAGTCCAAAGAATGACTTATGACCTTTGAAATAGTCAAATTTTTATGTCAGATGGTAGTAGGCAACACTAGCATCCTTAAGGACCTACATGCATAACAAAAAATGATTAAAAGTAACAAAAAATCACTGCCCCAAATTTTTCACACTAAGCATGGAAGCCCTAGTGCACAAAAATAGGTGGAAGTTTTAAAAATGTTTATCAATCATGAAATAACAAAATTTTGACATTGAGTAGTAGTCATCGTTGCCAACAACCTCAGAAACCTACAAGCATGTCCAAGCATGGCCAAAAGTAATCAAAAAGCATTTCCCCCAATTTTCCATGTTGAGCATATAATTCCTAGTTTGGAAAAATGTGGGGAGTTCAAAAATTACCTTATGACCTTTCAGATGACCAAATTTTAACATCAAATGTTAATAGTCAATGCCAACTTAAGAAGTCTACAGGCATGCTTGAAAATAATAAAAAATGATCAAAGAGCTTTTTCCCTCTTTTTTCACATTAAGTTTAGAAGCCCTAGTTTGAAAAAATTGAGGGAAGTCCAAAAATGACTTTTCAACCTTGAAATAATGATATTTAAACATCAAGTAGTAGTAGTCATCGCCAGCAACCCCAAAAACCTTCATGCATGGTTGAAATAAGTCAAAAATCATAAAAAATATTTTTCCCCATTTTTCCACCAAGATCATGGAAACCCTAGTTTGGGGAAATGGTGGGAAGCTTAAAAACCACTCATCAACCTTCAAGACAGCCAAAGTTGGATACCAAGCATTTACCATTGTCGCCAGCAACCTTAGGAACTTGCATGCATGACTCAAAGTAATAATAAAGCATCAAAAATATTTCCTCCAATTTTTCTCTGTTGAGCATGGAAACCCCAATATGAAAAGATGGGGGGAAGTCCAAAAACCACTTAGAAAGCTATAAAATAACCAGTTTTAGCTCCAAACCCTAGTCCTTGATCCCATTAGCCTCAAATGTTAACATGCAAAGTTAATTAAGGTCAAAATTGATTGAAAATCCACTCCACTTTATTTTCCAAGTTGACCTTTCTATCCCTAGTGTGGAAGAAATATGAAATCTAAAAAACCACTTAGGGATACTCAAAATTACCAAAACTTGATACCAAACCCTAGTCCTCAACCCTGATAACCCCAGAGGTTGACATGCAAAGTCGATTGAGGTCAAAATTGGTAAAAAAATCCACTCATTTTCTATCCTGATCTTTCTATCCCTAGCTTGGAAAAATGGAGAAAAGCTAAAAAACCACTTAGGAATTCCCAAAACTATCAAATTTTGACATGGAACCATAGCCCTTGACCTTAACAATCCCAGGAGGCAACATGCATGATTGATTGTAACCCAAATTGGCCTAGATTTAGGTTTCTTGCTTCCTCCATGCTAGAGTAACCTCCCCATAATGGAAACAAGGGGAAAGAAGTTACTTTTTCCACTTTTTGGGGCAAGATGACACTCCCAGAAATCAAAGATCTTCCTTGGAGAAGCCATGGACCTCACAAACTCAATATTTTACTTTTCTAACTTTGTCCCAACCTCCAAAACCCATTCCCCCCATTATTTGACTATGGAGTAACTCCCCCAATGTGGAAACATGGGGGAAGACCTTAAGTACCCTTAAAAAACTTTCAAACATGTCCAAAATCAACCAAAAACTTATAGAATTGAAGTCTACAATCCTAGGGTCCTGGAAACTTGGTCAAAGTGCCTCAAAATCATTCTGAATTCATCAAAAAAGTTTCCCCCTATCGTTTCATGGTAAGGATACTATACCCAACATGGAAGAAATGGGAAAGTCATTTCAACACCTATTGGCATCCAAAATGACCTTGAATTACCTTGGAATGAAGTAGAGAGATGAACAATTTTGACCATGTTGGACCTTATTTTTTCTTGTATTTTGGTTCCCCATGCTAATTCCCCTCTTTTCCACATTGGCCAATGTGAAAAAAAAAAAGAAGAGAAGGCTTTAGAACCTGCTTTTTGGCCCTTATAGACCTCTAGGGAGCACAATTTTGATGGGTCTAACCTTGCACTACCTTGGGAAGGTCTTGTGACTTCAAGTTTGGACCTCTAAACATCCCAAAATATATTTTCCTTGGTCTTAACACTAAGGATCCTTTTTTCCACACTATTCTCAACATGGAAGCCTCAAGGCACTTGATTTTTGTATCTAGAAAGCCTAGAAACAACCTTGATTGATGTCTAAACTCACCTAATAGCATTGTAGCCTTAAAAAATGGCCTAAAACTGGTAAAACTTAATCTTTTTTTATCTATATTAACCAAATTTTATCATATATAGCCTATTTTACTTGATTTTTAACTTATTATGTAATGTTTTGGCTTATTTTTTTAGACTTATTTGTCTTATGGACATGGTTGACCTTCTATGGCCTCTATGCAGCTCTCTATGTTCTTTGTTTATCTTATTATAGCTCCATTTGCCTTTGTTCATCCTTTAAATGATATCAAATAGTGGGGTTTGTCCTTCCTTGAGCACTATTTGACACCATATGACCATGGCCTGCTAAGCCCTTGAACTAGCATCATGGCCTACTAAGGCCTTAAACTAGCATCATGGCTCACTAAGGCCTTAAACTAGCATCATAGTCCACCATGATAATAAACTAGCATCACAGCCCGTTAAGGCCTTAAACTAGCAAAATTATGACCTTTATTGATCATTTGTAGTCTTAATCCTTATATTTCCCCTTGTTTAACCTTTATGTAACCTTTTTTGCCTCTATTGTACTTTTTTGAATTGACCTCATCTCATTACTGACCTTGGATGGCCTTGACTACATTATATTTGCATATGTTTTATGGCATATTAACATTATTTATCTACTTTTACGCAAGTGCCACTTAATATGCTATTGGTTAATATGCAGGAGCAAAGTAAGAGTACTTAGGAGCAAATTAGTTTTCCTTTGTGTCTACATGGACCTCACGATGATATTAAATGGTGTATTAACTATGATTGCCTAAATTTTGAGCCTAAGAGTCTTGTAGATGACATAGCCTCAATAGAGAAATCTCTAGAATGCCCTAAAAACCTAGCCAAAACCCTTGACTTAGAAGTAGAAGACATAACTAAAGATCCTTTAGTTGAGGTTCCTATCATAACACAAAGTGGTGAGGAGAAAACCATTTAATTAAGTTCCATACTAGAGTCTCAATGTGCCAAAGACATCACTAAAGTCTTACAAAATAACATTAAGGCATTTGCCTGGTCATATGAAGATATGCCAAGCCTAGACTAATGTCTAGTCTAGCACAACATCATACTGGATCCTAGCATTAGACTAGTTAAGCAAAAAGTATACAACATTAGACCTAATTTTGCCTTGGTAGTTCATGATGAAATCTCAAAGCTCTACCAAGTAGGCTTCATTAGGGTTATTAATTATGTAGAATGGGTATCCAACATAGTGGTAGTCCCTAAGAAAAATGGGAGTATCTGTATCTGCATTGATTTTTGACACCTAAATAAAGCCACCATCAAGGATGACTTTCCTTTGCCTAGTATTGATCAACTTATCAATACTACAGCTAGACATGCCTTACTATCCTTTATGGATGGATTCTTGGGATATAACCAAATTAGGATCAACCCATAACACCAACTTACCACAACCTTTATGATCCCATGGAGTACCTTTTATTATACCACGATGTCCTTTGGTCTTAAGAACATCAGAGTGACATACCAAAGAGCCATGACCTATATCTTCAATGATTACATGTTAGGTTTGCTTAATGATTATGCAGATGACATAGCTATGAAGTCTAAAATAGCCAATGGTCATGCCAATGACCTTGATTTGGTGCTTAAACAATGACTCAAATATGAGCTTAGGCTCAATCCTAAGAAGTGTATCTTCAGTGTCAAGATTGGTAAGATGCTTAGCTTTGTAGTCTATGAGGCAAGGATACGCATAGATCCTGATAAGGTGAAGGTCATATCCAAATTGGTAGCACCTAACAACATTAAAGATCTTTGGGGATTACAAGGTAGACTATAGTTTATTTGTAGGTTTATCATTAGGCTTACGGATAAGTTATAGCTCTTGCACCACTTACTTAAGAAAGGAGTTCACTATGAGTGGATAGCTCAATGCCAAGAAGCCTTTGAAAACCTTAAGCAAGAATTGACATAGCTACCTATAGTCTATCCTTCACAAGTGGGTAAACCTTTTTACATTTATCTCATCATTTTTTATTCATCCATTGCCTCTCTACTATTTTAGAAACATGATGACAAAGCAAAAATGCATGTATACTACCTTAGCCATGTGTTAGTAGCCCATGAGACCTGATACACTGAAGTGGAGAAGCATTATCTAGCACTAGTCCTCTCTTTGAAGAAATGGAGACACTACCTCTTTAGAAGCCAATTCAATGTAATTTTCAAGAACAACATACTTAGAGACATAATGATTAACATCTATGAAAGTAGTCATATAGCTTGATGGAAAGCCATAACCACAAATTTCGACCTCCATTACATCTCTCAATCCTCAACAAAAGGTCAAGATATAGTCATACAACTCATAGTTTCACCAGTTGATGACCAAGTAGCCATAGACCCTAAGTTCACTAATGAACACATTAACATAATTAGCCAAGTGCCTGAAGGTTATGAGGTAGTCATGAACTTTGATGGAGCTTCAACCACCCATGGGGCTAGTGCTATTGCCATCATAAATTTTCCATTTGGTGAAATCCAATTTTTTACCTATCATTTTGGATTCCTGTGTACCAAAAAAATAGCAAAATATGAGGATTTGATTAGATGGATGATCATAGCTCATGACCTAGGAATTAGATGCCCAACCATCAAAGGCAATTCATGACTCATGGTTAACCAAGTAACCAAAGTCTATGCATGCAAAGCTAAGCACTTACAAACTTACTATGACCTAGGAAAATAATTACTATAATAATTCATAGACATTGATATCCAACACATACATTGGAATGAAAATGACATAGCTAATGCAATTGCAACATTAGCCCCTAGTGTGATGCGAAATTTTTTTAGCAAGTTGCCCACCTTAACTGTGGACTACACTACTTCCATTACATAGAACATTGAGGATATGTTTGTGGCCATCATTCATACTAATCCTTCCAAGGAGTGGTATGATGATATCAAATTTTACCTTATGTATGGTGAATCCCCATAGGGCCTGACTACTTCTTAGAAAGATGCCATATGCAAGCAGTCAACGCAGCATGTCATTGTAGGTGATAATACATTATGTTGATGGTCCTATGATGGCATACTCCTAAAGTGCTTAGGCAAAACCAAATCTAGAATAGTCCTAGATGAGGTTCACATGGGTGTGTGTGGTATACATATAGGACCTAGAGCCATGGTCACCTAGATTTGATGGTTAGGCTACTATTGGCCCCATATAGAAAATGACTACCTGCAAAAGGTTAAGTGATGTGACACATGTAACCAATATAGAAACTTAGTACATGTATCACCAACTAAGTTTCATATGACCTAGATAACATGGCCATTTCAATGATGGGGGTTGGATATCATTGGACCCATAATGCCTAAATCTACCATAGGGCATAGCTTCATCATCATCGCAACCGAATACTTTATCAAGTGGGTTGAAGCTAATCCCCTAAGGAAGACTACATCTAAAAAAATTTGCAAGTTTATCCTAGACAACATTGTAGCTTGTTTTGGCATACCCATGACCATAGTTATAGAAAATGGACCTCAATTCAACAACCAAGAAACCAAGGATTTTTGTCACAACCTAGGCATTAAGCATTCTTTCTCGTCGCCTTACTACCCCCAAGCCAATAAACAAGCAAAGTGAGTAATAAGGCCATCATCAACTTGCTTAAGAAGATGCTCAACAACATCAAGTAGAAGTGGCATGAGTATCTTATCCATGCACTATGGGCATATAGAACAACCTATCACATGGTAACTAGCATGACCTCTTATACCCTTGTTTATGGTTCTAAAGCTAATTTACCTCTTGAATTACAAGTACCATCACTCTGAGTAGCCTTGACTAACTTCATCTATGATGAGTAGAGCACGAAGTTGCAGACAGTAGTGCTATATTCAATGGAAGAGTAGCATATTCAAGAACTTACATTGAGCACTATTAAGAGAGGAAAAAGTGACAACATCACCATAACCTAACCATCCACAAGATCAAGGAGGGGAACCTCATCCTCAAGGCCATCTGTGAACATGCAAAAACATTCTTAGCCAATAGGGAAGGGTCCTTCCTTATCACCAAAGCCTATGGAAATGGTGCATTCAAAATAGCCAACATGGATGGGAATGATTTGGTCAATATAGTCAATCATTCCTACATGAAACCATACTACATGTTGCCAAAAGATCATCAACAAGTGAGCCTGCTTTCAATGGTCTACTATGATCTTAAATTGACAACATGGCCTTTGAAGGTCTTAAACTGGTATCATGGCCTACCACAACCTTAAACTAGCAATATTGATGACCTGGATAGCCTAATTCTCATATGGCCTCTATGCATTGTAACGTTATAATATGTAGTAGTGTTTTGTATTCTTTGTCAGTGCCTCTTGAGTCAATCCTCCAAACACCAACAAAGAGGGGCCATTGAAACACCATAAAATTTTGCATGTTAGAATCAATCTTCATCATGTAGCTTTCACCCAATGGAACCTAAGGTAAAATTTCATTCTAAATGTGAAAATTGTAACCCACAATGGGTAATTTCACATACTTTATACTTTTGATGCTAAAAAATGCCTCATAAGTGGTCAAAGACTCATTCCCCCAAGTGAAAAAAGTTATCTAATGTCTCTATGTGGCCTTGGCGGGGGGCAAGGGGTGGTGTCAAAAATACCTTTTAGAATGCCAGGAAAGGCAATTTGATGGGCTTTATGGGGGGTATACATTTTTCTATGCTAAAAACATGTGCAAGGGCGTAGATCTCACCTACCCCCAGGATGGAAGGATTGGGGGTTTAAAAACTTTTTCCCCTTCAATGTGGATACCAAAGATACATTTTGGAAACTAAAGATACATTTTGGAAACTTTTCCCTCAAACCAAAAAGTTTTCTCCCAAGTTGGAACTTCCACCACACCCCCACCCCAACCTAGAAAGTTTCCCTTCCCCCACCTTGGAAACTTTTACCTCAAATTGAAAAGTTTTCCCCCAGCTTGGAAACTTTTTCCCCAGCCTAGAAAGTTNGTGGAAAATCCAAACCCCAAGCATGGAAGCTAGAAGAAGCAAAATTCATTAGGTTATGCACTTCAATGTTGACCAACCAATTCAGCAAGCATGGTGGAGAGCTCAATGTGGAAGATTCATCTCTAGCATGGAAGGGGTGCCCTAGTTACTAGTTTTAGTAAATGGAATGGCTATGGGGGGAAGCACTTACTATTTTTAATAACCCCCCAAATTTGAGCACCCATTTCACCTAAATTTGGTAGCCAATTTGCAGAAAAATTACATCAAATTTGTAGCCATTTTGCAACCCCATTCATGGTCCAAAGACCCTATAAAAGCCAAACTCCAACACCATTTATAGGTTTTTACATTTTTGACAAGGTTTCACATTTTTGGAGAAAGTTCAGCAATTTTGGGCAAGGTTCAACAATTTTAAGCAAAAGGGAGAGCAATTAGCTCCAAACATTTTTTTAACAAGTAGCAATTTGCACATACACAATTCCATGCCTAGGGAAGTTTTAGGCACTCAAGAGATTTTGCAAGCTCCCATGCTTATAGTCTCTTGAACCCTAGCATGGAAGCATCGAGACCTTGAGATTTGGTGGATTTTGATGTTAACACTACACTTCTAGGACTCCAAACATAGCATGGAGCAACTTAGCATCCAAATATTTCCCCTTTCTCACCCCCGAGCAGTGGCCCAATTGGCATATATAAGGTTGCAATAGCACAAGAAGGTTTGATAACATCAAGAGTGGCATAGCACCTAGATCATGGATTATATCATCTTAGCTTCAACAGGATTTTAACTCTTGCTCAAGTGGACCCCTTGTTTTGCTCATCTAGGCACCATTTTTACACAATTCTCTAACTTATTCTTTATTCTTTTCTCTATAAAGTTGTAATTTTTATGTTCAAAATAAAGCTATTATTTGTGAATTATTTAAATCTATTTATATTTCCATGTTTTTAATCTCCCAAGTCCCTAGTTGATCTACCAAACTATCCAAGGCTTCTTAATTCCCATTTTCATCATGAAGGCCCTAGGGATTTGGGGTTGAGGAACTACTTGCACTAGGGGTCCTTGGTTTCCTTCCCATTCCAACAATCAAGGTTTTCAATCATAATAGGTAGAGGATTGACCTAAAAGACATCAACAAATGATGTGAAACACCATCACAAGGTCATCTCCAATGCTTCTCTTTCCACACTTGATTTTGTAGTTGTCAAATCATGCCAAGGAGTACTTCCAATGATAAAGTAAGGTTAAAATGCAATGATGGTAATTTTGAATAAGTTTTTTTTGGCTAAATTGGTAATGTAGAAATGGTTAAACAAGATAACAAAGAATTACAAATGTTTTGACATCATGGTTATGACATAGTGATGAGCTTATTTGCTAACAAGTGCTTCATGCTTCATGCTTGTGATATAAGTTACATGTGCTTAGATTTGAAGAAACAAGTGCTTTGGTATTGGATAATTTAGCCACTTGTCTCATTTTCAATCCATTGGTTACTTTTCTTTAGGCTACTCTTGACATCTTTGATTTCTTGGCATTTCTTCCTGCTTTTTTTGGAAGTAAAATCTTCTTTGGGCTTTGATGCTAAGGCTAAAATTTTATTATCTTTCCAATGGAAGCATGTGTATATTCAGTGAACTATTTGTTAAAGCATTTTGTAGAAGATGTTACATGGTCATGATACATAAATTTTAAACATAGGTTTTTATTGTTAGCAAGGTAAGGAAGACTAAGGTTGATGCATGGTTATGGCTTAGAAAGGATAATCGAAATGATATGAGGCAAGCACTATTGGCATGGTTAAATAAGCTAGTCAAATCTCAAGCATTGAGATCATGTGGTAACTCATTGCTATGATGAGTCAAATCTTTGCAATGACTCCAAGCTCATCTTGCACACACAACTTTGAGAGAGAGAAAAAACAAATCAAAGAATACATGAGTATTACAATAGAGAACATGAGATAATGAACAAATATTAGCCATCATGAGATATAATTAGCAAACCTTAATAACATTGTATAATTCTTTGCAAATTTATACAAAGTCTAAAATGCATTGAAACTAAAGAAAAGAGGTCATGCATGCTTATTTATTATAGGCCACAAAGTTTATCCATGTCATGCACTCATTTAAATATACTAACAAACACTAACAAACACTAGGAGCAAATGGGTTAAGGTTAGATATAATAAGGTTTAAGATAGGAATGGTTAATCAAGTTGGACAATTCTTTTCCATCTAGATCTACTATCTTGAAAGCTCCATTACCATAGGCTTTGGTCACTAGAAAATTTTCTTTCCAAATAGTTGAGAATTTTTCTACATGTTCATGAATATCCTTGAAGACTATGTCCCCTTCCTTGACCTTCCATTAATTTGGATTATGGAGGTAGTGTTGTCTTCTACCAAATTCGAGTAAATGGTATGTAGTTCATTGTTCAGGTCATAATTGATGTAGTTAGAAAAACATATCCTCAAGGATAGAACCTATAATTGAAGAGGCAAGATAACTTCAAATTTGTAAATGAGGCTATATTATATGCTACTAGTTGTAGTTCTGAATGTGTTCTATATGCTCATAGTACATACAATAGTTGTTCATGCCATCTACATTTGTTATTATTTAACATTTTCTTTAAAAGATTAATAATAACCCTATTATAAGCTTTTGCTTTACCATTGGCTTATGGATAGTAAGGTGAGGAGAAAGAGTGTTTAATGTATAATTTTTGACAAAAGGCTTGCATTTTGCTACTACTAAACTATGATCCATTATTATTAACAATAACTAAAGATAGGCCAAATCATAACACTATGTTGTCTAGGACAAACTAACATACTTGTTATTATGTTTTTTTCCTTAGAGGAATAGCTTCAATTTACTTTGTGAAATATTTAGTTGCAGAGATAATAAGTTATGCCCTGCTGAGAAATTAGGAGTTATAGGTTTAATTATGTTAGTTCTCCATCATTAAAATGACCATGTAATCTAAGTAGTGTGCAACTTGGTTTGTGGCATGTGTATAAGATTGCTATGCCATTAACAAATGTCACAAGTTTTTATCTTTTGCATGCAATTATTTTCCATATAAAACCAATAGTATCCTAGGCATATAATCTTAGTAGTCATAGCTCTAGGTCCTATGTGTCCTCCAAATCTTCCATCATGTACTTGTTGTAGGACTGTATGGGCTTCTTCTTTACTCAAGCACACCAACAATATGCCATTTTAGGACTTTTGACATAATGTACTATCAACCACAATGACATAATTTTTTAATTGTTTACATATTACATCCTTTAGAGTATTAAGGTTCTATGGAGGTTCACCATGCATGAGATATAACTTGATATCAATTTACCATTAATGTTAAGATATATTAGCTATAAGTGCTACAAAAGTGTTGTTAGTGTTTTTCATGATGGATTGAACATAGTTTCTTATCATGAAAGGTAACTTTCTAAACACATTAGATGTTACACTTAAGGCTAATGTAGCTATGACATTAGCAAGTGCATTCTTAGTTCTAGGAATATGTTGAATGTTGATATTGGTAAACAATTAAATGAGCATTTTGGCCAAGACACAGTATGGTTGTAAGTGTTTGGTCTTGCAAGTATATACCTCAGTTACTTGATTGACCACTAATTGAGAATCACCTTTTACAATCAAACATATAAATCCACAATCATGAGCTATCATTAATCCTCTAATTAACCCTTTTTATTTTACCACAATATTAGTATACAAAAACTTGAAACGATAGGAAAAAGATTGGATTTCATAATAGGAAAGTGTAATGACAATAGTAGCACTAGCCCCATGTGTAGTTGAAGCTCTATCAAAGTGCATAATAGCCTCATCACCTTTAGGTACATTTTTAATAACATTGACATGCTCATCAAGAAACTTAGGATCTATAGTCACACTATCTTCAATTGGAGACGTGGCTAACTATGTGGCTATAGAATGGTCCTTAATTAAAGCTTGGGAAACATAGTGTAGATTGAATTCAACTATTATGGCCTTTCATCAAGCTATTTGACTACTTTCATAGATGTTAGATGTAATGGCTCTTAATACATTATCTTTACATATGATATTGGTTTGACTCCTAAATATGTAATATCTCCATTTCTTTAAGGAAAAGACTAAGGCTATGCAATTTTTTTCAACTTCAACATATTTAGTCTCATAAGCTACTAGTGGATGGCTTAAGTAGTAAATTGGTAGCTCTATTCCATCATCTCATCTTAGATAGAGCAATAAAGTTATGGATGTGTTAGAGATTGAAAGGTATATAATGAATGATTTATCTTTCTGAGATGGGTATACATTTAGCAAGTTAGCTAACTATTTCTTAATATTATTAAATTTTTCTTGGCATTAATATATTCATTCATAATGAACTTCCTTTTTAAGCAAGTGTTGCATGGGTTCTAATCTATTAGTAAGCCTTAAGATAAGCCTATGAATAAATTGTAATATACCTTGTAAATCACATAATTCCTTAATATTACTAGATACTAACAAGTTGGTTATGACCTTAACCTTATCGAAATTGACATTTATTTCCCCTTTGAAGACTATAAATCCTAGCATATTGGTAGTTTTGACACTAATGACACATGTATTAGGATTGAGTCCATGTTCATATTTCAAATAATATTGAAGAAGTAAATTCAAATCTTGCACATGATCATTGGCTACCTTGAACTTCATAGTAATATTATCAACACAGTAATTGAGTAGGTAGCTAGTCACTAAAGAGATAGGCTATGATTTATTGATATGTTGTAGTAATGTTCTTTAGACCAAAAGGCATCATAGTATAACAAAAAGTTCCCCAAAGGATTATGAAGGTTATGTAAAGTTGATGTTCTAGGTTTATCCTAACTTGGTTGTATCGTAAGAACCCATCCATAAAGGATAACAATTCATAGTTAGTAGTAGTATCAATAGATAAGGAAAAGTCATTCTTAATGGTTGCTTTGTTGAGGTCACGGAAATCAATACATATATGAATAATTCCAATTTTTTTAGGAACTACCACTATGTTGGATACCCAATCAATGTAGTCGATAGCTCGAATAAAGCCTAGTTGATAAACCTTTTTGATCTCATCAAGAACTGTTAAGGTTAAATCCAGCCTAATCTTACAAATCTTTTTCTTGACAAGATTAATTCTAGGGTCAAGTATGATGTTATGTTGAACTATGCATGGATCAAGTCTAGGCATGTATTGGTAAGACCATGCAAAGGTTTTAATGTTAGCTTGTAGGGCCTTGGTAATGTCTTGAGTAAGTTGACATTCTAGTAAGGAACTTAGTTTCAAGATTTTCTCGTCACCATGATGGAGTGTAATGGGGACTTCAACGAGGGAATCCTCTATGATGACTCTAGTCTCTATGTCAAGAGTTTTAACTATGTAGTCAAGCCATTCTAAGGTTTTTTTTTATTGAGGCTATGTGGTTAAAAAGGCTTCTAGGCTTAAGATCTAGGTATTCAAGGTCAATTGGGTAAACAACATCATCCAAAGATCCATTTAGGCTCAAAGGTAGGTTGAATTATTCCTACATCTTCATAGCTTAATTCTACATGTAAAAAAAAACATATTAAATGATATCTTCATGATACATTTGTTAAACAAGATTAAAATAACGCAAAATAATGCAATAAATGATATTAATTTTTTTTAATCCTTATATTCTCAAAATAGGTAATAATTTGATAAAAAGTTCATAAATACATAAAATAATAATATTTTAATGTTAAAAGGGTTATAATAGTAGCATGTTTAACCATGTGCAACATTCTTGGGTAGTTGTGATAATTTGTGGATAGATTGTTTTACTTAGGTATTTTTTTTTACCAACATGATCAATGTGTTAACTATGAATCCTAACTTGATATTATGTTTGGCTCAAATAAGCTAGATTTTTCACTATCAAAACATTTTTCATCTTCATTGTTTATGGTTTTGAGTTGCAAGACCTACTTGACAACATTTTAAAGCTCAAGAGCAGTGTTTTTGACTATAGTAACTATTTTCTCATCAAAAATTAGTGTCCTTGCTTAATTTCATTGGGAATTTCATTCCTACAGCATTTTAACCTAGACTTGGAATATTAAATCACTTGTGCATAATTTTTTTTGGAAAAACTTGGTTCTTTAAGGGTTTTCTTGCAATAGTGGGAAGCAAAACACATAGAATCTAGCAATAATGGTTGGCAAAAATGGATCGATAAGTAAGTTTGTAGCCATTGAGGAGGTAGCAGAGGTTGAGAAAATTGTTCAAACTAGACTATGACATCCATTTGTAGGAGAATCATCATCTATGGTCTCTAAGTATCCTATTTACTAGTTTTTTTCCCAATATTATGTTAGCATTTTCTACCTTCAAGACCTATTCATGTTAAAATTTTTGACTTTGAACTTCATAAAATTAGGGTTTTAGGCTTTTTAATAATCATAGGAATGATATTTGGATTTCTTATCTTTTTGTATCAACATTTTGGGTTTTTCTTAGCCATATATACAACATTTTTGGTACTTCCTTGTCCATTTTCTGGTATTTTTTGGTTTTTCTATGGGCACATGAACAACTTTTCTGAGACTTTTTTCCATCTGGGATCAGCATTTTTAACCTTTTTGGTTGAGAAAACTAGCGCAATAGGGTTTTAGGGTTTGAATGCAACATCTAAAGGATTTTTGGAGTCAATTTGTAATAAATTAGGTTTTTTATTTAATGAAAAACCCTAGGGTTTATGAATTTTTGGCAAGATAAGCATCATTTTAGGTCTTTTCCTAACCTATGATAGTGTTTTCAATTTTTCTTATATGTTTTACTACATTTCTAGGATTTTCATGATCATATCAAAGCGAAGTAGGATTTTTTTCATGTAATTTTTGGCAAACTAGATTTGTTTTGCACCTATATGTATAACACCTAAAAATTTTGGTTGCTAGAAAACTAAAAATTCATGGAATAGTTTAACCCTGGATCCTAAGGGCCTCCAAGAAAAAGGATCCAAGGTGCCCTAGACAATCTTGTCAATCACCCAGGGACATAGGGTGTATTAATAGGGGTAAGTAATTTAAATGAAAATTGCATATTCACTTTAATAAAATGCACAAAATTGAATCATAAATAAATTTGCAGTACAAATGAATTGAAGACTTCATTATATTAATAAAATATTGAAAATAAAGAGTTCAAGATATGTACAAATTATGTGCCAAAATGCATAGGAAGTTTCACGGATGAAGCTTAAAGCCTGTTGAAGCTAGCAGGTTGTGTTCTACAGTCAACCCCATGATCCAGGTACTTCCCACCTTCAATTGGTAAAACTCCTTACTGGTTGTCAACTTGGATTTGCTGTGTTGAAGGTAACAATGGTGAAAATTGTGCTTGACCTTTTGGTGCTAGAAACTATGCTAAGAGTCTCTAATGATAAGCTAATTTCCAATTTGCCTCCAAAGATCTCAAAATTGCTAGAAATTTCAAGTGCCTAAGGTTGCAAAAGTTGTAGAGCTCAAGAACCTTTTTTACCCAATTGGTTTAATGTGTTCAAAATTTTCCTTTATAGATCACATGATGGCTAGTTTGGGGCTTTAAATTTCTACCATAATTAATGAAAGATTAATATAATTTGAAGTTGTGGCAAGCCATCATTTCTGGTGTAGTTTTCCATTTCTAGTAAGTTTTGATGCACCTAGGCCATCAAAATTATGCTAGATACCATAAATGGTAAAAAAACTTTGCAACTATGCTAGCTTCACCTAACTATGTTGACCTTGGAAACTAAGCTAGCACTATCACATCCTCACTAGAATCATTAGAACAACACTGGTCTTATGGTAGCTACACGATCTTGTGGTAGCTACAGTGGCCTTGTTGACACCACATTGAGAGTTATGGAAACTACATTGGTAATTGTTGGGAAAATGAAAATCCAAAAATTCCAATGTTAGCTATAGGTGGTATACTCACTAGTCTAGCTATAACCACAAAACTCTTGTTGGGAAAATGAAAACCCAACAAATCCAATGCTAGATGTAGGTGATTCCTATGTAGTTTTGGCTATGGTCATTATAGAACCAATGAAAACACCAAATTTGATAGTTCCCAAGGCATTTTCAACCTTCCCAAGCCTAAGTATAGACATGAAATGACTTTTTTCACTTGGGAAGTGAGGCTATAACAACTTATGAGGCATTTTTCAGCCCCAAAAATTCAAGTATATGAGATTGTATCTCATGGACTTCAGATCTCACATTTTACAATAAAATTCCAACCTCAAGTTTGATGGTAAAGGTTACAATGCCAAAAAGTTGCAACATAAATTTTCTAGGTGGTGTTTCATTCATCCCTTGTTGTCGATGTTTGGAGGATTGACCTAAGAGACATCAACAAAGAATACAAAACATCACTACATGTCCATCACCAATGTTTCCTCTTTACAATTGAATCCATAGCTCTTGAATGATGTCAAAGAGTGCTTGTGATGATGAGATAAGATTACAGTGTAGTGATAGAGGTTAAAGGATATATTTAGTCATGAGGAAATGATTTTAGGGTTAATAATGAGTTCCAAATGTTGACATCATGGTTACAATTATGGTAGTGACACTTTGGCTAATCAATGCAGTCTTTATGCTTCATGTTTTGAAGTGTTGGTTACTCAGTAACATTTTTGAAAAACCAACACTTCACTCCAAGGTTTTCTTGGCCATTAGGCTCATCACCTTGTATGTTTGAAGCTATTGACATATCTCTAGCACTTTATTGACCTTTCAACTTCTTGGCAATTTTCTTCCTCCTTTTTTTCTAGGTGAAACCTTCATTAGGTTTCATCATAAAGGCTAGTTTTGATTTGGTTTTCCTATTGAATGAGATGTGTTACATCCAATGGACTTGATGGTGGATCATAACAAAGGAAATGTCACATGGTCATAGTGCATGAGTGTCAAACATAGGTCATCATCATCATTTAGGGCAAGGAAGGTTATAATTAGGCTATAGGATTGTAGCTCAAGGAGGGGTAATGGTACTAACTTGAAACAAGCACTCTCGGTATAATAAAATAAGCTAACCAAATCTCACATACCAAGGTCACATGGTAACTTGCTGCTATGATGAGTTGCAAGCTTGTGATGACTCCCAAGATTCACCCTACATGCACAACTCCAAGAGAACAAGAAAACAAGACAAAGACAACATGTTGTCACAAGGTAATGCATAGGGCCACACAAGACAACTAGAAAACTAGGTCACAACATGTCACTATTGTTAAAGCATGGAGAGATTTATGCTATGTGCATCAGCTTTACAAAGTTTTTATAGTTCATTTATTGTTCCAAATATAGATATAGAGAGAAGTTAAGTAGAGATTAGGTAGGCTCACTTGCTATAGGTTGTAAAGGTTGTTGATGTCAACTATTGGTTTGCACCTATAAAGAAGATCATGTTAGATGAAATAAGGCTTTAGATAGAAATGGTTGACTGGATTGGAAAATTTATTTCCATCCATATCTACCACTCTAAAGGCTTCATTGCCATAGGCTTTGGTGACCAAGAAAGGTTCCTTCTAATTGGTTGAGAACTTGTCTGCATACTCATGAATAGCCTTGAGAACCAAGTCTTTCTCCTTGATCTTCCATTTGTTCAAGTCATGGCAATGTTGTTGCTTTTTCCTCTCTTGGCATTTTTCAATGTGAGCAAGCGTTCATACTCACTACTTCTCTACCAAACCGAGGTCAATGGTATGTAACTTCTTATTCTACTCATCATTGATGAAGTGAGATAGAACCAGTCTAAGCGATGAAACCTACAATTCAAGGTGTAAACAAACTTTAGATCCATAAACCAAGCTATATGGGGTTGTTAACCTTATGGTCTTTATATGTTAAAAAATTAAGAAAAATGGAAAACAACTTTGTCTGCTTGTCTAGTGATTATTATGCTTGTAGGATAAGAACTTGGATTGGGCAAGGCTATGGACAAGGAATGATGTATTCATCATACAAAATAAAGTGAAGAAATATGTCTCTGATCATGCAAGAGAAAGTGAAGCAAGGTGTATCTAGGAAGCAGAAGACATCTTGGTAGATTTGGGGTAAACTTAGAGAAAATTCATAAAGACATATTTAGAAATAACAAGATATCTTTCCCTAGCCAAAGACATCTTTCATGAGGCAAAAATGTCTTTAAAAAATGCATACTAAATGTAGAAATATGTCTTCCATTAAGTAAATATATCTTCTAGGATGGAGACTTTAGAAATATGTCTTCAATAAAACAAAGACATCTTCCTAGATTTAAAGCCAAATTTAGAGAGATGTCTCAAGCATGAGAAAGACATCCCTCATAACCATTGGTGACCATCAGCTAGCCATTGCATAAGTTTTGAGAAGCATTTAGCAACATGGTAGCTATAGAAGACTTCATGTGCATTTGGAAATGTGCAAGCATCATTATATTCATTGTACAATCATTTGTAATCATTGAATTCTCTATTGCTCCTCATTGTCTAATCATTTTGGCTTTGTAAATTTTGTTATACCTAACTCTGCAAGGATCAGAAAATTGAATTGCAATCATTCCTTGTATTTCTTGTTCTTGTTGCTCTAAGTGGTTAAATTCCTTGAGCTTGTTGGGATCCTATAGGATTGAGTTGTTGGTGCTATGGTACAACACTCTAGTGTGGAGCTCAAGATTGTAAAGGTTTTGTAAGCCTTGAAACCACATTTATAAGCCTAACAAGATCTTGTAGGGTTGAGTGATTGGTGCTATGGTACAACACTCTAGAGTAGGGCTTGACAACTATACAAGGTGTGGATCCTTCAACCACAATTTGAGAGCAACAAAGTCTAAATGTTTTCTTGCAATCTACCCTCCAAGTGTGGAGTACCCAAGTTGGAGAACCATGTAAAATTGTGTGTATGTTCTTTGTTTAAGTTTTGATTTTGGAAATTTATTCATCCTCCCATTTGAAGTTTAATGACCCACAATTGGTATCAGAGCCTAGTACTCTTTGTTTCATCATCAATGTCAAGAGTGAATAATGGAGGGGACTTCTTACACAAAGCCACCCATATTCGATGGATTCAACTTTGCTTATTGGAAAGTCAAAATGCAAGGGTTCTTCAAATCCATGGAGTTTAAAGTTTTCAAGTCAATCTTGGAGGGCTATACTCCACCCATTAATGGCATCATTAAGCCTTGCAAAAAAGGGTTACAAGAAGAAAGAATAAGTTCATGTTTGATTCAAAAGCAAAAAGTTGTTTATATTGTGCTTTGAATAAATCTAAATTTAATAGGATAGTAGGATGTAAAATGGCCAAAGAAATTTGGCAAACATAATCTACTTATGAAGGAACCTCTATTGTTAAGTAATCAAAATTGTTAGTTCTGCAAAGTGAACATGATAAAATCAAAATGCGTGAAAGTGAGAAAATTAAGGATTATTTTTATAGAGCTAATGATCTTGTTGTAGCCATTAAAGGAATAGGAAAAGACTTGCCCGAAAGTGACATCATCATCAAAATGATCAAAAATCTACAACTAGAGTTCAAGCCTAAGGTCACAGCCATGGAGGAAATCAAAGATTTCTTAACTTTGAAATTTGAGGAACTTCAAAGTGCTCTCATTGCCTATGAAATGAATCTCATAAGCAAAGGAGAAATTCAAGGAAAACCTATTACTCTAAAGACTACCTCCAAGGAGAAGGAGATCCATGAGCATGATGAGGGCAGTGAAGAGGAGATTTCCCTTTTCATCAAAAAGCTTTAAAAACTAATTGCTAGGAAGAATAAAGGGACATATTCATAAATATTTAATTAGCGTAAGGATAAAGATAGAGGTAAGACCTTTTTGAACTCTAACTTAGAGTTTTCTTTTATAGAATGTTGGATGTATGAAGGTAGAGGCCATGTGGCCTTTGAATGTCCTAGTAGCCTCAAGGTGCAATACAAGAACAAATCCCTTGAAGAAGAAAATAAAACCAACTTCTATAAAATTTGGGATGATGGGGAACAAAGTGAAGAAGAAGTGGAGGAAGATGCAAAAGATTCTTAGCTCATCTACATGGCCCTCACTAATGGTGATTCATTAGATGATGAACTAAATGACGATGAAAGGTATGATTTATTGTGTAAAGAACTTTTGAATTTTCAAAATCTTTGTACTAAGTTAAATAAACAAGTTAGGTCTAAAGAACATGACACATCCTTGATAAATTTAAATATTTCCAATCTTGATAAATAACTCTTAGACCTAAAGGTTGAGAATGTGAAGCTAACATTATCTTTAGAAAAGGACAAAGTGGAAGTTGTAGATGTTAAACTAATAAATGAATGATTAATGAAGGAAAATGAGTCCCTTCAAATGGTACTTGGACAAGGAAGAAGCCCACAAGACAAAAGTAGACTTGGATATTTCCACCAAGAAGAGGAACCTTCATCTCATCTAAAGAAACCACAAAGAACAAGAACTCTACATCAAGGGAAGCTTTTGTCCAACATAAATCTCCTAAAAGTTTTGTTCATTGATGAGTGGAGAGGTACCCCTACACTCAACCATATGAATACAAGCATCTCACACATGATCCATTCGAACTCCAAGGACTAAGTGCTTACGTGCCCTAATGGAACACTTAAGGTTAATAAATCGTTTTCTTCCTAGACTTACTTGTATTGTCACAGTTGTATGGTTAAGTAAGTCTGAGGTGTATGATTTTTATGTCTTTTATATTTTTAACTCCTATGCTAATGGGGAAAGGATGAAGAGACTAAGTGACTAACTTTCATTAACTAAGTTCTAATTATCCTAGCACCAGTATCCATTCCCACTTGTCGTACACACCCTGAACCAGTGTAATGCTACTGGGATTACCAAATGCTACTCATTACTAGGTTACCAAGCGTTATACACATGCTTGAAGTGGTCGTACTAAATGCACTTAACTAGGAGAGTTAAGGGTGGGGAGAGATTATTTATCTAGGAAAGCATTTAAACATTTAACAGTAATTAAATCCTATTTAGCTTAGTCCATGTGCTGCAAGGTTTATCAGAAATTTCATCTTTATTGTCATACACAAATGTGTGCTTAGGTACAATTTTCTCAAATAAATATCCATTCACTTTGAGACTCCTACTGTGGATAGATGGAAATTATTCTAACTTTGGAATGGAAAAACTGCTATAGTTTAGCTAAGGGTCTAGATCTAGATGATCTTACAAGGGAAAGCTGCCTCTTATTTATAGACAAGGTAATGGGCTGCGATATCACGTATGCGATATCGTAGGTGTCGATGTAATATCATGGATGTGATATCGTGTACGCAAGATCGTGGCCCATGCTATCACATCCCATCATACCCCCATGACTAAATGAAAAATCATCCTCAAGTTCCTTACAAAATATTGGGAAGGTATGGGATTATGTGAATGGATCATCATTACAATACATGAAAAAATTAGTGTTCATAACAACAAGAGTGAACACTATGCACATTTGACATCTAGCCTTATTTGGCAGCTAGGAAAGAAGAGAGAAGAAAGAGAGAAAGAAAAGAAGAAAACACGAAGTTTTTTGCTGTCGATGCCAAGATTACACCTTCCACTACCCATCCATAAGTGCGCCATCAATCTTGTTCCTTGCATAACTGCTTCAGCACTAGTCCATTCCAAGTGTTTCCTCCAAATCCAATCCATTAGTGTATGATTGCCATCTACACACACAACACAGTCTTATATTAGCAAGGGTAAATGAATCACAATGCAGTTAATACCTTGCCTAAGTGTAAGTTCCTTTGGCTGAGTTATGATATGGCTAATATGGATCTGGAGATATAATACTAGTGACTACCCGAGGTGTAGGGGTTAAGAGAAAATAAAAAAAATTGGACTAGCACCCCCATGACTGAGAGTGAACCTCCGGTAGCGAGAGAATGAAAAAAGAGAAGGAATAAGAAAGATGGAGAAAAAGAAACAATAGCAACACTGATAAAATGGATGTCAAAGATGGAGATGAACAAAATAAATGGTGATTGCGAAAATGTTTAAGGGAAAGAAATTAACGGATGCACCAAATAGGAATTCTAGTGGGTCCTCCCCAAAGCAGGCTCATGCCCTTAATGTCCTAAAAATCCCACATTCAAAGAGTCCGTAGGCTCTAGAAATGTCATTTGGAAGCAAGAGTTAAATTCTTAACCACAAGAGTTTAACAAAAAGAAAATAATACATCAACCGACATATGGACTACTGATACAACTAGCAATGAGGTGATAAATGGAGAAAGAAGGATGGAAAGAAGAGAGTGGAATGAAATCTCAAGAACAAGGTGGTGTACAACCCCTTGTGTGTTAATGGTTAATGTGACTTAGTAGATCTTATTCCAAATCCAGCCTCAAACAAACCACATTCAGTAACTTCACATTAATACATTTGGCCCATCCATACACTTGAGGTAACAAAAATGCCTCCATCAAAGAGCCACCACCATTCCAATGAAATGAAAGAGGAGAAAGTAGGAAGCGAGAAGGGCCTTAGTTAGAGGGAACATGTTTATTGTAGTTCCATAACTAGTGCTTGTAGCCCAAATGATTATTTTGTCTAAGGGGTGTGCTTTGAATTCTCACTGTGTTTTTTTTTTTTTTTTTTTGCGTGAGAACCACACCATGCAAAGACATATTATTTTTATTTGCTCAACTTTCCAATAATGGGGTAACGTCGAAACAGTAAGAAAAACTCAAGAAGAAAACTTTCAAGCACCCAAGAGAATGACCAGCACAAGTGCATCAAATCCCCTTGAAGTCACACCTTTTTTAATCCTTGAGTCCTTCCTTAGTTTGAGAAATATCCAGTCACCAATTCATTGATAGTTCTTATTATTTATTTTGAAGAAAGGGACTGCACAGTTCCAAGCCAAGAGAGACAATAGAATTTCATGGATGTGTGGATGATGTGGACTCATTGCTTGCTATATCAAAAGGACCGTACCTTAGTATCAACATCATAACTTAAAGGTAAAAATCAAACATTAGCAATCAATGAAATATAGTTCATACCACCATCAGGAGCACTTATTAGATGATGAATCAAACAAAATAAACAAACACACAACGAAATGAAAGAGTATAAATGATGTTGTAAAAAAAAAGTTAAAGAAATTTGTAAAAAAAATGTGTAAAACAAAAACTTAAAAATGGAACTAACAACCTCAATTGATTAGCATAGGTGGCCATCTCCCCCATGACTGAGTTGGAAGGGAGAGATCTGAAATAATGAGTGAGGTCATCCTCTCTTAGAGATATTATGTGCACCAGCTATTCTAAGTTCATGGAAGGGTTTGGTTTGTTGTACGTTGACCAATAATCTCTTATCGGGGCTTTCAGGTTTGTATATGGTCATGGATCCTGAGGGAAAGGTTGTGTGAATGATGTAAGGTCCTTCCCACAATGTTTGAAATTTTGTGTGTTGGGGCACATGTGTGGGGTTCTAGTAAAAGACCTTATCTCCTGGTTGGTACTTAACCTTTCAAATTTTTAAGTCATAACATTGTTTGTTATGTGCCTTGTGCAACTTGTTTGATGATAGGGCAACCAATGGATTTTCGTCTAGCACATTTAGAGTTCTTTGTTTTTGTGCTAGATCAAGGTCAAGGTGGAGGTCACATGCCATGGATAGTGTACGAAGCTCGGTTTGAATTGAAAGCTTTGGAATTTTTCCATACACTAACTCATAGGAAGAGTAGCCTGTAGGGAGTTTTCAAGTGGAGCGGTATGCCCAAAGAGCATCATTCAGTTTAGTGCTCTAATCTCACCTATATTTGCTAATTGTCCTTGTTAATATTCTAGTAATCTCCTGATTAGTGACCTCAGCTTCGCCATCAGCTTGGGGGTGATAAGGTGTAGTCAATTTATGTTCAACCCCTAAGTGTTGCATCAACTTCCAAAAGGTTGCACCCATGAAGTGTGTTCCATTATCTAAGATAAGTGCACACGGCACACCAAACCTATTTATGACTTGTTGTTGTATAAATCATGTAGCTGTAGATGATGTGTAGTCTATTATAACAGCTACTTCAACCCATTTTGTTAGATAGCCAACAACAACAATGATGTAAGCTTTTCCATTGGACATTGGTGTAATGAGCCTCATAGAGCCTATTCCCCAAATGTTGAAGGGTTCCAAAGGTTGAATCCATTGTCGTAGACCCTCCATTCTAGCAATTATTCCTCCATCACGTTGAAAATGCTCATAGGATTGGAAAAATTGATGGGCATCCCGAAATAGTGTTGGCTAGTAATATCCTACAAGCAGGACTTAATAGTCATTCATCTCCCTAAATAGTGATCCTCACAAGGGCCCTCATGAGTGTCCTGGAGAACTCTTAGTTGGTCCACAGTGAGCACACATCATTGAACCAAGCCATCAAGATAGACTTTGTAAAGTTGTCCTTTGATCTCCATAAAGTACTTGGTTCTATGAAGAAACTTTTGTTTCTTCCTAAAGTCCAACCGCTACGATGTTTGTTGGGAAAGGAGATAGGTGAGAATGCTACTATACCCATTCGTTCCCATGGGTTGGTTATTCACTACATCAGCAAAGAGGGCCTTGTTAGGAAAATGATCGGATATGGTGTATTCATCCTCTTTGCTATCCTAGTGCAACCAAGATAAGTGATTTGCAACTACGTTCTCAGTGCCCTTTCGATCTATCATTGTTAGATTGAACTCCTGTAGGATTACTAGCCAACGTATAATACAAGGGCTAACCGTTGGCTTGTTCATGAGGAACCTAATTGCACTATGATCTGTATGAATGTACACTTTGTAGCCTAACACATAATGCCTAAAATTATCCAGTGCAAACACTACAACCATTAATTATTTTTCTGTAGTTGTGTAGTTAAGTTGTGCATCATACTCTTAATTGCACAGTGAATGTAATAAAGACATTTTTGGTCATCTAACTATGGAAGTACGGCTCCTAAGGCATAATTGGATGTGTCATTCATTATATGGAACAATTTGGACCAATCAAGGACTTGTAGAATGGGAGTTTCTACAAGCCTTTATTTCAAAGTCTGGAATGCTTATTCACATTCCCTGGTCCATTCGAATGGTGCATCCTTTTTCGTTAGTTCTACCAAAAGTTTGGCAATCTTGGAGAAGTTCTCAATGAATCTCCTATAGTAGCCAATGTGTCCAAGGAATGACTAAATGTCTTTCATAGTTTCTGATTGTCGGGTGATTCCTTGGATTACCCTAACTTTCTCTAGGTCTACCTCTATTTCTAAATGTGAAATTTTATGCCCAAGTACTATGCCCTCTTAGACCATCAAATGGATTTTCTGCCAATTGAGCCTTAAGTTGGTTTCTACACATCATTTTAGCACTTGCTCTAATCAGTCCAAGGCTTGATCAAAGCTTTTCCCATAAGTGGAGAAGTCATCCGTGAAGACTTCTACTCTTTTTCCTATCTACTGTTGGAATATGCTTAGAACTAAATGTTGAAATGTGGCAAGAGCATTGCACAAGCCAAATGGCATTTGTTTATATGCAAATGTTCCCCAAGGACTGGTGAGCATTGTTTTGGCTTGATCTTCTGGTGCTATTTATATTTGGTTATATCCACTATACCCATCCATAAAACTATAATAGTGATGCCCTACTATAGTGTCTAAGACTTGGTCAACGAATGGCAACGGGAAATGATCCTTGAATGTTACCATGTTTAGCAGCCTAAAATCTATACACACCTTCCATTTTCCTCCCTTCTTAGGCATGATCACCAAAGGACTAACCCATTCACTATCAGCAATGGGATATATGAACCCAACCTTAAGAGGCTATTCTATCTCTTCTTTTACGATTTGTTTGAATTTTGGGTTCAATCGCCTCTATGGTTGTTTTCGAGGTTTCATGGAGGGTTCCATGTAAATCCTATGCTAACATATCCTAGGATCAATTCCAGTTAACTCAGGGTATGACTAGGCAAAGGCTTTTGACCACTTATTTATCACTTTCAATAGACTTTCTTTTGTTTGGGAACAAGTTTTGCATTGATGATCACCAGCTTTCCATTTTTGAGGGTCATATACTTCAGACCGATGGGAAATGGTTTCAAATTAAGGGGCTCTTATTTAAATTTCTTAGGAATTTCCAACTTCCCCCCATTCATGTTTTTGAGGATAAGGTTTGGAAGTTGGAAACAGACTTGCTTAAGTGTGTCTATGCTTCCAATGTAAGCACTAGTTATTCCCTCAATTAATTCCATGCATGTTATTGAGTTTCTCTCTTGATCAACCATTAGCCACTGGGTGTCCTCTTGTCATGTGGCTACTTCATATAGGCACCTTTGTATATTAATTTCTTGTGCACATTGATTACATGCAGGTAATGCTAAGCTTCACATAACTCATGATTTCTGCAAGCAATGGCACCCTGTGTCACTGTATGTGATGCATGAAACTTTCTTCTTCTCGATCTTTCCAAAAGTGTTCTTCTTGGATATTTCTAGGGAAATATCATGGATTCCTAGGCGTGCATCTATAGTACTTATCCATGCTCTTCTCATTATTATTGGGAAGTCCCCCTTACCATTGTTTCCTTGTATCACTAGGAAATCAGCTAGATACAACCACCCACATACAGTGGTAATAATGTCCTCCACTAGTCCCAAGGGGACAGTGATGGACTGATCAACTAGCTCTAGTCGAATGTTACTTTTCCTTAATGGAGGTAGGTTCTAGGCTTTGTACATCTCCTATGATATTAGGTTGACTTCGAAACCTGAGTCTAGAAGAGCTTTACATGGTTCATTCCCAACAACTTAGAGATAGATTAGAGAACTTCTGAGATCAAAGAATTTCTTGGGAAGGTGGCTCACCTTAATCTAGTTAGTAATGGCATGTGTTAACATAACTGTGTCTGTTAAACTTGATTTTTGGGTTCAAGGAGATCCCAAAACCTTATTTGGTATAGAGGTGTTTAGATGTTCAACCACTTGTGATGGTGAGGGCTTAGTTGGATTGTTGGTTCTGAAGAAAGGTCTTTTTAGCATAAGATTTTTAGAACCAACTACGGTTTGAGGATTTGAAGCCCTCATGACATTGGGTTGTTGTGGTTGAGTGGGGAATACCCCTTGCATTATTGAAGTGGGTGGTAGTGGAGCTATTGGTGTAAGAATTGTGGGTGGATTTGGAGGATGGTATGCGTGTGGTGTGTCTCTCCTAGAAGAAGGAGTCCTATAGTACTCCCAAGCTTGGTAGTGACTTTGTGGGTCATGTGACCAATAAAGTCACTTGGAGAGATTGGCTACTGCACATAGTAGCCATATGGATCTGGTTGTCAGTAAGGGTATTTTTTCCTAGGCGGTGGCATCCCCCATTACTATGGGTATTGCCACTACTACTGTTGTTCAATAGGTTGTGGTAGAGTTCTTCTTGGATAATATGTTAAGGGTTGGTGGAACTACCTTGGGTTACCTTGGGGATAAGGTAACCTTCGAGGTGCTTGCCATTCGTTAAGTCTTGGGTTGAGTGCATACACCCTAGACTCTTGTAGATGTGAGATTATTGAGCAACATCCCTTAGGATGGTCATACTGACATATCTCACATCCACTGTCATCATCCGTATTGGAATCCACAACCTCTTTGATGATAATAATTTTACCCTTACCTTTTTTATGTGCATGGTCCAAATCCCTCTTCTTCTTTTTATCATAGTCACTACTTCACTCCTTAGACTCCTCGACGATTTTTGAAATAGTTTCAAATCTACTATCTAAGGAGTCCCACATTTGATCTACCTTAGCCAACACTTATATTATTAATTTTTGAAGTGGCAAGGTTTTCCTATTCACCAACTCTTCAAGTGGTGACTCATCCTCCTCCTCACAGAATCTCACTGCCCTTTTTCGGAGGGAATGATTGTGGTTGAACTCTTCCATACTTTCTCTCTTACGTAGCTCTCCTTCTTCCTTAGCTACTTGCTCCAACAATCTATGAACCTAATAGGACATAAGTTTTGATAATCTCCCTTGGGCATATGTTCCAAGGGTTCTCCTGGTTTTGTGTCTTAGCCCATCTACGAGATGGCATAGTTGATCCCGTTGTGCATAACCATGGCTCGGGCAATGATGTAACACTGCATAATATTGGTCCATGGCAGCATCTAAGGGTTCATGATTTCCCTGCTTCCATCCTTAGATCTACTTTTGCAAGTTGGACACTCAAGAGTACATTTGATATTTATCGTTAAATAGTTCTAGCATTGTACTCCACCTTCAAATGGATTCTGGTTCTAAGGATCGATACCAGCTTTCCACTTCTTTTATGAGTTTCCTTGGGAATAACTTTAATTTTTTTCACTTTTTCTCAATGTTTTGCAAGGCACAGGCATCATGAAATACCTGTAAGTGGTTCTAAGGGTCAGCGATGTATCCCCTCTCAAATCGTGGGATATTATTCATGTCTAGTCTCTTGATCCTACTATCTTTTTGGTGCCTTGTAGGTATTCTTACGACCTCCGTAATGTCTAACATGCTTCGGGTTGCAAGTAGGGGTTATTCATGATCATTTCCCTCATGGAATCTATGATGTCTACATGGTTCCCTACTTTTCCTTCTTCCATGTCATGATTCCCTAGAATTCCCTCATACTTGCTCTCGACTCTCTCGTCGAGGTCTCTCATTTTGCTTACCCTTATCCTCACGGTTATGTTCCTTATGACTGCATCCTGATGTTGAAGGAGAGGATGAATGTGATGATGAAGATGAAGAAGAAGGAGAACCATCACCATGACGATGTTTCCTACCTTCTCTTTGGTGTTCTTGACCTCGATCGTGATAATAATCAGAATGCCTATCCTTATCTTGTGTTTGTGTTCCCTCGTTGAACACTTGGTGTTCATGGGGCTCAAAACCAAGGTTGCGAATCATGGAGTGTAGGTTCTGATACACCACCTCCTCACCAGCATTAGGAGGGGAAACATCATTTTGTGGAGAACCTATTGAAATAGGTTCATCACCCTTAATTTCACTTAAGATGGGTGGAGCATTACAGGGTCCTTTGCCCTTCAACAATGTGTGGTAACTCTCCTGCCGCAAGTCCCGTTGACGTTGCACTTCTGTGGGATGGTAGTCCCTTGTATTGTAATAGCATGCAATGTACTCAACATATAATTGTGACATGCCTATTCGTGCAAGGGCACAAAGGAGCATGTTGGGGGATACTCTGTCTAGAGGCAACACTATGTTACCTTCCAAGTCTCTCCAATGCAGTTGTTCATCTTGATGGAAGAAAAAGGTAAAGTCAAGTATATATTCATCATGATGAATATATACCATACTAAATTTTTGAGGAATTGGCAGTTCTTGGGTATGTGTGTTGTGCCACTAACTATCTCTTATGTAGTTCCTAGGCAGTGAAGTGCTTTTGTTCGAAGAAGAAGAAATTTTAGTCTTGTTCGGTGTGCTATTTACCGTTATATTATTTTTCTTTTGATTAATCCTAAAGGTTCATTTTAGCTCCTAATGATGTGAATGATTTCCTATGTTCTATGTAGTGCACAAACAACTAATTCCCTAGCAACACTGCCAATGATAAGTGGCGAGGTACCCCTACACTCAACCATACGAATACGAGTGTCTCACGCATGATCCAGTCGAACTCCAAGGACTAAGTGCTTACAGGCCCTAATGAAACACATAAGGTTAATCAATCATTATCTTCCTAGACTTACTTCTATTGTCACAATTGTATGGTTAAGTAAGTCTAAGGTGTATGATTTTTATGTCTTTTATCTTTTTAACTCCTATGCTAATGGGGAAAGGGTGAAGAGACTAAGTGACTAACTTTCATTAACTAAGTTCTAATTATCCTAGCACCAGTATCCATTCCCACTTGCCATACATACCCTGAACTAGTGTAACACTACTGGGATTACCAAACGCTACTCGTTACTGGGTTACTAAGCATTACACACGTGCTCGAAGCGATCGTACTTAATGCACTTAACTAGGAGAGTTAAGGGTGGAGAGAGATTAATTATCTAGGAAAGCATTTAAAAATTTAACAATAATTAAATCCTATTTATCTTAGTCCACATGCTGCAAGGTTGATCAAAAGTTTTTTCTTTATTTCCGTACACAAATGTGTGCTCAAGTACAATTTGCTCGAATAAAGATCCATTCACTTTGAGACTCCTACTACGGGCACATGGAAATTATTCTATCTCTGGAATGGTAAAACTAATCTAGTTTGGCTAAGGGTCTAGATTTAGATGATCTTACAAGGGAAAGCTGCCTCTTATTTATAGACAAGGTGACGGGCTGCGATATCCTAGGTGCCAATGCGATATCGTGGCCCATGTGATATTGCATCCCATCAGTCATTCTAGTTATTTTTCCAATAGGAGAATTAGATGTTATTATTGTAACAAGATTAGGCATAAACAAAGGGATTGTAATCTAAAGGTTTATCATATGAGTACATGGACATATCATAAGACTCCTTGGTTTTATCAAAGTGCACCAAGAAAGGTTTTTATGCATGATCACAAAGAATATTGGAAATCAACCCAAAGGACTAGGGCTACCAAAAGGGAATAGAGAATTAAATAGGAAAAATGACATCAAGACACTTTCCTTAACAAATTTTTAAGAGGAATTCATGCATTCGACATTGGGGAAGTTTGGTTCAAAAAAGATTCCTCAAAAGAGGAAACACATTCCTTAGCTCTTTAGGCATCATCATCTTCTAACAGCATGAAATGTAGGTAGAAGTAAGTTTTTATTTTTATTTTAAGGTTTAATTAAGATTATAAACCAATATAAATCTTCTAAAACCTCACTTTGACTTTTAAAGAAAGACATCTTTCCAAAGTGAAAGACGTCTTTGCCAAGATGTCTTTGGCAAAACAAAGATGTATCTCTGGTTTTTTCTTTGTTGCAAGAAACACATCTTTGATGAATGAAACACTTCTTCTAAATTTTTACATGTAAAAAATATTTCTTTCTATCAAAATATATGTCCCATTTTTCATCAAAACCCTCGTTTACCTAAGGTTATAAAAGGCAAAAATCCAATTTTTGTCATATTCCTCCATAGAGACATGATAGAGATGACCATAGCTCCACCATTCATAGTGATTTTCATAGATATGGCTAACAAGAAGGTTTGTATGTCTAGAAATCTATCCAAGAAATTTTCAAGAGGAAGTTATAGCAATGCATCACTTTATACATGTCCCAATTTTGAAGTACAAGTGCTCAACACAAGTTTGAGGCTTCAAGAACCATCATCATTATTTCTAAGCATTCTCTTAATTTTCCTCTCCATAGAAAATAGAATCTATTAGATTATTTTAAGCTTTTATACTAGACTACATTTATTTCCATGAATTTTCTTGTGTTTGAAGTATTAATTCGAGAATTCTACTGTAACATTGTTATTTCTGATGTAATTGTGGGGGCTTTAGATCCATTGTTGGTGGGATTGTTGTTGAAGTATCTCCTCAAATTGTTAATGCACTTCTAGGTATTTCCAATCTTGATGTCTTCTAGGTTACTATAGAATCTATGCATGACATTTACATAAATGGTATTATGCCAATAACTCATGTTGAATTCCATGATGTATTATTTGGAAGAGATATGTCTTTTGATTAGGGTTACATTGAGCAGAACAAGATGACTTTAGATGCCTTACCTTAATTCTTATTATTTTGTATAATATAATGGTAAAGGAAGGAAGTTATATTTATCTCATGCTAGCCCAAGGCTATGTACTATATTGTTTACTTACAGGGTTACCATTAGATATGGGGCACACTCTTTGCCAAGAAATTCTAAGTCTCTATGTCAAGAAGAGAATCCTTGGGCACCCTTACCTCATCAACATGTTAATCTATTAGAAGGATGTACCTATTCCAAATTTTCCTTGTTTAAAGGTAAGTGGAGTCTTGGTCAGTACACAAAGAAGAGGGTTTCTTCTCACATAGCAGCAGCAAAACCTTGCACCAGATCACCAACACAAAATAAGGAGGATCCACCATAGTTGAGAAGATCAAAATCTTCTAGAGCTCAAATTAATTCCTCTCTAAAGAGGTTGTTTAGACCCATTACCTAGGCCATTGGAAATCTTGGGAGGAACCTCTCTCACTTGTGTAAGAGCTTAGATAAGGCTAGGATTCCCCCTCCCTCCGATGGACAGATATTTGAGAACGTTACTACTCATCCCATCTCTAACAATGAAGAGGATGCTCTTATCTCTCCATGCCATTGTTTAGTAGTAGGTCCCTCATGCACATAGGACTTAGGAATGGAGTTAGATTCTAAGCTAGAGGCACCCCTAACCAGTTTTTAGGGGGAGCACCATGCATCCATGTAGTATCCATAGCACCATATTCCAGTTCATCCTAGTTTTACTACTTCATCTTATACTAATGCTTCTAGCTCTTTTGAGCAACAAACTATGGAAAGCATATTTGGGACCACATCCCAATGAATTCCAATTTAGTAATCACTAGCTCCATTAGCTCCACCAACTTCCTCTTAGTTTGAAGTGAAGCTTTGTCCTCAATGAGATCTAATGTAGTCAGTTGAGTCCTTAGATGAGGATACTTAGAAATATATCCATCCTAGCACTAGCAATGATGATGATAAGTAGGAGACTTATCATCCATATCGAGAAATGGTGGATTCTAAATATGAGGATGCTACTGAGGTTAGTGATTGAGACCTCAACTAGATGCTTGTTATCTCCTTTTGGTGATTAAATAGGATGAGGCATTTTGTGGCTCTTACATATGTGATTTTTGGATTTTTCACATATGTGATTGATCTATGGATAGTTGTACTCCAAGATGGTTATGTCCAATTTGTGTCACACATTTTACAGATGGTTATGAATAGATGGTGTGTTTTTCGATTATCTTTGTAAGGTCTATTGATTTTTATTCTACTTTATTTTTACTTCCCTCATGTCCTATTGATCCTCCATGCTTATCCTAATCCCTGGCTACCATAGGAATTTATACGTCTTCATACTTTTCTTAGAATATCTTTTAGGATCTTTATGTATATCTATTGCTATCTCTGTCCAAGTTTGACCTTTTTGGTTATGTTCAGAAAGGGGGAAAAGGCTAAGCTAACCCATTTTCGTAAGTTTTTGACATTACCAAAAAGAGGAAGATTGTGGACCTTATGATTTTTGTATGTTAAAACATTTAGAAAAATGGAAAACAAGTTTGTTTGCTTGTCTATGTGATTGTTATGCTTGTGGGAAAAGAACTTGGATTGGGCAAGGCTATGGAAAAGGAATGATGCATTCATCATATAAGAGAAAGTGAAGAAAGATGTCTTGGATCATGCAAGAGAAAGTGAAGCAAGACATCTCTGGAAAGCAAAAGATGTCTTGGTAGATTTTGGGTGAACTCAGAGAAAATATAGAAAGACATCTTCAAAAATAGCAAGACATCTTTCCCCAATCAAAGACATATTTCATGAGGCAAATACATCTTTATAGAATGCATACCAAATGCAAAAATGTATCTTCCATTGAGCAAAGGTGTCTTCCAAGATGGATACTTCAAGAAGATGTCTTTTAGGAAACAAAGATGTCTTCCCAAATTTGAAGCCAAATTCATAAAGACATCTCCCATGATTGTTAATGACTATTGGCTAGCTATTGCATGAGTTTCAAGAATAATTTAGCAACATGAAAGATATAAGAAGACTTCATGTGCATTGGGAAATGTGCAAGCATTATTTTATTCATTATACAATCATTTGTAATCATTGAATTCGTTGTTTCTCCTCATTGTCGAATCATTTTATCTTTATAAAGTGTGTTGTATCTAACTATGCAAGGAACAAAAAATTGAGTTTCAATCATTCTTATATATCTTGTTCTTGTTTCCCTTAGTGGTTGAGTTCCTGAAGCTTTTTGGGATCCTATGGAATTGAGTTGTTGGTGCTATGGTACAATACTCCGGTGTGAAGCTTAATATTGTAATGGTTTTGAAAGCCTTGAAATCACATTTCCAAGCTTGATGGGACCTTGTGGGTTTGTGTGATTGGGGTTGCGGTACAACACTTTGAAGCAAGGTTTGACAACTATATAGGGTGTGGATCCTTCAACCACAATTTGAGAGCAACAAAGTCTAAAGGTATGCTTGCAATCTACCCTCCAAGTATGGAGTACCCAAGTTTAAGAACCATGTAAAATTGTGTGTGTGTGTGTGTGTGTGTGCTTTTTTTATCTAAGTTTTGGTTTGGAAAACTTATTCATCCCTCCCTCCCCATTCTGAGTTCAATGATCCACAAGGGTTACACCAGTCGTAGTTCAATAGGTAGTTCTATAGGCCCAAAGTACATGAATAAAATGCTCATGCCACTTACGTCTACAATTACTTAGCATCTTTTTAAGTAATTTTATGATGGCCTTGTTGTTAGCTTTAGCTTCTCCATTGGATTGAAGGTAGTATGGTGATAAGGAGTGTTGAATACCTAGGTCTTAACAAAAGGCTTGCGTTTTTTGACAACTAAACTATGGTCCATTATCTATGACTATGGTTAAATGTATGTCAAAATGGGCTACTATGCTATCCAATATGAATCTAAAAACTTGTTGAGATGTTTTTTTCCTTAGGGTAATAGCTTCAATCCACTTTGTAAAGTATTTAGTTGTAGTGATAATGAAGCTATGCCTTGTGGAAGACTTAGGCATTATAAGTACAATAATGTTAAGTCCACACCCTTAAAATGGCCAAGTTATCTAAGTAGTATGTAAATTATTTGTATCATGTGTGTTAAGTTGCAAAGTCATTGGAAAGTCACAATTTTTAACCTTTTATAGGTATTCACTTTCCATGTAGGGCCAATAATAACCTAGTCATCTAATTTACCAACCATAACTCTAGGTCCTATGTGTCCCTCACTTCCACCCTCATGAACTTGCTCAAGGACTATGCAGGCTTCAATTTTTCCCAAGAACACTAATAATACACCATTATAAGATCATCAACATAGTGTTTTACTGCCTCTAATGACATTCTATTTTGATCTTTTACATACAATGTTCTTTTGAGAAGTAGTTAAGCCTTGTGGGGATTCACCATGCATCAGGTAAAACTTGATGTCATCATACCATTCCTTTTGAGAAGCGAAGTTGACATAGGTTATAGAGTCACCTTCTGTGTTCTATGTAATGAGAATAACACAATTCATGATTAAGAAAGGCAACTTTCTAAACATATTGGGTGTCACACTTAGGGCTAAGGTTGTAATGGCATCAGCTAACACATTCTCAGTTTGGAGTACATGTTGGATACCAACATTTGTAAATTGTTGCATTAGTTTCTTACCTAGGTCACAATAAGGTTGTAAGTGTTTAGCTTTACATGCATAAACCTCTATTACTTTGTTAACCACAAGTTGTGAATCATTTTTCTCTTGGCAACCATTTGGGATCGTCAACATTTGGGCCTTCAGGCATTATGACCTTGGAAAGTCACAAGATCAAAGGTGTTCTTCAAATAGGCTTTAGGTACTTGCTAGACTTTGGAAACACCAAGGCCTAGATACCTCCAAATAGACTCAGTAGTTATGAAATGTACTAAACATGAGTATGTTTTTTATTGTTGCAACTGTTAAATGATTAGCTTATGTATAAACTTATAATTGGCTATCATAAAAGAGATTCAACTATCTTTGTCAAATACTAAGAATTGTTGGATATTCCTATTTTGTTCAATCACTTAGTCTATATGATACCTATAGTATGATACTTGTAACAAATAAAATTTTACAAAAACTTTTGAGCATAATTTTGCTAATCTAGTTCTAATTTCCCTCAAAGAGAAAGTTCCACAAGAAAACTAGAAATAGAGCAAGATTTAATGGACTTAGAAAGAGGAAGAAAAGAAATCAAAATTGCATGAGATCTCAAATATTTAAGTAAGATAAATTGACATGACAAAACACTTCACAATAAAGCTATTCCTAATTTAATAACTATGAATTATCCAAACTTTCTGAGCTTAGCAAGCAATTTCATAAAGATAATTTTATGATACTACCACAAATCATTGCATAAACAACAAAGTACAAGTCTCTAATTTGGCTAGTAAATAGTTCTCAAAGATTGCATTCAATGGATTTTTCTAAACATTTGACAATTTTGGATTGAAATAGCAAGGTAATATAATTTTAAAAATAAAGAAACTATTTTAGTCATTTCAAAATACTTAATATTTTCCTAGATTCTCTATGCTCAAAATAGGAAAATTCATTAAGACATTACTATTAAATTGCTCTTGAGGCTTTTCAACAACATAAGCTCTTCTATGAAAAATCTTAATAAAAGTCTAATATTGCACAAAAAAACAAAGTTATGAAAGTAACCTAGGAAAAATCCTAAAATTAAATTCCAAGCACAATACTATCTAAATCATTAGCTAAGTAACCAAAAAAATGGGAAGAAACAAACTCATAGGATTATAACAAAGAAGCTGAATTGATGTCTTTAACAAGCCATGCTTTTATAATCTTCAATCTTCTTCCAAGTTGCTTTACCCAATTCTTCCCTTTTTCACTCTACATTTGAAGCCTTTTTATAATGGATTTGGGTAGTTACAATAATCATGAAAAGTTAAAGGTATTACAAATATCTAGGGGATTAATTTATAACCATCCTAGAAGTTACTAGAAATTTAAGTTATGATTGTCAAGTGTTCTATTGGCAATAAAGATCAAGGGAATAATCATAGGAAGTTATAAGAATTTGAGGAATACATGTCATGATGGCCAAGTGTTCTATAAGTAATTATAACCTTACAAATTTCAAGGAATGTTCTAAATTCCATAAGGAATAATATAATTTTTAAAAATATTAAATCCCCATAGAAAATAAAATTTTAATTCATAAATTCATCACTTAAACTAAATAAAATCACATTTTAACATTAAAAAATAATCATGTATATAATAACATGAGCAATGTTTCTAAAAAATAAGATTATGTGGACTTTGAACTTCATGTATTGCTGCATCGCATTAATGTGTAACCCTGTGAAGGCCTTCATGACCCCCGTGGCTTTCATGCCAAAAGCTATGTGTTCTTGGCTTTGCATTGTAACACTTTTATTGATAGCTACCTATCTACCTTGCCTGCCTCTTTTGCTGCCCCTTTTACCATCCATGCATATAGATCCTAAGATGTTGGAGTCTCACGGCCCCATCTTTGTGTCAGTCATTGCAGAATTTCCATCTAAACTTATGTTGGCTATGATGAAGAAAGATTCATATTGTTGTTTCTCTACTTCCCACCAATGGATGAGCTCTTCCCATGGCACCATCAATTTGCTCCTACTACTTTTTTGGTTTCCTCCTCTGCTACATCTTAGCAACAAACCCTGCTTCACATCTACTTGTTAAATCTTGGAGAATTGACAAAAATAACAAAACTCCTCCAAGCCTATAGAACTACTCCTACTGCTACTATGAATCCACAACAAGGGCATTGGTGATGTCCATGCCCTAATGCCCTAATTTTGATTATCATTCCAAGAAAGCAAACAGAGCTCAAGAATGTCCATGGTGTTTTTGTTTCATTTTCATTTCAATATTATGAGCTTTCTTTCTAACTTCAAAGGATAGCACATCATTTTTGTAATTTTGTTTCTGTTACATATTTTTTTCACAACGAAGATTAGGTTTTCAACTCTGTACAAGCAAAGACATTTTCATATTTTTTACTTGTTTGGGGTCTCCACATACAAACCCAATTTAGATAGGAATGGAAAGTGTAGAACATGGATGTCCAGTAGCATCGTTAGAATTCTAAAATTAATTTTGATCAACACATTAACAATCTATGTTATTAATAAATGTGGTGCTCAAGTTTTAAATTCTTGTTTTAGGCATAATGTATGTAATAATATTGTGAATTTGTTTCTCCCTTTAAATGAAATTGATAATTGTGAAAAGCCAACATTTCAACTTTGATTTTTTTTATTCTCAAAGATTTATGCATTCTATTGCATAGTCTTGTTTATATTGGATACTTCCAATTACATTTTCATTGATGCATTTGATAGCATTATTGTAATTTTTCATATCAATATATTATGTAAAATACAACTGTTATTGCAATTGTTTAGAAAAATAAACTTTTTGCTTTCCATCATTTCGCTTTGTAGTTTACTTGCATACTATAACTTGTATATAAGTTCCATTTTGACAAGTCATACCCCATTTTTCTCATTACATTACTGCACAATTTATTCTCTTAAACTCTGCTTTTAATTTCTCAACATAATAACCTAATTTTGCATGTCAAATACCTTTGTATTGTGAAAACAACTGAGATAAATCTCCATTATTCTCATGACTATATATACACTAATTTAAGTGTAAATCAAATTGATAAGAACTGATAATCTATCCCAGTGTATATTGCTTTCTTTCTATCAACCTTATCTAGAGTATACTCATTCCACTCATGAGATGATTAACTAGTCTCATAATTCATCCTCCTTGAATTTTAGAAACCTAGGTATCCAAATTATTAAAATTATTCCAATGTGTTAGAATAATTTCAAGAAAATAATAAATTTGTTACAATCTGCTCCATCATATGGTGTAAATGTGCTAACATGTCTTGCCCCTATTTTTACATTTTATCTAAGAAACATAGACTTTATTGGAAACATTTCTTTTTACATAGAAAACAAAAATATTTTTTTGAGGAAAACTTTCGTCAAACTTAAGGTTTGATAAAATAAAAACTTCATTCCTACTAAAACTTAGGAAACTATACAAACATAATCTCATATAAACTAGTTTGAAGGTGGGAAAAGAATAGTTAAACTCTTTCAGGGATTCTCATATCATGAACCCTCTCATATGTAATCTAAATAGTGATGAATGCTCTTCTTTTCTCTTCTTGCCTAATTGAAGCCTCAACTTGGTCTTCACCCTTTTCTTCAACAACTATCTTTGCTTCTTCTACATCCAACTCCTTAGCTGTTTAATTTTGAGGTTCTTCCCAATCACTTGCTTCTTTATCTTGGGACAAGAAAGCTTCTTCCTAAGAATCATCTCTATTAGACTCTCTTTGATATTCAGCTTGGGAGGTACATTCATGGAAGCTGCCCCAACTATTGGAATGTATAGAAAGTTGACTAGTGAGAAATCTAAACTCATCTAAAAGCCAAAGTAGGAAATGGCTTTTCCTAGATGCTTCATGAGCTATTTTCTTACAATAAGCTCTTAAAACACACTCTGGATAGATTCCCATAACATATAGGATAAAAGGCCTTCTTATTGCTCTTTCTCTAAGAACCATTTTTCTACTTCACACTTAAGCACTTTACTTGCCTTCCCACTTAAAATTTGAATTAAAAAGTGATGGAATTCTAAGCAATCCACATCTCTTTTTATAGTGTAAGAAAAGTTTGAAATTCCCACCAATTTCACTAACCAACTTTGCCACTTTTCCAAAATTAATTATCTTTCCATCATTATATGGTAGGCTAATTTGAATTCTACTATTTGGTTATTGAACTTAATTCACCAATAAGTAGTTATCTACCCATCACACCCACTTATACTCATCACACCCACTTAAGTAAAATGATCTATCTAATTACTTAGGATAATGTAAATTTAATAATTGAATTAACACTTTAAATTAAATATTTTTAAACTAATACTTTAACGTGTAAATTTTTTTATAATATTATGTAAGTCTCTATATATATACTATTTATTATATATACTACTAAAACTTTATTACCTACTACTATGTGTACTAAATATTATTATAGTTACCTACATATATACATTACTATGCTATATACATATATGAATTTTTTTATATGTATTTAAGTTGTGGGCAGTTGTCCAAAATAATGTTTTATGTATAAAAAATTATACATAAACTACAATTCTACTCCATATAACATCAATAATTTATAAGTATCTTCTAATAATTGTTTCTTGATGTGAAATGGACCAGTCCATATTGCTGAAAGCTTATTTGGCTTCTTCATATTTCATAATAATACTATATCACTGACTTTAAAGTTCTTTTCAAAGCCTTTCTATCAAACCACCTGTTAACTTGAGAAGCATTCTTTAATAAATTATCTTTAGCTTTATCTATTTTAGCTTTTCTTTTGATAAGCAAGGTCATGAAACTTCTATCTTTATTGGTTTTCTCACTATACTTTTGTACAAAACTTGAGGCCAAACTTATAATCTTGTTCATAATTCTTGCAAGTAAACCATAGACTAAGTTATAAGTTGATGTTCCAATAGCATTCTTAAATCTAATATGATTAGTCCATAATGCAAATTGCAAGTAATCACTCCAATTTCCTGGATTTCCATCCATTGACTTCTTAATGTCAGAAATAATCTTTTTATTTGTAGATTTAGCTAATCCATTTCCTTTAGGATAATAATTTGACAAGGAAAATAGAAAGATGGATTTTTTTAATGCCCATGTTATAAGCTCTTCAGATTGAAAAGTAGGTCCATTATCACATATCAACACCTCAAGTAGGCCAAAACGACTTAAAATTTGATCTTCCAAGAACTTAAGCATATTTTATGCTAAACATTTCCATAGAGCATTTACTTCGGACCATTTAGTAAAGTAATCAGTAGCTGTGAGAATAAACTTATGTGTTGCTCTTGAAGGAGTAATTGTACCAATAAAATCTAAGCCCCATTAGTAAAATGATCTATCTAAAATTACCAGTTTTAAGGGGGCTTTAGCTTTTTCAATTATTGATAAATGAATTTGACATTTGTAACATCTTTGAATTTTCAAATTAATATCTTGATACATAGTAGGCCAATAAAAATCATAACAGAGTATATGTTGCATAGTGGACTTNTAAAAATCATAACAGAGTATATGTTGCATAGTGGACTTAGGAGATTCATAAAATAAATTAAAATGGTCATGGAATTATTCTAGAATAGGATAAATTTGATCATTGTGAACACATTCCAACAAAACCCCTTTGAAATCCTTTTTGTATAAAATTCCATATTTCACAACAAATTGATTTTCTCTTTTGACTTGTAGTTAAGCTATTTGGAACTTTTCATGTATTAAGGAATTCTAGAATCTCATCATACCAATTTCCTTTATGAGTATTTAGCACACATACTTCATCTTCTCTAGTCATTAACTTGGCTAATCCCATTCCTTTAATGGTTTTGCATATTTCTAATGAAAATCTAAAGCCTTAAAGCTTTATAAGCCACTTTTCTCTCTTCAATTCAATTTCATTATGGACTAAGAATTGTTTGATTGCATGCTCAATTAGCATAATGTGAACTAATTAGCTTTTCAAATAATACTTGAAATGTTAAATTACCTTAATAACTATGAATTCTTATTTCTCTAAGTCTAAATAATTTAATTCTAAACCTTTCAATTAATATCCAAAAAATCTGACCTGTTCATATTGATCTTCATCTTTTTGAGTTAAAACAGCAACAACTAAATCATTTGAAGCAAAATCATGTAACCAAATGTCTTCTTTCAATTTTGGCTTTACCAAATAAGGAGCTTCTTGAATGGATTTTTTAATTTTTGATAAAGTGTTCTCTAATTCTAGTGCTCTCTCTACTAGAACACCTTGCTTTAGCATATGCATCAAAGGTTTAGTAATTTCATTAAATCTAGGGATAAATTTCCTAACAAAATTTATCTTCCCAAAGAAAGATCTAAGAGACTTTACTTATAGGATGTTCAATATTTTATAATACTTGAATTTGGAAGATATCTATAGTAATTCCTTCTTGACAGATTACATGACCTAGTAAACTTCTAGATTTAATCCAAAAGATACATTTCTTAGGATTTAATGAAATACCATATTCACGACATCTATCAAAAACTTGTTGAAGATGATCAATATGATCTTCCTTCCTTTTTGAAAAGACAGTGATATCATCCAAATAAACCATAACAAACTCACCTATTAAACCCTTAAAGGCTAAATTCATTACTCTTTGAAAAGTAGCTATAGCATTTGATAGTCCAAATGGCATTCTTTGGTAAGCCAAAGTTCCCCATTTGATGATAAATGTTGTTTTATATCTATCACTCTTATCTACCATGATTCAATTATAGCCTGAAAACCATCTAGGAAAGAATATACTTGACAACCTTACACTTTGATCAACATTTCATCAATTCTAGGAAGTGGATATTTATCTTTTTTAGAGGCTTCATTCAAATTTCTAAAATCCACATAAAGTCTAATATTGCCATTCTTCTTTTGTACAAGCACAAGGTTAACAAGCCATGTTGAATATTAGACTAGATATATAATTTGGGCTTGTAATAACTTCTTGATCTCAACTTCCATTACTAGCTCAAATGATGGATTCAGTTTTCTTTGTTTTTGTTTAAATATCTTGCAGCCTTCTATTAAAGGTATTTTATGTGTCATTACATCTAGTCTAAAAGTTTTAAGATCATCATAAGACTAAGCAAAATTTTTCAAAGTATTTTTCAAGAGTAATAATAAATTTTTCTTGAAAACTAAGTTTTTTTTCTTTGTGACATTTAACATCTTTGGCATCTCAATAGATCTGAAATTCACTACTTCATAAGGTTGATCATTTGGATTTTGTATATCTTTTCTAGTAAGCAAAGTTTTGCTAAACTCATGTTCATAATCAATCGTCCTTTTAGGAATGGAATTTTTCTTAAACCTTGATGTTGTTTAAAGTATGATTTAACTTTTGAATTATTTTTTCTTCCTTAAGAATCTAAGCAATTGATCATCATCTTCAAATACTTGTAAATGCTTTATGTTATCTAGTACTGATGGTTGATATTCATTCTTGATCATTACACCTAGCAATGTTGGATTAAATTTTCTTTTTTTTTTGTTTAAATATCTTGAATCTAATTTTGGTAAGTAATCTTCTATATAAGTATCCTTCCTACCTATATGTTCTCTTTGGTAGTGATGAAATTGATCCAATGCTTTGAGGACAAACTATTTATAAGATCGTTGAAACACCATGAATTTTGAGACTCTCATGATTTAGCATATCCAAAATGTGGACAAGGGTTTCCGCAAGTCTGGTGTCATGCTAGACTATGTAGAAAACACCCTCCACAACACAGTCAACATGAAACCCAACCACAAGACCAGTTTTCATGAAATAGGCATTGGGGGTAAACCATACAATCCGGCAAGTTTTCTATCTCCAAGGTTGACAGGCTTGCTGAACTCTCTAGCCTACCCAACTTGACAATTGACTTGCCTGGCGGTCTACCCAAGGTCCATGCTAGGAACTGCCAAAAGTGTTTAGGATGAGCTAAACAGTTCGGCAAGACTGGCAGCTACGTTATGTAACGTAACATAGTGTAGTGTGCGGGTATTTACACTACATATGTTGGATAGTGTAAATAGCATAACACTCATGTAGCAGCCTCAAGACATCTTTGGTTAGCTACAAAACTTGTTATCAATGGTTACTCTCATCTCAGCACCTCTCCAATAGGTGAAATCGACAAGTTTTCCTTGTTTTGCATCCCCTAACTATTCCCAAAGTTGTCCCTATGCATGACCCTGCTCACAAGAGTAGGGAAGATGTAGTCCTAGAGCACATGCCCCAATTTGCATTTACTAATTGGCATTTTTCTTTGCAACAAACATAGCAGCTCATTGGACTTTAGCACATGTAGCACGAATGGTATGGTCATAGCATAGCAGTTTTCAACATTACACAGCAGCACACCATAGTCATGTCTACACTTTGTATGACCTAGGACACATGGCACTCAAACCACATTTCTCTCCCACATCTAACTCTATAAATACCCCTATGAACAATGTTCAAGGGGTTGGCTTTTGGGAGCATTCTAATGGGATTTTCTTTTGGCATTGTTGGCTTGGAACATTCAATTAGCTTTTGGCATTGTTTTCTTTTGGCAATTACTTCTCTGGTAGTTGGCTTTTTGGTTGAGATCTTGGCATTTTGGCTCTTTGGTGATTAGCTTTGGCAAGGAGACTAGCAAGCAGAGGATTCCTATTAGCAAGCTATTGACAGCAGTTTGAGGAGCTATGACCATACTACTTCATTGCAAGCTGTGCTTATTTCCACTATCTTCTATTGTACACTTCTTTCACTCTAGCAAAGATTAGATCCCTGATCTTGGGGTGGTGCACTTTCTTACCCAAACTTGTTTTATTTTGTTTTGCTATTTTCATGTTTTACATTATTCTTAGTCGATTCACATTCATCGCTTATCGCTCAACATGCATATAACAACCTTAAAACAAACATTTACAAAAGGTTATTATACACCGCTTAAGTCCTTGTCTGACTGATTAGACCATTCAGGGCACCCCACATCCATTTACATCTAGCATGACCCTCGCATGAATCCAGGGTTAGGCTATATGCCCAGTGACCTCTCGGTGTTTCGGCCACTGACATTTTTGGTCCCTACAGTTTTTGGCCCTAGAAGGAGGGCTAAGTGTCCTTTTTGTATATTATGGATAATCTTGCATGCTATCTATACCTCGTCACCTACTAGCATAGATGTGACACCATTGTGGTTGTCTACACACCTTGTGGTGCATACTGGTCACAACGACAGTTCCTTTGAGACCCAACAGGACTAAAGCCTCCAACTAATTTCTCACCTTACTGTGTTTACCCTGTTTACTGCCCCACACTACCTACACCTCATGTGACATAGCAAATCCTCTAGTGTAACATTCTTGCTTAGCATAGTAGGCATAACTCCTCAACATACCTAGTCTCATCTTCTCTCTTTTACAATTTTCACCTTATGACGAAAGATGATTCTTGCAACCACTGTCGCCACCACTTTGAACCTAGAGGTTCCCTACTCAGTCCAAAACATGACAAGTCCCGAGTGGTTGTTCAACCCAATGCTGGCATCACATCAGTCCCTTAGATTGGAACATCTATCACCCAAGTGCTTGGTGCAAGATGCAGAGCGATATGACTTCCTCTATGAAAAAGTCCAAGCGAATCTACCATTGGACCATCAGGAACTCGAAGACAAGCATAACTTCAAATTCCTCCATCAAAATATAAGGGAGTTCATCCCTACCCCTAATTTCATCATCCCATTGACTGAACAATATCAATGGGTCTTGGACCAGTTGATGTGAGTCAGTAGGTCTAAGGAATGCGACATAGTGTTCCATTACGATGAAGCATTCCAAGACAGACAAGAAGACCTAGATTTCCAATCCAAGGGTGGTGGCTGGACCTACACCATAGTCATCCCTTCCACCATTGTCTTTTGGTCAAATCTACTCTTTGCTTCTGCCCCCTTCATGGTTACCACAACCCCATCATAATTTGTACCTTTATCAGCCATGGCTAGTCATCCTGTACCTTTTGTGTACCAAAAAGATGGCCCTTAAGCTTCGTTCCTAATCATCCTTCCTTCTCAGTCTGCCCTAGTAGCTTATCCAATGTCAATCACAGCTATGCTACCATATGTCAACACTCTAGCGACGTCTCAATCACATGCAAGCTTCACCTTTGGTCCCTCATCTACACCTATCCCACCACCAGTGGCTAACCCAGTCTCAACCACGTGGTGGGTGCCAACCCCTTCTTTACCTATGGTACAACCATCTCAAGTATCATACTATGTGCAACCCCAAGCACACCAGCTTTCGCATGTAGCACAACCCATTGTAGGGTTATGGGCTACCCCACCAACCGGGCAACCTATCAACCCCACAACCTCACCAACGGCCACTGCATCAACAGCACCACCCACTAGGTGGTGGACGGTCCAAGCACCACCATTCGTAGGAGTGGCACCAAGAGTGCCCCCCATGGCCCAAGCCACTTCCCCTACACTACAACCCCCATCGGTGCATATGATAGCTACTCAAGTAGCCCTGAAATCATCTATAATGTCACCGAGTTTTGATCAAGCTTTTCAACTCATCCAGACCCTTGCTGAGGAAAGAAAACACCTCAAAGCTACCAATTCTAACACGATACAGGTCATGAAATTTTACCATGACAATCCCATCAGCCTAGCCATTCCCATGCTTACGTTACCCCCTAGGATGTCACTCCTCCAATTTACAAAATACAACAGGGAGGGCGATCCCAACACACATTTGGTAACATTTAGATCTAAATCTCTATTTTTGCAATAATGTTCACACACTATCATCCGTGTCTTTGCAATATCCTTGATAGGCAAGGCTTTGGATTGGTACCGTGCGGTCCCACGTGCCTCCATCTCAACTTTGGAGGAGCTATTGAGTCAATTCATGATCCATTTCAAGTATAACTTGAAGTCAGAAGTCACGCTCAACTAGCTAATGAGCATCAAGCAAGACCCACTCGAGTCTGTACAAAGATTCATACAGTAGTGGAGCACCACCTTGAACGAAATACGCAAGCCTATCACTGAGGCCCACCTATTGGCCATCTTCAAGGGGGTAGTAATTGATTTTATCAAGTCAAAGCTTTACTACTTAGTCCCGTTCTTCCTCAGTCAAGCTTTTTCTCAGACCAAGAGCATCCAAGATGAAGCCAAGGCTAGCAAAGACCCAGCTTATGTCACGTGCAAAAACATACACCTTAAGAAAGACAAAGAAAATGGCAAAGTCGCAACAGCCACGGTGGCCACTGTGGCTAACAAGACCAAACCCAATAATAGCAATAATAGAAAGGTAGTCATAGCACCCGCTAACACCAAATTTGGCTCAAGTAACACCGGTCAACCCTCAACATCAGCACTTGAGGCATCAACCCAGCCTAAGCCCAACTTTGAGCACAAGGATCGCTCTAAATACATCCCTTTACCTGTTAAGCCTTCAAAAATTCTGAATAAACTATTGGAAGTTTGGTATATATAGCACAAATTAATGTCAAAGGAAGTAATTAAATGACATCAACAGTATTGCAAGCTTCTTAGGAACCCCTCCTTGGCCACCCCCAATGAGTCTTCAATTCCTAAGAACTTCAAGCTAAAATGTTTCTATGACCATCACCAACTGTGTGGTCATGATACGGACTACTATCTAGCATTGAAAGATGATATCCAATGCATGATCGATCAAGGCAAGTTAGTCCTAGATGAAAGTAGTCCTGTTTGCCTAGAAAACTAGTCAATGCATGTTTACAAGGACCCCCTAAACACCAACAGTGTGGAATACACAATTAACATCATTGGCATTGATGGTAACCTAGAACCACCACAGCAATAGTTCATGGTGTGCATCCCTCCTCAAAATGCAGCAACCCCAACAACAGCAAAAATGATGTCACGACAACCATTTGTCCTCAAGGTTCCTCCTCAAAAATCCACTTCTACACCCTTTGTGCTTAGAACTGCACCACCCGCACCAACACCACAAGCACCATTCATTATTAAGGTGCTAAAATAAACAAGTGCTTCTGATGCACAAAGCCAAGCAATGAAAGTAGCACCACAACCTCCCCCATTCCAAAAAATAGGAAGAGCATTTGGTGGACAAGATGGCTAGGGAATGTACTGCCTTAGGTCCCCCCAAGCCTACCCCCTTTTCCTAGATGCCCATGGCCCCCTGATGAGTGGCGAGATACCCCTATACTTAACCATACAAATACAAGCATTTTCATGCACAATCCGGTTGAACTTCGCAGATGAACTAGTTGTGGCACCTAGATCGTTAACCTTAGGTCGCAGTTTGTTGTCTTCCCACCTAGATTAGTATTAGCTTTGTCATGTATGGTTTAGTCTAGAGTGAGTTCTATGATATGTTCCTAATCTAATGCTACTCCTAAAGGCAGTGGAAAATAATATTAACTACGCTAAGCTAGGAGGAAAAGGTAAGAGAATCTAATCTAGCCTAAGTGCGATGAGCATTCGTTCCTTGATCATCCGTACACATCTTGGACCTCGTGCACAACTACCACTGGGATTACCAAGCGCAGATCCTAGGTATGCTACTAGGTTACCAAGTAGTCACACTTAAATGCTCGTAATCAAGTCGTACTCATTCTGCATTACTAGGAGTTTAAGAGTGAGAGGAACTAATTAGGAAAGTAGTAAATAACAATTAAATAAATAAATAACAAAGTGAATGTTGCAATGATGAAGTAATCTCGATCTTTATTTCTAGTCATGTGCGTGTCCATGTACATCACACTCAAATAAAGGATGTCATACAATTACATTCACCACACTACGGGCAGACACTAGAAAATAATCTATCTCTGGAAGGGGAAAACTGCCAGAGCTTCACTAAGGAACTAAACTAGATGTCAAATGAGGGAGAGCTGCCTCTTATTTATAGACATTGCAGCAGGCAGGATGCGATATTGTGTATGTGATATCATGGCCCATGCGATATCGCATACGCGATATCATGACCCATGAGATATCACAGATGCTTTATCGTGGGTGCGTTATCGTAGTTGTCAACAATTTCATGACTCATCATACCCCCATAATTGAATGAAAACTCATCCTTGAGTTACAGTGATTATATAGTGAATAGGTATGGGATTATTGGATGGAAAAATGGGATGATTCTATAGCATGGGAAGAAAACAAAATACAAACACAACACACAGAAAATCCTATGATTACAAAATGGGTGGAACTCATGTAGTTCCTGGTGGTGGTGGCTCCTCCATAGATGTCTTTCCCTTTTCTTGTGCTCTAGGTCTTGGGATTTGATAGCGTTGAAGTATGGCCTGGAGTTTCTCCTCTTGTAAGGCCTTGAGTGCCTTGGCGTGTGTGTAAGTTTGCGCTTGTGCCATAGAGGCATCCTAGTCAGCCTTCTCTTTTTCCTTCTGCCACCCTTTTATTCTCTATCAACAATTTATTAAGTTGCTTGGTTCTAAAAGTGTCCAACTGGTTCTGAGCAACCTTTGGCTCTATATCTGGAAGGTTTAATACTTCCAAAATGGCTTGAACAGAGAAATCAATAGTCACACCACAAATGTTAACCATGGTGCCTTCTTCTTTATTGTGCCAAAATTAGTATGTTTCCCCTAAGTACTAGGCACCGCTTTCAAAGAGGGTATCTCCTACTTCTGCTTGTCTGGACCCTATAGTAGGAGGATCTTCTTGATGAACACTAAATGATTGTTCCTCCTATTCTACATGTTATCTAGTAGGATCTTTTCTTTTACCTCTCTAAGTTCATTCGATCGCACCTTGAGCAGGACCTTCCTGTTATCCGTGTTTCGAGGCCATCTGCAATCACACAGGACTAATCATTAGTAAGGTTGTTACCAAAGCTAGGTTATACCTTACTGCTTACCTTAATAGATTTACTTTATTTCTGTGTGACATTAATTATTGGAAGAACATATCCCTGAAAGATTATAGTATTGATTTCTCTTTGCTTAGGTGGTTTCCAAATTTAATTTTCTAGTATAGCTAAGGGGATGAAATTGTTTTTAACACACTTTATTCTAAAATTTTAGAACTAATTACCCTTAAATATGTCCTTCGGGCGATGATGAATTTCAAAAAATTTATGCACTATTCAGCATCTACCCCTTCCCCATGACTAATCTAAACACTCCAGATTCAAGTAGGTTTAAACGAAATGAAAATCAGAGTACCAGCAAGCGAGATATGAGTAGAAAAGCAAGGGTCGTGCAATCACGAGTTGTAGAGAGGAATTGAAAAACTTCCCCTGCATGAACAATTGCAAATGATGTTGATTAGCATAGGGGGGTCACGTATATATATTTTCATTAAAGTTAGGGCACCTATAGAATGTACCAAATTTTTAATATTTCTTTGAAATTAAACGATGTAAACTAAGGACATCTGGATGATTGTTAAAGGGTTCCAGGGTAATTCAACTAGTTCTGAAGGCACGAAAATTATGATGGTGTGGAATTTATCAATAAGGACCTTGGATGGTAGAGAAAAATGGCATGTAATGGTACATTGGAATGTTGAAATTCATAGGGATAATAGTAGGGAAAGAAAATCAATTAAAAAATTAAGCTGAGGGTAAGAAATTGTGTGTGTGAGCTATGTCCTAAGTGAAGATTACAACAAAAATTACATAAGTGGGTCCTCCCCAAAGTAGATTTCAACCTATAATGCCCTTGTGTAACCACACTTAGAGTGTCCGTGGGCACTAGAAGGGTTAAATGCAATCCACACTAACTCCACAAAACACACACATGTAAATATCACTAAAATGAGATGAAGATTGTATGCTACACGGGACATGAGCTACAATTACACGAACAATGAGATGAGATGAGGTATAGAAAGGGATTGTAGATATTGGGACATGAGGTAACTGACCCAGGGCATAGTGAATCCTGTGTGTAAAGCATGATTAAGGTGTCATTAACCCCTCATTCCAAGATCAGAACCAAGTCCAATCCTCTAATCAGTGACATCGCATTGTTTCATCCCATGATGACCAACTATGAGAGTACCATAACAACAAGGCGTATGATCACTTGGCATTTTATTCAAGGGAGGAGTGATTTTTATTTTGTGGAACTTTGTTTGTCTTCTTCTTTTTTCTTTTTTGAACTTTACTAAATCTAGAGAAGTCGCCAACCTTCAGGCATGGGTGCATGTCTTTCCAGTGGGACCCCCTAGAACAGCCTTTGATTTTTGAGTGCCCTTTTGATTACTCTTACTCCCATTTTTCATTAGATCTACAAGGATCTTAGTACAACCCCATTACATGATAACTCCCACAGATGTCACCAAAGAGAATCTCCAAGTTCCCTTGATGTCACACCCTAATCATTCCCTCTTGGTCCATCCTTCTTCATTCTTAGTACAATGAACACAAAATTAGTTTTAAGTTTTTGAAATATCAAGAATATCATTGTACCTTCGAGAAGAACCTCTTATTTGTAAGGTGGATGAGTGGGTGTAATGGACTCACTATTCCAAATAATTGATCACTCAAGACTTAATAACATAGAACACACCTCAACCAACGATCCACATGAGTGCTTTATTCGTAGATGAGATTACTTACAAAAATTGTAAAAAGACAAAAACACGAAAAGATAAAACAAAAAATTGAAAAATGAAAAACTGGAAAAATGAAAGAAAATGAAAAATATTTATTAATCCTGCTTGTTATTTAGAATGGGGGTATTCCCCATAACTAAACAGTTGAGGATGGCAAGGATTAATAAATGAAAGATGAGGATCCTTGCATGTTGGAAGTATTGGAACTTGGCCATACTTAGCTCCTCGGGGTTCACACACTTGATTATAGGAAGCATAGTAGGGAAATTTGTATGATGTAGTTCCCAGATAATGAGTTGAACCACTATGATATTTGGGACCGTTAGATGGTATGCAAGGATTGGGATGATGCCTCCCATGGTTGTGTTCATTGGGCCTCATGGTTGTTGGAGTGTGAGTTGTTGGCCCTAATGAAATTACATGCAACATTGGATTTGAAGGTAAGGGTGCACCACAGTGTGGGACTTGTGCTAAGTTGGAGGATGCAGTGGCCTTAGAATTGGGTTTTCCCTTCTTACGGTTGTGTTTCAAGAAGGGATGCTTTTGATGTTGTAGAGGTTTCTCACTGTTGTTGGTAGTAGTAGCACAAGTGTTGTTCGTGGGCTGTTGCAGTGATGCAAGTACCTTAGGAACAGTTGGTGGCACTATAGAAGGAGGAAAAGGATGAGAATGTTGAAAGTTAGGAGGAGTATAAGGTGCACAAGGTGGTGGTTGTGTTGGAGGCATGGGTTGATAGTATTGAGGAGAATGGTACTGTGGTGAGATAAAGTACGGTGGCCTAGTTGGAGAAACAAGATGTTGAACTTGATGAGTGTTTGGGTTTGGATAATATGAAGGGTGCCTCCAGTCTAAGGGTGGTCTCCCCCACAACTGGGATTTTTTCCACTGTGATCGAACATAGTATCTCTGTACGAACTCTGGATGGAGTGTGTTTCCCCAATGCTCCTGTAAATGTAACAATATTGGGCATTGACCCTTGGGGTGATCATATAGGCATATGTTACATTCATACGTAGGATTGGCAGTTGAGCACTTATTCCCTTCATCCTTTTTTTTTTTGAATGTCTAATGTTTTGTCCTGCTTCTTGGGTTTTCAAAACTCTATCTCCAATGGTGTTAATAAATTCTCCACACTTTTGATACATCCATTCCAACATCTTATTGATCTTTGCCTCAGCTTCTTCTAACAATTTTTGTATTGGCAAAGATGATTCTTCCACCCTGAGATTGTTTGATTTCTCCTTGTTATGATCATGGACCTTTATTAAGCTGAAATTTTGGTCCCATTGATGTTTTTCAACACTCTCCCATCTAGCCAATTTTCCTTCTTCTTTTGCTACCCTCTTAATAAGCTCTTGGATTTTATTTGTTCATAGTTCATATAGTTGACCTTGGGCATACATTCCTAAGGTCTCTCTTGTTTCATTACGTAGCCCATCAATGATATGGTACATTAGCCTTTCCTCAGAAAACCCATGGCCTGGACAATTGTTTAACAGTGCATAATATCTTTCTAAGGCCATGTCCAAGGGTTCATGTTGTGCTTGTTTCCATCCTTGGATTTATTTCCTCAAGGCTAACACTCTTGCGTAGGTTTGATATTTTTCATTAAAGACTTCTACCATTGTTAACCAATGTCATATTGAATTTTGTTTTAACGATCTATACCATACTTTTGCTTGGTCAACGAGTGTCATGGGAAAGAGCTTAAGTTTTTTCCACCTGTTATCAATGTTATTCCATGTGTAGGCATCGTAGAAGGCTAGTAAATGTTGATGCAGATCTAAGTCATAGCCTCCTAAAAATGTAGGAAAGTTGTTTAAATTGAGCCTAGGTAGTCGGCTCTATTTATGATGCCTACGTGAGATTCGAACAACCTCTTGTAATTGCGTTAGGCTTGTAGTGGCCAGTGGGGGTTCATCGTCATCAGGTAAGTTATGTCTTCGTGTGTTGGGATGACATTGTTTTTGTTCATTTTTATAAGAAACCCCCACTTTAGGTTGTATACTCCAATATTCATCATCATATAGTTCGTTGGTTTTCCAATGAACTTCCTCACTAAGTGTGGCATTGTTGTAATCTTATAGGAGAGGCATGGTTGTGAAGTTGTGTGTGAATTACATGTGACTTTTAATGATTACTTTTTCTAAAATATATATCGTTAAGTCCTTATATAGTGACTTTGTATGATATAACTAATCTAGATAACTAGCATTGTCCCCGAAAACGGCACCTATGATGAGTGGTGAGATACCTCTACACTCAACCATATGAATACGAGCATTTTCAAGCACGATCTAGTTGAACTCCATAGACGGACTAGTTGTGGCACCTAGATCGTTAACCTTAGGTCACAGTTTGTTGTCTTCCCACCTGGACTAGTATTAGCTTTGTCATGTATGGTTTAGTCTAGAGTGAGGTGTATGATATGTTCCTAATCTAATGCTACTCCTGAAGGCAGTGGAAAATAATATTAACTACGCTAAGCTAGGAGGAAAAGGTAAGAGAATCTAATCTAGCCTAAGTGTGATGAGCATCTGTTCCTTTATCATCCGTACACATCTTGGACCTCGTGCATGACTACCACTGGGATTACCAAGCGTAGATCCTAGGTATGCTACTAGGTTACCAAGTAGTCAAACTTAAATGTTCATAATCAAGTCGTACTCATTCTGCATTACTAGGAGTTTAAGGGTGAGAGGAACTAATTAGGAAAGTAGTAAATAACAATTAAATAAATAAATAACAAAGTGAATGTTGCAATAATGAAGTAATCTCGATCTTTATTTCCGATGATGTGCGTGTCCAAGTACCTCACACTCGAATAAAGGATGTCATACAATTACATTCACCACACTACAGGCAGACACTGGAAAATAATCTATCTCTGGAAGGGGAAAACTGCCAGAGCTTCACTAAGGAACTAAACTAGATGTCAAATGAGAGAGAGCTGCCTCTTATTTATAGACATTGCAGTAGGCAGGACATGATATTGTGTATGCGATATCGTGGCCCATGCGATATCGCATACACGATATCATGAACCATGAGATATCACGGGTGCATTATCATGGGTGCATTATCGTTGTTGTCAGCAATTTCATGACTCATCACCCCCTCATCATCAACAACCGATAATGCCACATAGAAGAAATCACCACCATCTTGCCCAAGAAGCACAGTCCTAAAATTTCCCCTCCTCAGGATATTCATCTCCTAGGATGAATGGAGGAGGAAAAGGGTAACAAAAAAGATGGCAGTCAGGATCTATTCAATGCCCTCACCTAGGTTAAATAGGCTCTAAAATAGAAAAATATAACTTTGAGCCTGTATGACTTGGTGATGACTTCCACTAAACACCAAGAAGCCATGGTTTGCATGTTAACATTTATACTGGTTGATGAAGACATGCTAGCAAACGAGAAAGTAATCCACGTTGTCATGCTTCCCTCTATGGCTGAGGAACCATGGCTAGCTTAGTTAACATTCTATGATGAATCCATTAAGGATGACCCTGAAAAGGATTAGGTGAAAATGGCACCTATGTTCATCACAATTTGGGTTGGTCAGTACAAGATCCGAAGGGTACACGTTGATGACAGGGCCACTACTAATGTCATCCCCTTTCCCATAGTCAATAAATTGGGCTTGGTCTATCAAATCAAGCCCTCAATGACTTCCTACTTAAAATCATTTAACGGGGCATGTGTGCTAGTAAAAGGAACTATCTATAATCCCCATAAGTGCAGTTTTCATAGTGGTAGAGGATATGTCTAGGTTCAACCTGATCCTGGGGAGGTCGTGGTTGGCCCAATTGAGGGCTTTTTCCTCACCAATACACTAGGAAATCCACTTACCCTATGCAGGAGGGGAAGTGGTAATTCATAGCGATGAAGTGGTTCCTCGAGCCATAAAAAATGTAGGAATGGAGTAAGGTTTAGAGATTGAAATCTCTGAAAACCAAACCCCTGTTCAAACTGAAATTCCTAAACAACTCAATACCATCCCAAACAAAGAAGCAACATGGGCTGAGCTACCCTTTCAGATGGTAGACAATGACATAGAGGAGTATCATAACAAATTTGTCCAACCATATGCATCACCAAGCCCATGATGGATTAGGAAGTAGCTGCGAGAATGATCATCATTTGCATTAGCATAATTACTCCACTACTTGCACCATGATTACTACTTGCATCAATGTCACATCCACTATTTACATTTTTTGCTTTGTATTCATTGTTTACATTAGCATTCTCCTCATTATTTACATTATGTCCATTGTTTGCATCACTAAACAACCCACTAAGGCCTAAAACTGGCAACCTTTTTTTTTATCACCTTACATAATGCCCAAAATGGCCTAAAACTAGCAAAGGCCTAAAATGGCCTAAAACTAGCGATGGCCTAAAATGGTCTAAAACTAGCCACAACCTAGAATGGCCTTAAACTACCTGTCGTGGCCCACCAAGGCCTAAAACTAGCAACTTTACTACCCCGAAGCAATAAAAAAAACATTAATAAAAACAAAAAAAAGTCATCATTAAGCAATGGCCCGGAATGGCCTTAAACTTAAACAAGAGGCTCTCAAAGGGTCCAAAAGGATAAAAAATAAAAAAAATAAATGAAACATGTTAACTGAAATGAAATAGACTATCTTGCATTCATTCTTCACTCAATGTTAATCAATAATGTTTACAAATCAATCAAATTCAAAGTAAAAAAATAATAAAAATTTTTGTTGCCATGCTATGGGTCTTCGTTTCCATCACGTCTCCCGTCCCACTAGGTCCCACATCTTCATTCGAATTCTGCATAAGGCAAAAAATAAAATAGTAAGTCAAACTAAAATAAAGGCTTTTACAAAATAAACCATAGCATAACAAAAGGTGACTAACCCAAGATGGCCCCACGTCCATTTTAGGAGGTATCTGATCCATACCGACCACAAGACATTGCAAGATCTCCTCCTCAGTGAGGTTGGCCCAATTTCCCCCTCCTAGGTCAGCACTTGCTGCAACCTTCACCTTTTCCATGGCTGTCCATCTAGGTGGTTCTGGGAAAAAGGTGGTGGTGGTGGTCTCCCTAGTAGGTAGGGTTACCTCCCTTTCAAAAGACTTACTTATCGTCACCTATTACATGAACCTCTCATAAGCATCAAAAGCACCAATGACGTCAAGAAATAGCCTAAGGGTATGCGATTCAACAATGGCATCCTAGTACTATTTATGCTAGGTGGCACTTTTCATCTTATACATATGTTTATGGTTCTTTTGTGCCTATCCCCATTCGTAAACCTTTGCATTGTAGTCTTTCTAGTCTTGGTTCTTCTATGCTAGGAGGTCCATCTGCATGCACTGTTCAATAATTTTGCGACTGGCCTCGTTATTGTTTTGTACAACTATCTAGTATCTGGCATAGTTAATCACAGTCGTATACCAACTACCATTGCGAGTGTCATGGGCCAATAGAAACTCATTCCTGGATCGGAGATCCTCCACCTCCACAATTAGGTTAGTCTTCTCTTTCTTGAGTTTTTATACCATCTTCCAAAGGTCTTCATTCACATGCCTACACTCCCATAAGGAGCATGCTGAGTATAATGCACATTTACTCACTTTATCATAAATGTGACGAGGCACCTCAATCACCTCCGACAGAACTTCAGGCACAACGTTAACCTCAACAGCTTGCCGAGGGTCCCACTTGAGATAGGAGGCTACCATGTATGGAAGAATGTTAGTCACAATGACACATAAAAAAAAGGGTAAAAAGTAACAACTGCAAATTCCTAGCGTAGCAATTATAGCATACCGATCTCAAGATCGATCTGCTTCAAGTGATCGATCATATCATCAACCACCCCCTCCATGAAGGTGAACTTGTCGGGGGTCTTGGTCTAGGTTCGGAGACAGATTGAGGAAGAAGGATCAGGGACATCAATAGTGGTGTCCACTACATAATAAAATGTGTTAGTCATGGTAGAGAGGATAACAACAAAGCTAATGAAAAATGACATAATATTGCAAAGTTCCTACCCAGCAAACCAAGGGTAATAGCGAGGGGATCATTCATCGAGAAACCATCAAACAATCAGTCAAACTCACCAGCGTCCAATTGTAGCTCCTCTCTTTCCAGCTGACTCAAAAGTGTGGTGACATCCTCAACACTCATATACCCTTCTAGCACTAAAGCACATTAAGCAAAGGGGTCATCGGCAAGGGCCTCTTCTTCCATAGCCGAGGCCTCTTCCTCCTCCTCTTCAGTAGGCACCCTTGCTTTAGGGGCCAAAATTTCTTCCTCTTCCTCTTCTTTTTCTTCTAATAAAACATGATCGTAGTTAGTAGGATATTCCAACTTGAAATAGGCACTATGCTATGCAATGCTATATAGTGTAGCACAGCGTAACAAGTGCTACAGTAACAAAAATAAGTTTAGCATACTCACCAACTGGGGTTGCACTCTATGAACTTTGATCCAAAATTTCTTTCCCATCTCTTCATTTGTGCGAGGAGTCTCTTCAACAAGATGAGACTTCTTACATTACAGCTTGGTCTTTACAGTTTCTACAATGAGGCATTTCTCCCTTAGCACATTACCTGTGTCAATGGGGGGTGCCTCTCCCACGTTGTCCTAGCCACAAAAGGAGCATGCCACCCGATCCCTCATCATTATTGAAAGTGATTCCCCGATAGCTTCTAGGAGGTCTTGGGATCGAGTGGTGTGAAAAACTTGGCAAATCCATGGCTTCGATATCTAGTTATGATCTTGCTATACCTAGATGCCATTTTCACAAACTACCAGGAATTCCGCAAAGCATCGCAAGCAAGTTATAAAGAAGGCATAATGCACATTGAAATGGGACTCAAGCTTCTCGTGAAGCTTGACCATTTCAACATGCAAGCCTTTAGAAAGGTACTGGACCCAATTGTAATGGGTCCCTTCTTCCATGACCTCCCTCATTATTCAAGCCTACTCCATTCCAAGTATTTTCTCTTGGGAGAGCAGCTTAGGAAAGGCATGGGCATGGAAGATAGGTAAATCATTTCAGCCACCACCAACTTGACCTTATGAATGTAAATCCCCTTTTGGTCCTTAGTTGTTCCCAGCCATTCCTCAATGTCCCCCTGAAGGTTTGCATCTTTCTTAGATTTTTCTCCTACAGGGAGACCATTAGAAGAAACACCAAAAAGGTCTGCAAATAGTTGATCATTAATTTCAAATATCACCCACACATTATGAACACGAGTGCAGAAGCAGTTAGCCTTCTCGATGAAGGAATTATCTAGGGAAAGCATTTCTATAGCCGGAACATTCAAGTTTATAGCCAGAAATAAGTCCATGAGCCCCACCTCTTGGATGTTATGAACAATGGTGGCTAGGGCCCCCTGGCAAAGCCAATGCTGCATCTCCTCCACCTCCTCGTGCTTGAAGAAGAGGTTGGTATCGTTAAACCCAGAGGTGATCACAATGACCTCTTAGGATTCCCTAACTACTGCAACAGTTAATAGCAAACCAAACCAAAAAAAGCTAGCAAAAAATAAAAACGAAAATACATCATCACTTTAACACACAAGAATAAATCCATGGTCTAACATACCACATTTGAATAGTGAAACACCTTAAATTTTCAAGCCATTCTTGCTTCACCAGGTCCTTGGAATTCAGGCAGCGTCATGTCACTTCGGGAAGAAATGGATACTCTGAATTTAGATTGTCCAGTTCAACAAATTTTCTACATCAAGTGTTGACAGGCCCAATGGACTCTCCAGCCTACCCACCTGGGTAGTTCATCCAACTGACAGTCTACTCAGAAGTGATGCATGGGGTTGTCGGCAGAGCTCAGGCAATTCAGCAAATTTTCTAGTCAAGAAGTTTGCTATGCTACGCTACATTATGTAGCGTAACAAGCCTCAGAAGACAATTGCATGAAGAAGTTCTATGCTATGCTACACTACATAGCATAGCACAGTGTAGCAAAGCCAAGATAAAGGCCCAGCTTACTTAGTGATTTCAACTGCACTTAGCAAGCACCTACAACCTTTCAAAACCATTTGCTTCTCTCAACTTCCAAATCTTTGGCAAAGCTCCTTTCATTGGAAAAGTAGCAAATTAAGCAAAAAGAAGGCTTTGTTGGCTACTACGCTATGCTACGCTACATAGCGTAGTACAGCATAGCGAAGATGCATGAATGACGAAAGGCATCTCAGAATGCAGGATCTGCAAGTTTGCAAGCTTCACACAAAGAGCAAAATTCATAGATTGTCAGCATGATCTTCAAATGTCTTGCAATGTGAATTGTAGTTAAGGCTAGCTACTATGCTACATAGCCTAGCATAGCGTAGCAAACATGTAGAACCAGTTAGAACACTTTAAAGGCTTCCAGCACTTGCAACTAACTCCAACATAGATTTCCTCTTCAAACTGGTGGCTATGCTACATAGCATAGCACAACGTAGCAAGTAGCTACGCTACGCTAACACGCTATGCTCCACAATGTAACATAGCGTAGTAGGCAGTGGGGAGTAGCATAGTGTAGCAAGATGCTACGCCACGCCAACATGCTATGCTCCAAAGCGTAGCACAGCGTAGCAAGTACATATGCTATATCAATGTGCTTCACTTGTTTGCATCGTTGGCACACATCTCCATGTTATGATAGCGTAATTATAGCATGGTAGGCCTGTCAATCAGCTTTGCATGTCCATGCAACATAGAAACATCAACACCTTGTGGGTTTGGGACACGTGGTTTCCAAACCACATCTTTCATGTACTCCTAGCCCTATAAATATCCCAACGAGCAACGCTCAAAGGGTTGGCAAAAAGTTGGCAATTTGGCAATTCAAAGGGCAAAACAGGTTGCCAAGAACTTGCAAGTTGGCAAAAATTGTTAGCATTCCTGTTTGGCATTTTGTTAGCTCCTTTCTATTGCTTTTGTAGCATTGTGCATTGTTAGCTCTTGAATTCGCGTTCAAGCATACAGTTGGCTTGCTTTGAACGTCTTTGGTTACTTTTGGAATCTTTGTGCTTCCCAGTGTCGGGCAACCAATTGTATCCACCTTGACAAAGTGAACCCATAATCTTGAAGCGGTGCATTCCTTAACTCGAGTTTACTTCATTCTCTTTCATATCATTACATTTTACATCATTTTCATTTCCTCACAATATTATAATCAATATTTTAAGATATAAAAATTTCTTTTTCAAGTTACACATTTGCAAAAGGTTTAGTAACACTGATTAAGTCCTTATCTGATTGACCAGACTGTTCAAGGCACCCCATTTCCATTTTATCCAACACAGTCCTCGCTCGAATCTAGAATTAAGATTGTTTGATCGATGACCTATCGGTGTTTCCAGCCACTGACATTTTTGGTCACTATAGATTTCTAGCACTAGAAGGAGGGATTCTTTTAGTGCCTTGTCTATGTTATATAGTTGTCCTGTAAGCGTTCTACACCCTGACACACACTAGCTTAAACTTGACATCCTTTTGTAGTTGTTTACGCATCGTGTGGTGTAGACGGACACTTCGACAGTTCCCTCAAAACCCTACAGAACATAAAGCCTCCGATTTCCATTTGACCCACTCATTTTACAGTAGTCTTGCACGTGTTCTATACCTTGACATACACTAGCATAAAATTGACACATTTTGAGGTTGTTTACTCATCATGTGGTACAGATCGGTCACTCTGACGGTTCCTTTGGAGTTTGGTAAGACATAAAGCCTTTAATTGCTTTCCGATCTCCTTGTTTTTCTCATTTGCAAACCCGTTTAGCTTTACAACAATGACTTCCTCAAGCACCATTTCTAACACCTCTAATGTTGAGGTTCCCTTCATAGTTCAAGGCATCACAGGTGCCGAACAACCACTCAGCCTATGGTTGGGACCATGTCAATCCCTCAAGATCTGAAATCGGGGACCTGAGGACTTAGTGCAAAAACATGAGCGATACAACTTTCTCTATGTTAAGATGCAAGCAAACATACCCTTAGATGCGCAAGAACTCAAAGAAAAATGTAGCTTTGAGTTTTCTTACTACAACGGGAAGGAATTTATTCCCACTCCTAGCATTTTCATCCCTTTGACGCAAATGAACCAATGGCTTCTAGATCAACTGATCCAGGTTCTTAGGCCTGGGGAGCCACAAAACCCATCTCACCATGATGAGGCTTTCTAGGATGGATAGGAGGAACTGAATTTCCAATCTGATGAGGGAGGTCAAACCAAGCCTACCTCCATCCCTTCTGCCTAGTCCTTTTGGACGAACCTATTATCTATTGCCACTCCCTTTGTGATCACGTCTATGCCATCGCAACCCGCGATTACATCCGCAATGGGTAGCCATGTCATGTCCTTGACATACCAACATCCCTATTCCCTTGTTTCATTCTCAACCACTATTCCTCTGCAAACTATTCATCAATCTATTCCTACATCCCACCATGCATTGATCATGGCTACCTTGCCACACATTCACACAATACCTACCTCGTAGTTGTGTGTAGCTTCCACCTCTATTCCTACGTTTACACCTGTCCCACCATCAGCGGTGGGCCTAAGCCCGTCCATGTGGTGGACCCCATTCACTTCTTCTCCTACTATGCTACCAACACAGATGTCCCGTTATGTTAGCCATCAAGCCTACCAAACCCCACAAATAGTTCAACCCAGTGTAGGACTATGGTATGTTCCACTGGCTGTGCAAGTGGCCCACCCCATAGCACAACTTGCAGCTACTACTCCAATAGCACCACCTGCCAGGTGGTGGACAGTGCAAGTAGCACAGTTCACAGGGGCCACCCCAACGGCATCGTCGATGGGTCATGTTGCTACCCCTACTACTCCACAGATGGGAGCTTCCCTGGTAGTTCGCCAACCATTTGCATCATCCTTGGGTCTGGATCAAGTGTTCCAACTTATCCAGACCCTTACTGAGGAAATAAAACACCTCAAGGTTGTCGAGTTTGATACGGTACAAGTCATGGACTTCTACTAGGATGATCCCATCAACCCGGTAGTCCCTGCACTAACATTACCCCCAGGGATGTCCCTCCCCCATTTCACAAAATACAATGGGGAAGGGAATCCCAACGCACACCTTGTTACTTTTAGGTCTGAGTCCCTTCTTCTGTGACAATGGCTGCACACGTCATTTGTGTCTTTGCCATGTCTCTGATCAGAAAAGCTCTAGATTAGTACCATGCCCTTCCACGCTCCTTCATATCAACCCTAGAGGAGCTTCTGACCCAATTCGTGATGCGTTTCAAGTACAACTTGAGACCAAAAGTCACATTGGATCAGTTGATCAACATGAAGCAAGACCCGTTGGGACCAACCATAAGTTCATCCAATGCTGGAGCGTGACCTTTAACAAAATCCATGAGCCCATCATGGAGGCCTACTTGCTGGCTATCTTCAAGGGTGCAATGAACAACTTTATTAAGTCTAAGCTATATTATCTCACTCTGCGCACTCTTAGTCAGGCTTTCACCCAGACTAAGAGTACACAAGATGTGGCTAAGGCGAGAAAAAACCTAGCCTATGTTACATACAAGAACACCTTCACAAAGAAGGACAAGGGTAAGGCTACAGTAGCCATAGTGGCCATTGTGGTGAATGAGGACAAACCCAAACCTAACAACAACAATAACAAGAACAACAAAAAATCGGACACACCTGTAGCTAACCCCATGCCCAAGTAGGGCAATGCACCGCAACCTTCCACATCTGCACTTGAGACATCTACACCACTGAAATCAAACTTTGAGCGTAAAGATCACTTGAAGTATACCCTACTGCCTGTCAAGACTTTAGATCTTCTGAAGCAACTATTGGCAACAAGGTACATCCAACATAAGCGGATGTTGGAGGAGTGAGCCAGGAAGCACTAGCGGTACTGTAAAATCCTCAGGAACCCCTCATTGGCCTTGCCCAATGAGCCCCTAGTTCCTAAGGATTTCAAGCTAGAGCGGTTCTATGACTACCATCAACAATGTGGTCACAACATAGATTACTACATGGCACTGAAGGATGACATCCAAAAGATGATCGATCAGGGGAAACTGGGGCTAGACGAAAGTAATCTAGTGCATCCTGAGAATCAATCCCTGCATGTCTATACTAACCCCCTCAATGCCAACAACTTTAGTTACACCATCAACATTGACAGTAATCCTAGACTACCCCAATAGCCGTTTGTAGTCTGTGTGCCTCAGCGTAGTGCACTAGCACCACCAATGGCTAATCAAAGTTCACAGAAACCTTTTGTATTGAGAGTCCCTCCCCAGGAATCTGCCCCTACACCATGCATTAACAAAACTGCACGACCACTCGGCCCATTAACACCATTAGCACCATTTGTTATCAGGGGGCCAAGCCATTCAATAGCCCCCACCCCACATAAAGCAGTTTCACAACCTTCTCGTCCTAAGAAACGAGAAGTGTGCTTCACAGGTGAGACGTCAAGTGAAAGTGCCATCCTAGGTGCTTCTAAGCCTATGCCCTCACCCCCTGCATCTATGCCCTTGTTGCCAAAAGGGAATGTTGCTATGCCTGCACAATCTTCACTGCCTTGCCCAAAAGGGCCTAAATCCAGACCCAAGACTGTCCCTCCTTGGGAAATTCATCTCTTGGGATAAATAGAAGAGGAAAAGGGCAATAAATAGGAGGGTGGCCAAGACCTCTTGAGTGCCCTCACCCAGGTCAAACAGGCTCTGAAATAGAAAAACACTATGCTAAGCCTGTACGACTTGATCATGACATCTACCACACACCATGAGGCTTTGGTCCGCATGTTAACGGAAATTTTGGTTGACGAGAACATGTCAACGGAAGAGAAGCTGATCCATTCGGTCATGCTTTCTTCTGCACCTACAAAGCCAAAGCCACGCTAACTAACTTTTTGTAATGATTCCATTAGGGAAGACCCTGAAAAGGGTTAGGTGACTACAACACCCCTCTTCATCACAATTCGGATCAGCCAACATAAGATCTGAAGGGTACACGTTGATGATGGGGCTACCACGAACGTCATCCCTTTCCCTACTGTGGATAAGCTGGGTTTGGTCGACCAAATCAAACCCATAACAACATCATGCCTAAAGTTGTTCAATGGGACATCGGTCATGGTAAAGGGCACGGTCCACATAGACTTCATGGCAGGGGACCAGTTCCCCATGAACGCAACATTCATTGTGGTCAAAGAGATGCCTGAGTTTAACCTGATCTTGGGAAGGTCATGGTTAGCACAACTTAGGGCTATCTCTTTGCCCATTCATCAGGAGATCCATCTACCCTATGTAGGTAGGTAGGTGGTGATCCATGGCAACAAGATAGCAACACAAGCTATCAATAACGTAGACATGGAGTAGGGCTCAAAGGTCATAACCTCTGAGAGTCAAGTGTCTTTCTCTGTAGGCACTAAACGTTTGGCAAGAGAACTAGCTTAGCATGCTAGTTCAGAAAACAAAAACATGTGGGCTGAGTTGCCCTTCCAAGCGGGGGACAATGATATAGATGAAGGCCCTGGCAAAGCGTCTCGTCCTTATGCCTTTCCCAATTTACGATGGGTCAATAAGTAGTTATGCATAGCATAGCAACCCCACTATTTCTTGCCCAGTTGCCATCCTTTTTACATTTACCACTTTTTTTTTGCATCCATCTATATCTGCTAGGTACTAATCAACCATCCTCTAAATCGTTAGTGAATCACTTTCTTACCACGCCATGGCTCGAAATGGCCTAAAACTATCCGATGGCCCGAAATGGCCTAAAACTATCCAATGGCCCGAAATGGCCTAAAACTATTCGATGGCTTGAAATGGCCTAAAACTATCTGATGGCCCAAAATGGCCTAAAACTATCCGATGGCTTGAAATGGCCTAAAACTAGCGATGGCCCAAAATGGCCTAAAACTATGCTACCACGTCATGGCTCGAAATGGTCTAAAACTATTCAATGGCCCAAAATGGCCTAAAACTATATATGGCCCGCTAAGGCCTAAAACTAGCAAAATTCTTTCTGTTTACATCACATCTGATGGCCCGAAATGGCCTAAAACTAGCACATCAAAAATGAAAACTTAACATAAACTTCATCATGTAAACAATGCATAAGTCAACATAGAACCAATTTATTTTCCGAAATTCTCCTTTTTCATTCAAAGCTTTTGTCATTTAAACAATGTTTGCAAAAATTCTACAAAAAATTCAAAATTTCAAAAAAATCCCATGCTGTCATAGGTTGTCTTCACCTGCATCATCTTCTCCCACATCATTTGCTCATGCTTCATTCCCTTCCACATCACCTTCCTCTACATTTTCCTATGCCACCTCTTCATTCCTGCCCTCTATGGGCCTTGCATCTTCATCTGGAACCTGCATTGTAAAAGTGAAATAGTTAGCCAGGGAAACACATGCAAGCTAGAACAGAGCATAAGCATTAACACAATAGAAAGTGACTAACCCAAGATGGCCCTACATCTGTCTCAAAGGGTATATGATCTAAAATGAGCCTGAGGTGGTGTCAAACCTCCTCCTCCATGATATTTGCCCAATGCCTATCGCTTGGTTCAGTATCTGCAACAGCTTTCTCCTTTTCAACAGTTGTCCATCTCAGCGGTCCCAGAGAAAAGGAGGTGATAATGGTCTCACCTGTGGGAAGATCCACTTCAATGACCTTTACCTGCTCCATGAACTTGTTATAGGCCTCAGAAGCACCAATGGAATTCATGAATGCTTCATAGGTAAATGCCTTCACTGAAGCATCCCTGTATAGTTTGGAGTAGGTGGCAGGTTTTAGGTTATACATGTGTTTATGGTTTTTCTGGGACTACCCCCACTCGTAAACTCTAGCGCTATAATCTTTCCAATCTTGATTCTTCTGGGCCAACAAGTCCATTTTCACTCGCTATTCTATTATTTTTCTGGTGGCCTCATTGTTGCACTGCATGACTATCGAATATCTAGCGTAATCTTTGACAGCCGTGCACCAACTGCCATCATTGTTCTCACGGGCCAGGAGGAATTCATTCCTCGATTTGAGGTTTCCCACTTCAGTGCTCAATTTAGCCTTCTCTTTCTCAGCCTTCTGGACCTATTTCCACAGGTTCTCATTGATGCACCTACACTCCCACAAGGAGTGTGTCAAGTGCAAAGCACATTTGCTGACCTCGTCGTATATGTAACGAGGCACCTCGTCCACTTCGGGCAAGAATGTAAGCATGGCATCAACTTTCAACACCCATGCTAGGTCCCATTTGAGTTGAGAGGTTGTAACCACACAAAGAGCACATCAGTCATCTTAGTGTAGCAAGGTTAGCAAACTCAAGAACTATAGTGTAGCAACATGAAAGCACCTAGCATAGCTACTTACCCACTTCAAGATGGACCTGCTTGAGATGGTCGATCATGTCGTCAACGATCCCTTGCATGAATGTAAGCTTGTCGGGGGTCTCAGCCAATGGTTATAGGTGAATTAGAGGGGATCTTGCAACATTAACAGTGGTGTCTGTCATATACTAAACACATCAGCAATGACCAAGGTGAACTTTGATAAGGCTGTGAGTAAAGCAAACGACAGTGTGAGGGCTTCTATCTAGTAAACCCTCAGGGATGATAACGGGAGAATCACCCATAGATACATCATCGAATATTTTGTCAAACTCACCAGCATCTAATTGTAGTTCCCCTCCTTTCTGACTCAAAACAATAGCAACATCTTTAGCATTTGTCCACTCCCCCGATGTTGAACTGTGTTCGGCAAAGAGATCTCTAGTAGAAGTCCCTTCCAGGTCGATGTAGGCTTCTTTTTTATTTGCTGGTGCCCTTCCTTTTAAGGCACCAGCATTCTCTTCATCCATAGGAGACTCCTCTTCATCTCCAAAAATTTTCTCCTCGTTAGTAGGAGGATTTTCCTTGACAACAAGAGCCCCTTCCTTAGTGGTAAGAGCTCTTTCCCTCTTGATTGGGGCCCTTTCTTCTAAGATTGGGGCCTCCACATCTCTATTTGTCACCCCCATCTTGGGATCCGACACCTCTTCATCACCTTCTTCCTCTTCCTCTTCTTTCTTTGTTCGCCAAAAACATATTTGCATTAGCTTAAAGCAAGTTAGCTTAAATTAGGTGCTACGTTATGTTACACTGCTTAGTGTAGCATAGCGTAGTAGGCATTAACAAAATAGGCGAGGAAATAAAAATAAGTAAAAGCATTTACCAATGGGAGGTTGCATCCTATGTAGCCCAAACCACAGTGTCCACCCCTCCTCTTCTTCCATACGAAGGATTTCCTTAGTTGAAGGAGGCCTCTTTCATCATGACTTAGTGGCCACTGTCTCAACAATGAGATGTTTCCTCTATGATACACTACTGGCAATAGCAGGGGGCACCCCTCCTACACTATCTTAGCCATGAAACTTGTGGGCCACCCAATCCTTAGTCGTCATAGAGAATGACTCCCCAATAGCTTCTGGGGGATCTTGGGCTTGAGTGGTCCAGAGGATTTGGCAAATCCATGGTTTTGAAATCTGACTGTGATTTTGCATAACCCATAACCCGTTCTTGTGGACTACCAAAAACTCCGTGAAATGCTGCAAATAGGATATGTAAAAGGCATAGTGCACATTGAAACAGGACTTCTACTTCGTATGAAGCACCATGATTTCAGTTTGCAAGCCTTTGCATAGATACCTAGCCCAGTTGTAGCGAGCCCCCTCTTCCATGACCTCTCACATCATCCAAGCTTGCTCAATGCCAAGGATCTTTCCTTGGGAAAGTAGCTAGGAGAAAGCATGAGCACAGAAGACGGGATAAACCTCATTGGCAGCCCTCAGCCTGACCTTCTCCATAGGAATCTCCTTTCGCTCTTTGGCAACCCCTGCCACTCCTCAATGTCCTCCTTTTGATAGTTCCCCTCTTTGTTGGTCTTTGACCCTATGAGGAGACCATCAGTAGGGACACCGAAAATATCCATGAATAGCTGGTCATTTATTTCAAGGACCACCCACACACCATGTACACGTGTGTGGAAGCAGTCTACCTCGTCAAAAAATGAGTTCACTAGGACAAGCATCTCAGCAGTAGGGACGCTTGGATTTGGGGCCAGGAACAAATCTATAAGCCCAATATCTTGAAGTTGCTTGAGCAGGGATTCCAAGGCTGCGTTGCATATCCAACGTTGGCTCTCATCTATCTCACCGTACTTGAAGAAGATGTTGGCCTCCTAGTTCCCAGAGGTTATCATCGTCACCTCCTGGGACTTATTTGCCCCTATAGCAGTTTGCACACAAGTAGTTAGCACAAAAACACAAAAAAAAAGCAAAATAAAGGTTAGGCAAAGCACCAATAGCTGAAAAAATAGCAATGATACTCGAACATGCAATAACTATTGTTTAGCTTACCAGGCTTAAATGATAATGGGAATGGTGGAAGATTAACCAAAACATCTTCAATGGCGATTGGTTTAAATGGTTCCCACCCATCCCTCATCTAACCCACTGAACTCCTTGCATCTGTTGTAGATTCTAGGATACCGAGTTGGGTAGGTTTGGTACTCACCCCTGCACTGACCTATCACACCTGCGTGTATATTCTTAGTGGAAGAAAACTCCCGCAATGCCATTTTTGCTAAGGTCAACACATCCATATCACCGTGAAGCCCCTCCTCATTAATGAAAAACCTGGTAACAAAAACACACTGTTAACATTTGGCTAGCATAGCAAATATTGCGTAGCGTAGTGAAACATGGCTACAAAAATCACCCGCTAGCACTGTAAATGGTTCCTAGTGGGTTTTCAAAGCACATTTCCATATGACGTGCAACAAACAAAGTGTTGTAGGGATGGTAGCAATTATACTTGGGCATCTCCTAGATCTAAGCCAAATGCCTTAAATTTCTGGTGCATTGACTGGATCCTTCTCCCTACCCACTACTAATTTCTCCATCCATCAAATATCTTAGAATACCCCAGTTTGCCCCAAGCAACAAGGTTTCTGTTATAGCAGCTGCTACCTCCTCCGCCAAGCTTGACCAAATGATCACACTAAAGCGTTGGAGGAGAAATTGCAGGAACTCCTACACTCCCTCCTGGAACTAGACCGGCTACTCCCCCACATGTGTATGAGGTGGAGGAACATTGGCCACTAGTCTACTCATACATCACCAAACCCCTACAATTTATAGGACAATCAAAATTGGTCTTAGCACTACCCTGCACAACACAATAGTAAATGTTAGCATCATGTCCGAGTTCAATACACACATAGCATAGAAAAAATAGCATTTTAGCAAATAGTGTAGTGTAATTCTCTCCATGCACATAGCGTAGCAAAAACACGAAGGCAATAGCATAGCAAAAATTAGCTTAGCGTAGCAATAGAGAGATTAGCCCTAACAAATCCATTAACATTATGCCGTGATAGAACACATGTCACACTATCATATCACACATGTCCAAACCCTCCTAAGGGTCCTACATTATGCCATTTTCATACCAAGTGGCTCGAATCATCCAAGCCTCTGTAGTAATGATAACTGTAGCAATGGTGATCTAGGCAATCTTGCATGTAACTTTAGCGTAGCATATGCACATCTGTCGTGGCCAAAATGGCAACAGTGACGATCTAAGCGCCAAAACAATGATAACGCGATGACAGAAAACATAGATAGCTAAACTAAATCATAGAAATAAAAATAATAACAGAGGCATGAGAAAATAGAGGAAGCATAACATCCTATCGGGTTAACAGTGTCTCCTCTCGCACCATGATGTGCACCTGCATCACGTGCCCTAGGGTTTTCTTCACTTCATCGACCTTAGCAAGTGCTAGGTGTTTGTGTTCTTTCTTGGGAGTCATTATCTTGCTTGCAAACTCTTTCCTCATTGCTATGTCAAAATCGCCTTTCTCTCTATTGACATAATCGCTCTACACTCCAAATGTGGGCTCTGCATTGTTACAGTGAAAATGACGATTTTACCAGGGGTTAATCCCTATTTATAGCCATAAGGGTGAAAAGGAAACTCGTTATTCTCTCTCTCCATTTAATGTGGAGTATGTTGTGCAGTGTAGCATGCCCACCATGACATGATAATACTATTCGCATTAAAACAGGTGGGCCTAGGCGAAGAGCCTTAACACGCTTCAAGCTAGCCATTTGCCTTCCCAAAAAAAATATCTAGTTAACGATCTAAAAAGACCTTAAATTAACACTCCTAGCGTATAGTTTCACTCTAGTTAGTAGTCTGCAATGACATTAAACTAGAAATTTTGACCTTTTACACGTTTGCAATCTGCAATGACATTAAATTAGCGGTTTCGCATTTTTACATTAGTAGTTTTATGTTTTTACATTAGCAGCTTTCCATTCTTTATACTAGTAGTTTTTCATTTTTACATCTACATAGTTCGAAATGACATTAAACTAGTAGTTTTGCATCTTCACATCAGCAATTTCACACTTTTACACTAACAACTTTTTATTTCTACGTCTTAGCGGTCCGCCACGACCTTAAATTGGTAAATTTTTATTACCTTATATCATACATTATACCTATGTCTACCGTTTGCATTTAGTTGCTACTTTGCAAGTTTTCACTATGCACAGTTGGTATAAACAGGTGCCTCTTAACTAGGCCTTCATTTCATTTTGGTAGGTTGAGCGAGAATGGAAATCCATTGTGATCTTTCTTCGCCTTTAGCTTTAGCAGGTCCACATGGCAAACTTGCAAGACAACTGAACCTAGATCTAATAGACTAGGAATCACCTGGAGTTAGCATCGTAGCATCCTTAGAAGCATCCTTGGACTGGCCTGAACATTTGGTCCAAACCCTAGATTTAGAGGCTGAGATGTAACTGAGGACCCTCTCATCGAGACGCTTGTGACCACATCCAAGGGGAGGTAAAAACATTGAAACTTAGTTCCCTCCTAGATTCACAGACACATAAAGATGTAGTCAAAATTCTACAAGATAACATTGAAGTCTTTGCATGGTCATACAGTGACATGTTGGGTTTATATCCGAGGCTAATACAACATAACATTGTCTTAGACTCGCGCATGAAAGTGGTTAAGCAAAAGGCTCGTAAGGTTAAACCAGAGATCACACTAGCCATACGGGATGAAATCACCAAGCTATACCAAGTTGGTTTCATCCGAGTAGTTGATTACGTGGAATAGGTGTGTAACATCGTTGCGTTTCTAAGAAAATAGGAGGAATACGAATCTATATAGACTTTCGAAATCTAAACAAGGAAACGATCAAGGACAATTTCCCACTTTTGAGTATCGATTAACTCATTGAAACTACAACTAGGCATGCTTTGTTATCCTTCATGGATGGTTTCTTCAACTACAATCAAATTCGCATTAACCTAGAGCATTAGTTAACAACAACCTTCATGACCCCATGGGGTACCTTTTGTTACACTATTATGCCTTTTGGGCTCAAGAACATCAGAGCAACCTACCAGCAAGCCATGACTTACATCTTTAGCGATTACATCCTAGAAACATTGAATGACTATGTGGATGATATAGCGGTGAAATCTAAAGAAGTCATTGATCATCCCAATGATCTAAGTGTAGTCCTCAAGTGTTGTCAAATGCATAATTTACGCCTCAATCCTAAAAAGTGTGTCTTTGGGATGAGAATTGGATGCATGTTAGGGTTTGTAGTATCAAAAGCTGGAATACGAGTGAACCTTGACAAAGTTAAGGCCATCATCAACCTAGCATCTCCTACAAACCTTAAAGAATTGTGTGGGCTACAAGGTAGGGTATAGTTCATCAGAAGGTTTATAGCAAAGTTGACCAATAAGTTACACCCCATGCAACATCTACTAAAGAAAGGGGTTAACTTCGAATGGACACCACAATGCCAAAAGGCCTTCAATGATCTAAAGAAAGATCTCTTGCACCTTCCAACTTTTTACCCACCATAGAGGGACAAGCCTTTCTTCATCTACCTTGCCACCTCAGACACGTCTATCACGGCAATATTATGTCAAAAATGGGATGACAGTTCTAAGATACCATTGTACTACCTAAGTCATGCACTAATAGCATACAAAGTGAAATACAATGAGATGGAGAGAAACTGCCTTGCCTTAGTTTTTGCATTGAAGAAGTGAAGACACTACCTATTTCGTAGCAAAATTAACATTATTTGCAAGAGCAACATACTCTGGGCTATCACAAACAATCTATATGAAAGCAGTAGGATAGCCCAATGGAAAGTAATAACAGTGAGATTTGATTTGCATTATGTGAGCCAATCGTCAACGAAAGGTCAACCCATAGCAATGCAACTTATGACTTCACCCATTGATGATTAGGTGATCATAGACCTTGAATTCCCAGATGAGCATGTTAACACTATCAACACCATCCCATCTCATCTTGAAGCTACTTTGCATTTTTTGGCACCTTGACCGCACGAGGGGGTAGTGTAGCTGCTATCATTTCCTTCCCCTCTGGGGAAATGCATCCTTTAGCTTATCGTTTTGTGTTCCCTTGTACAAAAAATGTGGCAGAGTACAAGGGGTTACTCAGGGCCTCTTAGCTGCCCAAGCATTAAGCATACAACACCTGGTGATTCACAGAGATTCACAACTAGTTGTGAATCAAATCACCGAGGTCTACACCTGCAAGGCTACATACCTGCAATCCTATTGCGACTTAGAAAAAATCCTACTCAAATAGTTTGCAACAACAGACATGCAACACGTGCCACGTAATAAGAACACCATAGAAGACGCCTTGGCCACCCTAGCATTAAATATTCCATCACACTTGTTCGCAAGTTTTCCAACCTCAATTACTGAGTGTACTGAGCCTATCACTCAGGTAAGACATGTAGCCTTTGTTAGCACTGTGGATACCCAGGAGTGGTATGCCAACATTAAAGCCTACCTAAAACACGGCGAGCCCCCAAGTGGATTAACATCTGCCCAGAGAGATGTGATCTGTAAGCGTGCTCATGCAAGACAATGCCCTGTGCAAGCGATCCTATGATGAGATATTGCTGGCATGCGTAAATGAGGAGCAAGTGCAGAAGGTGGTTAATGAAGTACACAAGGGACTATGTGGTGGACACATAACACCTAGGGACATGGCTACAAAAATCATATGTCTAGGGTACTATTGGCCTCACATGGAGTGTGATTTCTTAGCCAAATTCAATACATGTGATACATGCCAAAGATACACAAATCTAATACACATTTCACCTAGAGAGCTTCATCTAATGCAGAATATGTGGCCTTTCCAACGATTGGGACTAGACCTCATAGGACCTATCACGCCTAAGTTCTCCATAGGGCATAGCTTCATCATCATTGCCACTAAGTATTTTACTAAGTGGGTAGAGGCTATTCCCTTGAGGAAGACTACATCTTAGCATATTTTCCACTTCATATTGGACAACATCGTGATAAGGTTTGGGCTTCCCATGATTATTTTGACCGACAACGGACCACAGTTCAGTAGTACAGAAACCTGAAACTTCTGCAGCAATCTTGGCATCAAACAATCATTCTCCTTGCCATATTACCCACAAGTGAACAGATAGGCAAAGGCTACAAATAATTCCATCATCAACTTGCTAAAGAGAATGCTTAACGACAGCAAGAGGCAATGGCATGAGAAAATCCTCTATGTGCTATGGGCTTACAGGACAATATGCAGGACTGCAATAGGTAAGACACCTTATAGTCTTATTTATGGATCTGAAGCTATGTTACCTCTTAAGTTGCAAGTACCATCACTCCAAATGATCCTATCTAATGTCGTGAGCGAAGCCCAGAATAACAAGTCAAGGATCATCAACCTTGACTCAATAGAGGAGGAGTGTGCACAAACACTGAGTTGCATAGAGCACTACCAGAATAAGTAGTGGCAAAAACATCATGCAAATCTGCATCAACGACCAATATAGAAGGGAGACCCCGTTCTCAAGGCTGTCCATGAGCATATGAACAAATTATCAGCAAACTGGGAAGGTCCATACATGGTCACAAAAGCCTTTGGGAATGAGGCCTTCAAGTTTGTAGACATGGATAGCAATGAGTTTGCAAATTTGATGAATCACTCATATCTCAAGCCATACTACATCTAAAGCATGAACACAGTAAGCTCGTCCGCAACGATGTAAAACTGGTAAACAAAAATCCACTACAACGTAAAACTAGCAAAGGTGAGCAAACATCCGCTACGATGTTAAACTAGAAAAGCATCACCAACATCTACTATGATGTAAAACTAGCAAGAATCATCTACTACAACATAAAACTGGCACAGATAGTCTGCTATGACTATAAACTAGCACATCGATCTGCTAGGACCTTAAACTAGCACAACGACCATCCGCTATGACATTAAACTGGCACATATGGTCTGCTAGGACCTTAAACTAGCATAGTGGTCTACTGGGACCTTAAACCAACACATCATGGTCTACTAGGACCTTAAACGGGGTTTGCAGCACGTCCGCAGCATGCATCTACACCAGTACACAACAAGTAAGCATGCATAGTGCCGACACAGGGTCAGACGTTGTAGTTCCAGAATGCAGTTCATGACGCCATGAAAACACCCTTTGGAACATATACAACGTTGCTACTCCTAGCATTTTTCTAATCCTCCAGAGATGTCATATGACATCACATTGACCCTTCGGACCTACTGTCGCCATGGCTCATTGCCCTGGCAGTAGCTTCCCTAGTTAGTTCTTACTACTAGAGTTCCAACAATATTGTGGCCCATCCACAATATTGTTAACCTCCAACTCCTACCAATGCTTGATCTCAAGAGATGTTTAGCTATTGGGTAGTCAATCTCATAGCTAAACTAAGAATTCTTACCTTCATTGGGGATTCCTGAGCATCTGCATTCACAGCAACTCCTAGCCTCCTCGATGCCAACTCCTCCACGCTGATGCTGCCAAGGCCAATGCTGGCCCTCCTAGTTTGGACATCATACATTAGCAAAGATGTCTAGAGCTTCAACAATGTCTGCAACAAGCAGGTGCTTTGCCTTCATTATGCATCATGGTTTTTTCTCTTGGTTTTCTTTCTGTTGTGTTTGTAGGATGCAGACCAAAGGGGCATCGGTCGAAAGTACATCTCACTACGGTAGCAAATGCTATAGCGTTACAAGGTGGTTGTCTTGATTAGCTTGGCTACTTTAGAGTGCACATCCTATCCTTTCCTATTTTAGCTCCCTTACCTCGTTCCTTGCACTTGCAACCCATTCTCTTCCCTTTTTTACAAGCTTTTTCCAACATCTGTCAAGCCCTCCCATATGCTCAACCGCAAAGTCCATGACGCGCGTAATATAGCTTGCCACATTGGAAGCATCTATATGTAGGTTAAAGCCCCATGTGGATGTAACACAAATCATCTTGGGAAAAAAACACATGTCCTACAATAAGGTTTTTTACAAATGTAACGGCAAAACAGCAAAAAGCAAAAGTGTAAGAGAGCAAAAGCTCATGCGCAAAAAAAAACGTACTTAAAAAAAATGGCACATAAGCTGTTTCATAATTGCCCTCTCTAAACATTTCAAAGAGAGGTTCAAGGTCAGCAAAAGCAAAGATGACCACACAAACAACTCCCTCACAAGCACTCTGATGAGAGATTCTGCTAAGTTTCATCTTTACCCTTTTCTTGAACCTCCTTCCCTCTCCGCATAGCCCTTCTCTCTCCCCCGCATAACCAATGTAACACTCTCAAGTACAACTAAGTGACATCTTGGCGATCACCGAAGAACATTGTTTGCGTTTTATCTTCCATGGTGTTTCGTATTCTTTATCAACGTCTCTCAGGTCAATCCTCCAGACATCAACAAAGAGGGACCAATGAAACACCCTAAATTTTCAAGGCATTCTTGCTTCACCAGGTCCTTGGAATTCAAGTAGGGTCATGTCAATTCAACAAGAAATGAATACTCTGAATTTAGATTGTCCAGTTCGGAAAATTTTCTACGTCAAGTGTTGATAGGCCCAACGAACTCTCCGGCCTGCCCACCTGGGTAGTTCATCCAACTAACAGTCTACTCAGAAGCGAGGCATGGGGTTGTCAGTGGTGCTCAGGCTACATAACACAGTTTCAAAATTTTCTAGTTCAGAAGTTTGCCACACTACACTACACTATGTAGCGTAACAAGCCTCAAAAGATAGTTGCATGATGAAGTGCTACACTACACAGCGTAGCAAAAGCAAGACAAAGGCCTAGCTTACTTAGTGATTTCAACTACACTTAGCAAGCACCTATGGCCTTTCAAAACTAGTTGCTTTACTCAACTTCCAAATCTTTCAGCACAGCTCCTTTCATTGGAAAAGTAGCAGATTAAGCAAAAATAAGGCTTTGTTGGCTACTACGCTACACAGTGTAGCACAGCGTAGCGAAGATGCATGAACGATGAAAGGCATCTCAGAATGCATGATCAGCAAGTTCGCAAGCTTCACGCAAAGAGAAAAAGTCGCAAATTGTCAGCATGATCTTAAAACATCTTGCAATGCAAAATATAGTTAAGGCCATATGCTACACTACGCTATGCTACATAGTGTAGCATAGCATAGCAAACATGCAAAATCAGTCAAAACACTTCAAAGGCTTCCAGCACTTGCAATTAACTCTAACACAGATTTTTTCTTCAAATTGGTGGCTACACTATGCTACGCTACATAGCATAGCACAGTGTAGCAAGATGCTACACTACACCAACATGCTACACTCCAAAGCATAGCATAGCGTAGTAGGCAGTTACGCCATATTAATGCGCTTCACCTGTTTGCATCGTTGGCACACATCTCCATGTTTTGATAGCATAATTATAGTGTGGCAGGCCTATCAATCAGCTTTGCATGTCCATGCAGCATAGACACATCAACAACTTGTGGGTCTAGGATATGTGGTTTCAAAACCACATCTATCATGTGCTCCTAGCCCTATAAGTACCTCGATGAGCAATGCTTAAAGGGTTGGCAAAAAGTTGGCAATTTGGCAATTCAAAGGGTAAACCCAATTGGCAAGAACTCGCAAGTTGGCAAAAATTGTTAGCATTCCTGTTTGGCATTCTGTTAGCTCCTTTTTATTGCTTTTGTAGCAATGTGCATTGTTAGCTCTCAAATCCATGTTCAAGCATACAGTTGTCTTGCTTTGAACGTCTTTGGTTACTTTTGGAATCTCTATGCTTCCCAACGTCATGCAATCGATTGTATCCACCTTGACAAAGTAAAGTCGTAATCTTGAAGCAGTGCGTTCCTTAACTTGAGTTTACTTCATTCTCTTGCTTATCATTGAATTTTACATTGTTTTTGTTTCCTCGCAATATAATAATCAATATTTTAAGATATAAAAATTACTTTTTCAAGTTACACGTTTGCAAAATGTTTAGTGACACCAATTAAGTCCTTGTCTAATTGACCAGACTGTCCAAGGCACCCCATTTCCATTTTATCTGTCTTGGCCCTTACACGGATCTAGGGTTAAGACTATCCGACTAACGACCTCTCAGTGTTTCCAGCCACCAACATTTTCAGTTACTACAAACGACATAGGAAATGGTGGAAGTTCCACCAGAACATCTTCGATGGTAATTGATTGGCACAATGCCCATTTGCTATCCAATTAGTCAACTTCCTTACACTTCCCATAGAATATGGAATACCTGGTCAGATAGGTTTTGAAGTCAAACCCAAGTTGTTCTATGACACCAACATGCACATTTCCGATTGAGGAGAACTCTTATAGAGCCATCTGGGCCACCGCCAATGCATTTGTATTAACGTGAAGACTACCTTTGTGAATGTAAAGCCTAGTGACATACAAGAATACTGTGAGCATCTCTATCTAGCATAACATGAATCATACAACATGATAAAATACCTTCACAGGACTTACCCACCAACATAGTAAATGGTTCCAGGTGGGTTCTGAAAGTAAGTGCCCATGTGACAGGTAACGTATAGCATGTTGTATAAATGATAGTATTTGTACTCAGGCATGTCCCAGATCTAGATTAAGCACCTTAAGCCTCGTGGATACTAGTTGGAGCTTCCTTTCCATTCACCCCTAATTGACCCAGCAACCAAAAACTTTAGAATGCCTCAATTTTCCCTGGGTAACAACATCTCTAAAACTACAGTGGCTATCTCGACCGATAGGTGTGACCACACAATCACACTAAAATGGTGGAAGAGGAACTGTAGGAAGTCCCATGCTCCCTTCCAAAACTAGACTACCTACTATCCCACACATGCTTGGGGAGGAGGGACATTAGCCACAAGTTCACTAAGGTAACGCAGGACTCCTACAAGTTCAACGATAATCAAAATAGGCTTCAACATGACCCTGCATGACAAAGTATCAAACATTAGCACTATGTTCAAGTAATGATCATTGATGTAGCGTAGCATGAACTTTTATTTACATATAGCATAGCATAACCTTCTATTTTCATATAGTGTAGTGTGACCCTCTATTTACATGAAGCACAGTGTAATCCTTTGCTCACAAATTCTTCTTTAGCATGAATTAATGAGTTCCTTTCATAACACATAGTTAAACATTACAAGCAGCATAACAAAGTGTCACTTGTAGTGTAGTGTAGCAGTCAAGCCTCACACAGCATAACAACAATAGGTACACCCCATGATAACAGTTGCACAGTACATAGCACAACGTAACAAACATGCAGCGTAACAGTTACGCTTTTGCATAAGTGTGATGACTACGTAGCAAGACGAATGCATGACATGTAACAAATGAATAGGCACAAGTAGACATGTAACAATGTAATGAACAAACTACTGTAATAGGCATTGCAACGTAGCAAATTTGATAGTATAACAAATTTTTATAGCATAGTAGCATTACAATTTTGACAGCGTAGCAGCATAACAAATGGCCAACGTAATGGCCCAAGGGCCTAACAACATAACAGCATAGTATAACAGTAACAAAAAAATGTAATATCCTTAATAGCCTAGGTGAAAAGGAATTCACAGTGCCCTTGTTTCCCTGACCCTACATTTTAAAAACAAACAAACCCCTCTAAGGACGATACGCTATGTCAAATGTGTGTTACGCTGATCAAAACTGCCCAAACCCCTGCAATAACGTAGTCTGCATTTTTAACAATGGTGGTCAGAGTAGTACCGCATGCATCCATAGTGTAGCAATCATACAGCTGCCATGGCCAAGTAGTGACAACCACGGTGTAGTGGCCAAAACATCAACAAAAATAGTGATGATAAAATGACAACAATAATGGCAATGGCAACCTAACTCGATGCATCACATAATGGAAACAAGGGTAGCATAACAACTTACCAAGCTGACAGAGTCTCTTGTCGCACCTCAACATGCGCCTTGAACAGGAATCCCAGGGTTTCCTTCACCTCATCTACTTGACCAGTTCCTAATGCTTATGCTCGCCTTTGCATGCCATTACCTCATTCACAAATTAGTAGTATTAACTGCTATGCTACGCCTATTCGCTCTCTCTCTATTTGACCACACTAATGAAAATGACAAATTTACCATGGGGTAATCCCCTATTTATAGCCACAGTGGTAAAAAACTTGTCATTGTCATTTCCTGAGTAATGCAGGACACTGTTGTAGCATAGCACTATTATAGCGTAGCACTCATCCCTAGCTTAGTAAGTGGGCCCACCAAAGAATTTTCGCTCCACATTTGCAAATTTTAAATCCATGGTCCGCAAAGACCTTAAACTAGGAACCTTAGCCTTTCCCACCCACCATAGTCCACAAAGACCTTAAACTAGAAACATGAACCTACAATACAACCCAGTAACAATCCACAAAGACCTTAAACTAGCAATCTTAGCTTATAGTGAAGTCCATATGATGGTCCATCATGACCTTAAACTAGAAATTTTTAATGTTCATCTCACATTTTGGACTAGTTAACGGTCCGCAATGACCTTAAATTGGCAACTTCAGCATTCATTTTATATCTTTAGACCAAACTTTACATTATCACAGTCCACCATGACCTTAAACTAGTATTTTTATCACACTCTCTCTACAATGTAGCCTAGTGATGGTCTGCCATGATCTTAAACTAGCAATTTTAACATTCATGTTACGTTTTAAACCAAACTATTACGCTATTGCGGTCCACTAAGATCTTAAACTGGCAATTATCTTATGTTGCATCATTGATTTACATTACATATTGTTGCTTCAAATAGGTATCACTTGACTTGGTTTATTTGCTTGTTGTGACAGGTCCGCCTGAAAAAATGGCTATGCATGGTGATCTTTGTTTGCCTTTGACCTTAACAGGCCCTACGGCAAGTTCACAAGATGCTTGAACCAATAATTGGTAGACTTTGAGTTATCCTCTCACAACACCATAGCATTCATGGAAACATCCCTAGACTGGCCCAAACATCTGGTCCAAGCCTTAGACTTAGAGGCTGGGGATGTAACTAAGGACCCTCTCACTGAAATCCCCATAACTACCATCAGAGGTAAAATAAAGACTCTAAAAGTTAGCTCCTTGTTACATCCATAGGTACATCAAAGCATTTCCAAAGTTTTGCATGACGATGTTAAAGTGTTTGCATGGTCATACGATGACATGTCAAGCTTGGACCCATGGCTCATACAACACAACATCATCTTAGACCTATGTGTCAAGGAAGTCAATCAAAAGGCTCACAAGATCAAACCAAAGATTACACTAGCTATACACGATGAAATCACCAAGCTTTATCAAACTGGTTTCATCTGTGTGGTCGACTACTCGGAATGGGTATTGAACATCGTTATAGTTTCTAAGAAATGGGAGGTATACGAATTTTTATACACTTTCAAGATCTGAATAAAGTAACGATTATGGATGACTTCCAATTACTAAGCATTGATCAACTCATAGACACTACAGCTGGTCATGCCTTACTGTCCTTCATGGATGGGTTTTCAGGCTATAACTAGATCTGTATAAGCCGAGAGCATCAATTGTCAACCACTTTCATGACCCCTTGGGGAACATTTTGTTATACAATGATGCCCTTTGGACTCAAGAACGCTAGATCAACTTATCAATGAGTGATGACATATATTTTTAATGACTACCTTTTGGAGAGGTTGAATGATTACATGGATGATATAGTAGTCAAGTCTAAGGAAGAAATAGATCATTCCAATGATCTCAATATAGTCCTCCAACGTTGTCAGAGGCATGACCTATGCCTCAACCCTAAGAAATGTGTTTTCGAAGTTAAAATAGGACACATGCTAGGTTTCATAGTATAAAGTGAGGGCCATCATCAACTTAGCACCACCTACAAACCTTAAATAGCTACGCAGGTTGTAAGGCTATTACAGTTTATTAGAAGGTTTATCTCAAGGTTGAAAGACAAGCTACACCCCATGCAACACCTACTTAAAAAGGGAGTCAACTTCAAGTGGACAGATCAATGTCAACAATCCTTTGATAACTTAAAGAAAGAGCTTTTGCATCTCCCAACTGTTTACCCACCATAGAGAGATAAGCCTTTCTATATCTACCTTGCCACTTTAGACACATCTATTGCTGCATTGCTTTGTCAAAAAAGAGACGACAGGTCCGAAATCCTAGTCTACTACCTAAGCCATGCATTAATAGCTTATGAGGTAAAGTAAAATAAGGTAGAAAAATATTGTCTCACCCTAGTATTTTTATTAAAAAAGTTGAGACATTACCTATTTTGTAGCAAGGTCAACATCATATGCAAGAGCAACATACTTTGGTCTATCACAACAAACTTGTATGAGAGTAGTAGGATAACCCGATGGAAAGCTATAATGGAGGAATTTGATTTACATTATGTAGCTCAATCATCAACAAAGGGTCAAGCAATAGCCACATAGCTTACAACTTTACCTATTGATGATCAAGCAATAATAGAACTTGAATTCCTAGATGAACACATCAATAGCCTAAACTCTGTGCCATCAGATTTTGAAGCAAGTTTACATTTTGATGGCACTTCAATCACACAAGGTGGAAGTGCCATCATAGTTATTACATTTACCTCTAGGGAAATTTGACCCTTTGCATATCTCTTTACATTATTTTGTACGAACAATGTAGTAGAGTATGAAGGACTCAGGGGCCTCTTAGCAGCCTAAGAGCTAAAGATTCAACATTTGGCAATCTGGGGTGACTCGCAACTAGTTGTTAACTAGATCATTGAAGTCTATACCTGCAAGGCTTCACATTTACAACCTTACTATGATCTAGCTAAGAGTTTACTAAAGAAGTTTACAATGTTAGACGTTCAACATGTGCCTCATAACAAGAACACCGTAGCTGATGTGTTAACCACATTAGCATTGAATGTGCCACTGCACTTGTTTGCAACTTTACCCACTTCAATAATAGAATGCACAAATCCTATTACTCAAGTAGTGCATATCACATCTATAAGTGAAACAGATATCCAAGAGTGGTATGCCAACATTAAGGCTTGCCTTCAACATGGTGAACCCACACATGGCTTGACATCTGCTCAAAAGGATGCAATCAAAAAGCGAGCTTGACAATATGTCCACATAGGAGATAACACCTTATGAAAATGATCCTTTTATGGGATATTGTTAACTTGCATTGGTGGGGAAGAAACATAGAAAATTGTTAACGAAGTCTATGAGGGACTATGTGGAGGACACATAGCCCCTAGGTCTATGGCAGTAAAAATCAAATCCCTAGGGTACTACTACCCTTGCATTGAACAAGATTGCCTTGCCAAAGTCAGGATGTGTGATGTATGTCAATGCAATGAAAATTTCATACACATATCACCTACTGAGTTACATCCTACACAGATTATGTAGCCATTTCAACAATAGGGACTAAACATCATAGGGCCCATCACACCTAAGTTTTCCGTAGGACATAGCTTCATAATCACTGCAACCGAATACTTCACAAAGTGGATGGAGGCTATTCCCCTAAGAAAGACTACATCTTAATAGGTTTGCCACTTTATCTTGGATAACATAGTAACAAGGTTTGGTCTTCCCATGACTATTATGATAAACAATGGGCCGCAATTTAGTAACACAATAGCAAAAGGTGATGGCACGAGCAAATCCTCTACATGTTGAGGGCTTACCACACAACATGTCAGATGATTATAGGTAAGACTCCATATAGTCTTGTTTACAGATCTGAAGAAATGTTACCTTTTAAATTCCAGGTTCCATCACTTCGGATGATCCTCTCAAATGTTGTAGATGAGGCTCAAAACAACGAGTCAAGAATCATCAATCTTAACTCCGTAGAGGAGGAGCATGCTCGAACAGTTGATCGCACCGAATGGTACTAGGAAAAGCAATGACAAAATCACCACTATAATTTGCATCAACAGCTAATCAAGAAGGGGGACCTAGTTCTCAAAGCCGCTCGTGAGCATGTAAACAAATTCTCATCCAATTGGGAAGGCCCTTTTGTTGTCACGAAATCCTATGAGAATGGATCCTTCAAACTGGCTGATATGGATGGCAACGAGTTCAAAAATCCTATCAACCACCTGTATCTCAAGCCATACTATGTCTAATGCAAAGGACTACATCAAGTACAAAGCAAGGTAAGACAATCATCCATTACAACATAAAACTAGCAAAGTACGTCCGCTATGATGTAAAACTAGCACAGATAGTCCACTATGACTATAAACTGGCACAACAAGTTTGATATGACTCTAAACTGGCACCACATGTCCTTAGGCTATGACATAAAACTGGCACCCAGAGCATGGTCCGCTATGACCTTAAATTGGCCATCCATCGTCTTCCATGATGTAAAACTGGCACAGATAGTCCACTATGACTATAAACTGGCACAGCAAGTATGTTATGACTATAAAATGGTACCACATGTCCTTGGGCTACGACATAAAACTGGCACCCACAGCATGGTCTTCTATGACCTTAAACTGGCCATCCACCATTTGCTACAACATTAAAATAGCACAATGGTCTGCTAGGACCTTAAACTAGCACTTCACAGTCTACTGGAATCTTAAACCAGCATATCTAATGGTCTACCAAGATCCTAAATTGGGTTCGTAGTGCAACTCCTAGCTCACATCCATAACCCTATGAACAAGCGAGCGTGCACAATTTCAAGTTTTTGGACAACACAAGGTGGGATGCTACAGTTCCATAATGTAGTTCATGATGTTAAGGAAACATCCTCTGGAACACATGCAACGTCACCACCCTTGGCATCTTGCTAACCTTTTGAAGATTTCTTTTGACAACTTGCTAACGTTTTGGAGCTACCACTACCATCGCCACTCATCCTAGCAGTAGCTCTTGCTGTCAGCACTTTCTGCTGTAGTCCTAGCACTATTGCGGCCCAACCACAAAGTTGCTACCCTCCAACCCTCACCATCATCTGAGCCCAAAAGATGTTCAGCTGTTAGGTTTCTCACCTTATAGCTGAACTACATGATGTTTTCCTTGGGCAAGGAATCCTGAGCACTTGCATCACCACCACTCCTAGCCTCTTCAGTGCTAACTTTTCCAGCTTGCCGCTACTAAAACCACTGTTGGCCTTCCAACTTTAGACATCGCATGGCTCAACAATAATAATCGCTACTCCAATAGTGTCTAAAGCAAGTGGGACTTTTCTTTCACTTCATTTCATGGTCATTTTCTCTAGTTTTCTCTTTGTTGTATTTGCAAGATACAAGCTAGAATGACATCGTTCAGAGATATGTTTCACCACAAGAGCCAAGACACTACATTGCTCCAAATTATCTGCTTCCATTAACCTCGCTACTTGAGGGTACATGCCCCACTCTCCCTTTTTAGCCAGTTTAGCCTCCATTCCTTATATACTTCCAATTTCCTATACCCCCTTCACAAGCTTTCCCAATGCACAGATCCCTCCCACATGCCCAACCGTCAAGTCCATGATGGGCATAATGCAACTTGCCCCATGGGAAGCATTTGTAGGCAGGTCAAAGCACCACATGGATGTAACACAACTCATCCCAAGGAGGAAACACCTATCCTACAACAATAACTAGGTTTTTTGCAAGTGAACATGGGTATATAGCAAAGGAAAAGCAACAAAAAAAGGAAGAAGAAAGAAAGAAAAAGAAGTGCCTAAAATAAATGGCACAACAACTTCCTTCCACTCACTTTGGCCACCAATTGATCATCTCTAAGTGCTCTAGCGAAAGGTCAAAGGCCAACAAAGAAAGACAACCATCTGTGCTGACTCCCTCATAAGCACTTCAACGAGGGATCACACTATGGCAATAGTTTTTCAAAGCATTGCATCTCACACCCATTTCATCCTTGAATCTATTTCATCAAATCCACCCCTTGCTCCTTTCTTCATAGCACTCTCCCAGTACTATCAAATGTAGCAGCGCATCATCCAAGAAGACATTGAAGAGTGGTGTTGATGTTCGGTTCCTCATGGTGTTTTGTATTCTTTATTGATGTCTCTCGGGTAGATCCTCCAGACGTCAACAAAGAGGGGCCATTGAAACACCATGAATTTTGACACTCGCATGATTTAGTAGACTCAAAATATGGACAAGGGTTCCCAAAAGTCTAGTATCACGCTAGACTATGTAGAAAATACCCTCCGCAACACAATCAGTGTGGCACCCAACCACAAGGCTAGTTTGCATGAAAGATGCATTAGGGGTAAACTATACAGTATAGCAAGTTTTCTATCTCTAGGGCTGACAGGCTTGCTGAACTCTCCAGCCTACCCAACTTGACTATTAACCTAGCTGGCGGTCTACCCAAGGACCATGCTAGGAGCTACCAAAAGTGTTTAGGATGGGCTAAACTGTTTGGTAAGTTTTCTAACTGAAGGAGCCTGCTACGCTGCTTAGCATAGCAAGCCTCGAGAAGACTAGATAGGTACTAAAGATGCACATTGACAATGACTTAGTCCTCTAGAGAATCTTCCCCACTTTATCCTTGATGCATGAGCAACATGACATAGCAAAAATATGGTAAATTTCATCAGAAATCATCTTCACTCAAGTGTTACACTATGTTACGCTATGTAGCGTAGCATAGCATAGCATAGCAAGGATACACTTTGGAAATACTCCCACTCAAATGGCTTTGATGGAGTAGCCACCTTTGCCTAGGTTTCAACCGACAAATAGGTTTTCTCCGTTGACATGCTAGGACATGAATGACATCTCGCAACAACACATTTGCAAAATTAAGTTACAATCCAAGCCAAGATGGGTGCTATGCTATGCTATGCTACGTAGCGTAGCATAGCGTAGCAAGGACAGAATACACGAAGGCCCTCTACCAAGCGGTTTTAGCAAGAGGATTGGACTTGGCCACACTTCGGCCTCTAAGATTGACTATCCTACTTTTCCCTCAAGCTCCAAGAAAATTTTCTTGACAAAGCACTACAAAATCAGGTGAGGATGCATGTCATATTGGCTAGTACATTGCACTACACTACACAGCGTAGCAAGGATGAAAAACACCAAAGTGTCCCAAGGATGAACTCAGCAGGTCCCAAGACCTTTTAGCATGAAAGATAGGGTTTCAGTCACTTTCCTAGCCAAGCCTCAGACAAGTATTTTCAGGTTATAGGTAAGATTTCATCTAAGACTAGAAACTATGCTATGCAGCGTAGCACAGCGTAGTGTGCATGTATTCACGCTACATACGTTGGACAGCGTAAATAGTGTAACACTCGCGTAGTAGCCTCAATACATATTTAGTTAGCTCTAGAAATTGTAAACAATAGTTACTCTCATCTTGACACCTCTCCAACAGGTGAAATCATCAAAAGTTTTCCTTGTTTTGCAACCCCTAACTATCCCAAAAGTTGTCCCTACACTTGACCCTACTCGCAAGAGTAGGAAAGACATAGTCCTAGAGCACAGGCTTCACTTTGCATTTACTGATTAGAAGTTTTCTTTACAAAAAAGATAGTAGCTCATTAGACTTTAGCACATGTAGAACCAATGGTATGGTCACAGCATAGTAGTTTTCAACATTACACAATAGCACGGCATACTCACGTCTGCACTATGTGGGACCCTGGACACGTGGCACCCAAACCACATTTCTCTCCCACATCTAACTCTATAAATACCCCAATGAAAAATGTTCAAGGGGTTGGCTTTTAGGAGCATTCTAGTAGGGTTTACTTTTGGCATTGTTAGCTTGGAGCATTCAATTAGCTTTTGGCATTGTTCGCTTTTGGAAATTACTTCTCTGGCAATTGGCTTTTTTGTTGAGATCTTGGAATTTTGGCTTTCTAGTGATCATCTTTGGCAAGGGGACTAGCAAGTAGAGGGTTCCTATTAGTAAGCTATTGATAGTATTTTCAGGAGCTGTGACCATGCTGCTTCATTGCAAGCTGTGCTTATTCCCACTACCTTTTGTTGTACACCTCCTTCACTCTAGCAAAGATTAGACCCTCAATCTTGGGATGGTGCACTTTCTTACCCAAACTTGTTTCATTTTGTTTTTTTATTTTCATGTTTTGCATTATTCTTAGTCAATTCAAGTTCATCGCTTATCGCTCAACATGCATATAACAACCTTAAAACCAATGTTTACAAAAGGTTATTATACACTGCTTAAGTCCATGTCTAATCGACCAGACCGTTCAGGGCACCCCACATCCATTTACATCTAGCACGGCCCTCACACGAATCCAAGATTAGGCTGTACACCCGATGACCTCTTGATGTTCTAGCCATCAATGTTTTTGATCGCTACAATCACAAGAATGAGCTCTTTACTACACAATTACCTTTAATCTATTCATAAACTAATCTTGAGTCTTCTTTTATGGTGATTATCTTTATTTATTTTTCCAATGCTATTTTAATTCCAATACTTAGAGCTTCATATTTGGCCTTGTTATTAGTAGAAGAAAAAGATAGATGAATTTCCTTCAATATTTTTGGAAAATCATCTTTTACTAGAAGTACTCTGGCTCTTGCACCTTTGGAATTACAAGAACCATCAAAGTATAGTTTCCATTTGCTCTCATCTTGAGATTCTTCTTTTTTCAAATTATCAACTTAAAGTATGAGAATTCTAGTTTTGAAAGCTCTTGTTTCAACAACTGTATTCCTTCCATTTGAAGTAATGTTTTCATTCATCAAAGGCTCACTATACATGTATATTTCATTTGGCTCTCCTTTCCAAGGTAGCTAGATATGTGAGTAATCTGTTGATATGTAACCTAAGAGATTTTTACTCCAATGTTTACTCGACAAAAGACTATGTGATTCTGGTATATCTTCTACTTAAATAATTACTCTACTTTTGATACAAGGTTCAGAAGTAATTTCTAATAGAACATTTGGTAATTGATCCATGATTTTCACTCTACTTTTGTCCACCTAAACAATCCTTTTACTTGATTTTTCAAGAATCAAACCAAGTTTTTTTCATATAGATAATGGCATAATAGTGGATGTAGCTCTATAATCAACTAAAAAATTGTGAAGATACTTGTCCTTTAACTTTATTTTCAAAAGAAAAGGAGAAGCATCCCTTTCAGGAGTACAATCATAGCTTAACTCTGACTCTCCAACTCTCTTTTTACCTTTAATAAACACTAAAGCCTTTCTTTGATGATCTCCAATCTTTAACAATTGATATATGCTAATATTTTCCCTAACATGTTTCAAATATTCAATTAAATCATATTCTCCATATCCATAAAAGCCTAGTTTTTTCATCCATTTATTAAGAGTTTGATTTTGAGTGCTTTGTTCTACTTGATCTTTTTTACTTTTATTTTTCTCTCTTCTACTTGGTTCAAAAACCTTTCTCTTAGTAGATGGGTTAAAAATTATTTTTGGAGGCCTAGAAGTTGTTAATATTTCTTTTGATTGTATATTATATTCATTTTCTTCATTATTGTTGCACTCTTCATCTAAGGATATATCCTCTTCAAAACTTGATAGAGAAGAAGTATCACTAGATCCATTGTTAGAAGATTTGCTTGCATAATGAACACTAAATAACTCATTATCAAATTCCATATCAAGGAAGTTAGACATGATAAGATTACTTTCATCCTCATCTTCTACTAACTTGGTATCTTTATGTTTATTTTTTCAATTTTTATTTGCTTCCTTAATTTTAACTTTTTCCAAAGCTTTTTCTAACTTCACTACTTGTTGGACAAGTCTCTTGTTAACTATTCTTTTTCAAATTCTTTACTTTTAGACTCTTGCTTTGTTTAATACAAGATAGACCTAGTAATCTTTAAGTTGAGTAAAATTTTGCATAGGAATCATCATTTTCTCCTCTCTTTTTTGACTTGTGATAATTTCCTCATGATTCAAGTTTAACTATTTTTCTAACTGTATAGCCTCACTAAAGTAGTCATTTAATGTTAGCAAGTTTGGATTCACAACCTTAAGATAGGTGTCTCTAAACATGTCATTTGATGGTCTATATTATCTTTGAAAGAGTCCACAAATTTTTTGAAACTAAATGTTCAAATCTCTAATAGACTCCTTAACTCCTTTTTTAGCTTGTACTAGCCCATAGTACAATTGTTGTTAATCCAATTGATCATCAAACTGGGCCAAGAAAACACTTTTCATATCATCTCAACTTGTGATACTATTTCTTAGCAAGTTTGAATACCAAATTTGAGCCATATCATTTAAATTTTCTACAAACAACCTACAAGCTTGATCTTGATGTTGAACATTTGCATGAGCCAAAGCTAACTCAAATAAGTGAATGTATTCTTCAACTAAGTAAGCTTTTCTAGGAATAAAAGGCTTGGGAAAATATTTATAAACCACCTTAGGAATATCACTGTAGTTTTAAAATCCTAATGGCATAACTCTTTCCTAAGGATTTTCCATCCTATTAGAATTCCTTTTGATCATTGAACTCTTATACTTCTTTGACTTTCTCTTATATACTAATAAACTAGACAGAAGGGGTGGTCTTCTTATCTTTCTAGTCTTTACTCCACTACTTGTTCCAAACTCAAAAACCTTTTTCTATTCTTCTTCTAATAAATAATTAGTCTTATAATGAAGAACTTCTTTTGAACCTTTCAAATCTTTCAAACTATCAATTTATTTAATCATGAATTGAAAATAATACCTAATTTCTTAAGCCTTTCTAACAACAAAGAACTGTTGATGTGCTAGGACTATTAGGCTTATGAACTTAGAGAAAAAATTTTCTACCCTTCTTCTAGTGCCAAAAGAATTGTTGGCGACTATTTGAAATAGCCAACATTTGGGCCTTTAGGTCTCGTAACCTTGGGAAGTCACAAGATCAAAGGTATTCTTCAAAAAAGGTTTAGGTGCTAATTGGTCTTTAGCAACACCAAGGCCTAATTACATCCAAATAGACTTAGTAGTTATAAAACATACTAAACATGAATATGTGTTTTGTTGTTGCAAATGTTGAAATGGTTGGGTTGTGTATAAAATTATAACCAACTATCATAAAAGAGATTCATCTATCTTTACAATATACTGTGAGTTGTTGAAGATTCCTATTTTGTTTAATCATGTAGTCTATAATATCCCTATAGTATGATACTTGTAACAAATAAAATTTTACAAAAGCTTTTAAGCACAATTCTACCAATCTACTCCTAATTTCCCCCAAAAAGAAAGTTCCACAAGAAAAGTAGAAATAGAGCAAGATTTAATGAACTTAGAAAGAGGAAGAAAAGAAAACAGAATTGAATGAGATCTCAAATATTTAAGTAAGATAAATTGACAAAAGGAAACACTTCACAATAAAGCTATTCCTAATTTAATAACTATGAATTATCCAAACTTTTTCAGCTCAAAAAGTAATTTCATAAAGATAATTTTATTATACTACCAAAAATTGTTGCATAATCAATGAAGTACAAGTCTCTATTTTGGCTAGTTAATAGTTGTCAAAGATTGCATTCAATAGAGCTTTCTAAAACTTTAACAATTTCTAGATTGAAATACCAATGCAATGCATGTTAAAAAAATAAAGAAGCTATTTTAGTCATTTCAAAATACAAAATATTTTCCTAGATTCTCTATGCTCAAAACAAGAAAATTTATTAAGATATTATTATTAAATTGTTCTTAAGGCTTTTCAACAACATAAGCTCTTCTATGGCAAATCTTAATAGAAGTCTAATATTGCACAAAAACAAATCTTTAAAAGCAACCTAGGAAAAATCTCAAAATTAAATGCTAATCATGATATTATCTAAACCATTAGCTAAGTAACTAAAACAAAATGAGAAGAAGTGAACTCATAGGATTATAACAATGAAGCTAAATCGATGTCTTTAACAAGCCATGCTTTTACAATCTTCAATCTTCTTCTAAGTTACTTTACCCAATTCTCCCCTTTTTCACTCTACCTTTGAAGCCTTTTTATAGTGTCTTTGGGTAGTTACAATAATCATGAAATGTTAAGGGTATTACAAATATCTCTATGGGATTAATTTATAACCACCCTAGAAGTTATAACTTCCATAAGAAGTTACTAGAAATTTGAGCTATGATTTCTAGGTGTTCTATTAGCAATAAATATCAAGGCAATAATCATAGGAAGTTACAAAAACTTGAAGAATACATGCCATGATGGGCAAGTGTTCTATGAGTAATTATAACCTTACAAATTTCAAGGGAATATTGTAACTTCCATAAAGAATGATATTTTTTAATTCTTAACTCTTCTTAGAAAATAAAAGTATAATTCATAAATTTGTCACTTAAACTAAAGAAAACCTCCTTTCAATGTTAAAAAATGACCATCTATATGGTAACGTGAGTAATGTTTAAAAAAAATATCATGTGGCCTTTGGGCTTCATGTATTATTGTGTTGCATTGATGTGTAACCCTGTAGAGGTGTTCACAATCCTCATGGCTTTCATGCTAGAAACTGCACATTCTTGGCTCTCCATTGTAGTGCTATTTTTAGCCATTTCCTATCTACCTTGGTCACCTCTTTTCTATCCCTTTTGTCATCCATGCACCTGGATCTTGAGTAGTCGAAGTCTCACAACCTCATCTCTGTGTTAGTCATTGCAAAATTTCCATCTAAATTTATGTCAACTATGATTAAGAAAGAGTTTCATTGTTGTTGCTCTACTTCCCATCAATGGATGAGCTCTTCCCACAGAACCATCAATCTACTCTTTCTACTTTTGCAGTTGCCTCCTCTACTGCATCTTAGCAACAAACCCTACTTTGCATCTACTTCTTAAATCTTGGAGAATGGACAAGAATAATGAAACTCCTCCAAGTTCATAGAACTACTCTTATAGCTACCATGAAGCCACAACGAGGGCATTGGTGATATCAATGCCCTAATGTCCTATTATTGATTGTTGTTCCAGGAATGCAAATAGAGCATGAGAACATCCATGCTATTTTTGTTTGATTTTCATTTCAAGATTATGAGCTACTCTGAAGTACAACAAATCATTTTTATGATTTTTTTCTATTACAAGTTCTTTTCACAACAAAGATTAGGGTTTTAACTCTACACAAGCAAAGACATTTTGATATGAACTCAATTTAGATGGGAATGGCAAGTGTAAAACATGTGTGTCTAGTAGCATCCCTAGAATTATAAAATCAATTTTGATGAGCACATTAAAAATCTATGTTATTAATACATGTGGTGCTTAGGTTTTAAATTCTTATTTTAGGCATAATGTATGCAATAATGCTATGAATTTATTTCTCTCTTTGGATGAAATTCATAACTATGAAAATCCAACATTGTCACTTTGATTTTTTTTCTTAAAGATTTATGCATTCTATTACATAGCCTTGTTTATATTGGATATTCCCAGTTAGATTTCCATGGATGCATTTGATAGCATCATCTTAACTATTCATACCAATATATTGTGTAAAATATAACCGTTATTGCAATTGTTCAAAGAAATAAACTTTGTGCTTTCCAACATTTCACTTTTCATTTTACTTGCATATTGTAACCTATATATAATTTCCATTTTCATATATCATACCTCTTATTTCTCATTTCATTACTGCACAATTTATTCACTTAAACTATGCCTTTAATTTCTCAACATAATAACCAAATTTTGCATGTCAAATACCTTTGTATTGTGACTATCACTAAGACAAATCTTGATTATACTCATGGTTGTATATACACTAATTTATGACGTGTAAACCAAATTGAGAAGAACTGATAATCCATCCCAGTGTATATTCCTTTTTTTCTATCAACCTTATCTAGAGTATACTCATTCCACTCATGAGATGATTAACTAGTTTCATAATTCATCCTTATTAAATTTTAGAAACCTAGGTATCCAACTTATTCAAATTATTCCAATGTGTTAGAATAATTTCAAGAAAATAAGAAAGATATTATAATCTACTCCATTATATGTTGTAAATTCGCTAATACTTTTATCATTAGGCATTGGATTCCTTGGTCATGAGCTACCATCATTTCCTTAATTAATCCTTCATACTCTACCATGTTGTTGGTAAATGGGAATTGAAAATGGTAGTTAAAGGATTGGATTTCATAAGAAGGTGAGGTTATGATGGTAGCAACACTAGCCCCATGGGTAGTTTAAGCTTCATTAAAGTGCATAATTACCTCATACCCCTTGGATACTTCGCTAAAAATGTTAACATGTTCATTAGGGAATTTACGATGAATGGTTGCATGGTCTTCCACTAGGGAAATGGTAAGTAATGTAGCTATAGCTTGGCCTTTAGTTGAGGCTTGAGAGATGTAATGGAGGTCAACCTTGGCTGTCATGGCTTTCTAATGGGCTATACGACTAGTTTCATAGATATTGGTCATTATGACTCTAAGCACATTGTCCTTGCAAATGACATTGACTTGGCTCCTAAAGAAATAGTATCTCCACTTCTTCAATGAAAAGACTACAGCTAGACATTACTTCTCTACTTTGGTGTATTGGGTTTCATAGGCAATTAATTCATGGCTTAGGTAGTATACCAATAGCGCCACTCCATCATCTCATTTCTAACTAAGTAGAGAGGAAATGGACATGTAAGAGATAGCAAGGTAGATGTAAAAAGATTTATCCTTTTGTAATGGATAGACCATGAATAGTTTTCCCAATTCTTGCTTAATATTTTTAAAGGCTTCTTGGCATTGAGTCATCCACTGATAGCAAACTCCTCTCTTAAGCAAGTGTTGCATGAGTTGTAATTTATCTGTAAGCCTGGCAATGAACCTATGAATAAATTGTAATCTTACTTATAGTCTGAAAAGCTCCTTAAGATTAGTTGGTGCTACCAAGTTGGATATGGCCTTAACCTTATCAGGATCAACACATATCCTAGCTTCAAATACTACAAATCCAAGCATCTTACTGGTTTTGACACCAAAGACGCACTTCTTGGGGCTAAGCCTAAGCTCATAATTGAGACATTGTTTCAACAGAATGTCAAGGTCATGCACATGGTCATTGGCCTTTTTGGATTTAATGACTATATTTTCCATGTAGTCATTAACCAATCCTAGCATATAATCACTAAAGATATACATCATGGCTTATAGATATGTTATGCCTAAATTCTTTAGACCTAAAGGCATCATGGTGTAACAAAAGGTTCTTCAAGGAGTCATGAAGGTCATACAAAGTTGATGCTCTGGGTTAATTCTAACTTAGTTGTATACTAAAAATCCATTCATGAAGGATAGAAAGGCATGTCAAGTCATAGCATCGATAAGTTGGTCAATACTAAGGAAAGGAAAGTCATCTTTGATAGTTGCCTTATTCAGGTCTTGAAAATCAATACATATACATATACTCCCATTTTTCTTAGGGACTACCACTATGTTGAACATCCATTCTACATAACTGATAGCTCGAATGCAACCAACTTGATACAGCTTTATGATTTCATCATGAACTACCAAGGCTAAATCTAGTCTAATCTTGTAAACATTTTGCTTACTGGCTTGATACTAGAGTTCAATATGATATTATGTTGCACTAGGCATGGTTCAATACCTACCATATCTTCATATGACAAGGTAAAGACCTTAATGTTATCTTGGAGGACCTTGGTGATGTCTTGAGCCTACTAAGGTTCTAATGAAAAAATTAGTTTCAGTTTTTTCTCCTCACCACTGTGTGTCATGACAAGAACCTCAACTAGAGAGTCTTCAATAATTTTTCTAGCCTTAAGGTCAAGGGTTTTAACTAGGTGTTTAGGCCATTCAAGAGGTTTCTCTATCGAGGCTATGTGGTCAACCTATCTCTTAAGCTCAATTTCTAAGTAATTAGGGTCAATGAATCATTTAACATCACCATGAGGCCCATTTAGACTCAAAGGTAGACTAAATTTCTTACAAGTCTCCATACTCCAAACCTACATATCAACCATAAGCACATTAAGTGACACCTATGTGATAATATGAGCAAATAATGCTAAAATAACATAAAATACTTTAGTAATAATGCATGGATAAGCCAAAAACACATTACTTCAATGGTCAAACAAGGTTTAAACAAGGTCAACAATGGTTACAAGAGGTAGGAAAAAATAAACAGGATGAAACAAAGGCTAAATAATGTAAAATAAGGTTGAATGAAAGCCAAATGATGATAAAATGAAACCAAATGAAGCTTAAATGATGATCAAACTTCATTTAGTGATGTCAATCAAGGTTAAAGCAAGGTCAATGGAGGCCATGAGAGGGAAGTTAGGGTAGATAACATACATTGAAGGCCAAATAGCATAGAACGAAACAACATAAAACATAAATGATGGTCAACTAAGGTTAAGTTATGATCTAATGATGGTCAAGCCCCATCAAATGATGTCATGCAAGGTCCAAACATGGTCTACAAAGGTCACAGGAGAGAGGATAAGGTAAATAAGGTAAACTAAAGGCCAACTAATGTGGAATAAAGCTAAATGATAGCCAAATGAGGACAAATGGAATCGAATGAAGCCTAAAAAATGGTCAAATCCTATCAAATGATGTTCTAGATGGTCAAACAAGGTTCTAGTCATGCCCAACGATATCAACTAATGTTAAACTAGGTTAAATGATGCCAAATGATAGAAACATTTGGTGAAATCGAGGCCAAATGATACTAAAATGATGAAAATGAAGCCAAGTGACATCAAATGATCTAACAATAAAGCTCAGCAATTTATAACAAGGTTAAAACAAGTTAAAACACAATGGAACAAGGCCAAACCAATCAACATGGAAAACATGTGGTAAAACATGATCAATATGGATTAATTAGGATTACATTTTGCTATTTTTAGGCCTTAGTAGGCCATGGTGGAAGGCTATAGGGTTAATGAGGGATTTTGGGCACTTGCTAAGGTCACTTTGAGGTTATTTAAAGGCAAAAACGAGACCTCTTTTTGCAACTATGCTGGAACCACACTAGAGCCATGCTAGCCAGCATAGCTCTACTAGGCCCTAGTGTGGTTCTTGACCAACTATCAAGTTAAAGGTTTGTTAGGGCTAGTTTTCAAGTTATTATGGTCTAAATTAATATTTCAGGAGATTAGGGGTTGATATTGATCAACTTAGGAATTATTTTGATCCTTTGGAAGCCACAAATGTTGTTAAGAACTGAGGACTACTCTAAAACTACATTGGCTAGCATGGCTCCAATGTAGCTCCAAGAAAAAAGTGGATTTGTGATGTCTCAAGGTTGAAATTTTTTCTCCATAAGCTTGCAAGGGTAGCGTAGGGGCATTAGGGTTACAAACCAGTTATTGGAAGGCCAAAACAAGTCACTAAAAATGATGTTTGAAACCATCCCCCTAGAACTATGTTGGCCAAGGATGCTTATGTGATTGTTGTATTTGCAAGACAACAACATGGAGAGCTCAAAGAACAATATCTACAAGGTCTCAAGGAAGCATGGATAAGTATGAGGAAATACAAGAACTCAAAGGAGAGGACAAGTAACAAAGATTTAAAAGCTCAAAGAAGATGCTCCAATGATCAAAGGGAAGCCTTGCAATTGAAAAATTAAATGTACAGAAGAAATCACCTAAAAATAATAGACATCTAGTATCAAGAGAGGATGTCTCCCTAATGATGAAGACATATTGGCTAAGTTTAAGGTTTCCCAGAAGAAGACATTTCTTAGAAATAGTAGACATCTACTTTGTGAAGAAGACATCTCCATGAAGATGTCTCCGTAGAGATGTCTACCATGAAGAAGAGACATCTTCCCTTAATGGAGTTTTGATGTAGAGAGACATTCCTATCTCAAAGAAGACGTTTTTAGTGACCATCAAATAGCCATTGAATGAATTTTAAGGTGATTTTAGAAACATAAGGACTATAAGAAGACTTCATTCTTGGAGAATGTGCAAGTTTTGTGTGCAAGAAAGTGTCAACATCAAGCAATCATTATGTACTATTTTTGTGTACTTCATTGTACTATCTATTGTACTATTATAATTGATGAATTATGTTATACCTTAAAGTACAAAAACTAGCAAATTAGTTACATTCTTTCTTTGTAATTTTTTTTCTCTATCTAGTTATCCCATTGGGGTTGGTGTGCTTCTTTTAAGAAGGCATCATCCTTGAGCTCTTTAGAATCTTACAAGATTAAGTGGTTTGTGAAGTGTCACAACACTTTGAACTAGAGCTCAAGTTGTAAGGGTTGTGGAATCCTAAAAACCACATTCTAATCTTGTTAGGACCTTGTGGGATTGAGTGGATTTATGGAAAAAAATCAGTTTGAAGTGGAGCTTAGAGCTTGTACAAGGTGTGGTATCCTTCAAACCACATTTTGAAAAAAACAAAGTCCAAAGGTATGCAAGTGATCTACCCTTCAAGTGTAGAGTACCCAAGTTGGGAAACCACATAAAATTGGTGTGTGTTTTCAATGGAGTTTGATGTCTAGGAATCCATCCTTGAAGGCTACACACTACTCATCGATAACATAACAAGAGCCATCAAGCCTTGTAACAAATGGACACAAGAGGAAAAAGATAAGTTCATGTTTTTGATTCAAAGGCCAAAAATTTTTTATATTGTGCTTGGAATAAATTTTAATTTAATAGAGTAGTTGGACATAAAATAGCCAAAGAAATTTGACAAGTATTAAAGGCTACTTATGAAGGAACATCTATAGTTAAGTAATCCAAATTGTTAGTTTTTCAAACTAAGTATAGTAAGCTAAAAATAAGAGAAGGAGAGAAAATAAAATATTATTTTTCTAGAGAAAATGATCTTGTTGTAGCCATTAGAGGTACAGGAAAAGATCTACCTAAGAGTTTTGTCATAATAAAAATGATTAGAACTCTCCAACTGGAATTCAAATCGAAGGTCATGGCCATGGAAGAAATTAGAGATTTTTCAACTCTCAAATTTGAAGAGATTCAAAGTGCTCTTATTTCTTATGAAATGAACCTCATAGGAAAAGGATCTATCCAGGAAAACCCCATCGCTCTAAAGATTATCTATAAGGAAAAAGAACCTACTGATCTAAACAAAGAAAAGGAAGAAGAGATAGCTCTTCTATCAAGGAAGCTACAAAGGATACTTGCTAAAAACAACAAGAGCTTCAACCTATAGAAAACCAATTAAGTCAAAGGTAAAGAAAGAGGTAAAAACTTTTCAAGTTTCATTTTTTATTTCTCTTCTATAGAATGTTGGGTTTGTGGTGGAAGAGGCCATGTGGCCTCCAAATGTCCTAGTAATGTTAGGTTACAAAGGAGGGATATAAATGCTATGGAGCCTAAAAATACCAACTTCTGCACAAGTTGGAATAATGGGAAACATAGGGAAGAGGAGGTGGAGAATGATGCAGGGAACTCACACCTCATTTGTATGGCCCATACAAATGATGATGCTAGATCCTATGACAATGAATTTGAAACTAAAGAAGAAAGGTTTGAATTCATGTGTAATGAACTTTTTTCACTTCAAATTCTTTACAATAAGTTAAAGAAACAAATAAAGATTAAGAACCAAGATATCTCTTCCTTAAATGAAAAAATCTTAGACCTAAGGGTTGAGAATGAAAAGTTAACCTTATCTTATGAGTAGGCTAAAATAGAAATTAAAAATATCAAGCTTGTGAATGAAAGGCTAGTAAAGGGAAAAGAATCCCTTCGAATAGTATTAGGAAATGGAAGAAGTACACATGATAAGAGTGGGCTAAGATGCTATATGCAAGATAAATCACCTTCAATAACCCCATCATAACTAAATGCTTTTCCAAAGGACAATGCCATGACATCAAAATTAGAAGAAGCTCCCATCCACCAAAAGGATCCTTAAAGATTTGATCATTGTAAGCACTCCTACTAGCATAGAAGGATTAGCTGCTATTATTGTCATAAATTTGGACATAAACAATGGGAATGCAATTTAAAGTATTATCACATGAATAGCTGGACATACCATAGGACTCCTTGGTCTTATCAAAATGCACTAAGAAAGGAATTTCTGCAAGACCATGGGAAAGATTGAATAATAACTCAAAAGACAAAAGAAAGAAGCAAGAGAATGTGCAGACTCTCATAAAAAAATTCATGAAGGGAAGCCAAACCTTAGAGATAGAAGAACTTTGCCTCAGACAAGAAACCTCAAAAGAGGATTCTCATTCTCTAGCATGCTAAATATCTTAATTCTCCTCATCAAGAAAGGTAGGTACATGTAAATTTTAAAATTAATGAAAAGTATTCTTAGGGCTATAGAACATGCCAACTTAGCCCAAATCCCATCCTCTTAAGCCTCATCCAAAGGAGATGTCTACATGTCATCTCTAAAAACATGGCAAATATGTCTACTATGAAAAGAAGACATCTATCTCTAGTTTTAACTATAGAGAATATGTCTCCTTTCAATGAAAGACATCTTCTTTCTCATCAAAAATCCCTCATCAATGCGGTTATAAAAGATCCAAATCCTTGTTTTGTCATTTTCTTCGAAGCTACCCCCACAGAGATGACCAAGGCTCCATCAAAATTAGTGATTTCATTAGGTATGGCCCCCAAGAATATTGGAATGTCTAGGGTGCCATCTAAGAAGATATCTAGAGCAAGTTCCAATAGTGTGCCAACCACTTACACACACCAATTCAAGAGCATAATCGCCCAGCATAGATTTGAGGTAACTTGAACCACCAACATCCTCTTTGAGCACTCTATCTCTTTTCCCTTGCATAGGCAAGAGACTCTAATGAGTTATATTCCAACTCTAAACTAGACTATGTTTATTACAATGGATTTCTTGGTCCCTATAATTTCCAATGCTATGGTTGGGGATTTTACTTCCATGGTTGGGGATTTGGTTATTGAGGTGTCTTCCCAAATTTTGAATGCACTTCCTAGAATTTTTAGTGTTGATGTGTTTTGGATTACCATTAATTCCATGAATGGTATTTACACTAATGATACAATTCTTACCACACATGATGAGTTTTGTGATCTCCTATTTGGTGAGTCTATACCTTTTGGTAGAGGCAAGATTGACAGGAATAGAATGACTCCTCATGCTCTTACTCTACCTCTTATTGTCTTGTATAATATCATTGTGAAATGAGGAAGCTATAGCTATCTATTTCAACCCCAGGCTTTTGTGCTTTACTACCTCCTCATAGGACAAGTGTTACATTTGGGACATACTCTCTTCCAGGACATCTAAGTTTGGATACTAAGGAGAGAATCCTTGGGTACCCCTATCTCATTAGTTTTCTAATATGTCAAAGGGATGCATCTATTTCATAGATGCCTTTGTTCAAAGGTAAGAGGGGCCTCAACAAGTATGCTAAGAAGAGGATCCACTCACATACAAAAGAAGAAGGACTAAGCACTAGGCCACCTCCAACATAAAAGAAGAAGAAGGAAGCATCATCATCCAAGGCCTCTCCTAAGGTGAGCAGGTCCAAATCTACTAGAACAAAACTTTGATCATCCTTGAAGAAGCTTCTTTGACCATTTACTCAAGCTATTGGGATGCTTGGGATGAATCAGTCTTACTTCTATAAGAAAATGGATGCTACTAGTGTACCTCTTCATCTAAATGGGTAGAAATTCTAGGAGGTTACCACTTCTCTTATTTTTTATAGTAAGGAGGACATTCTTGTACCACCACATCATTCTATGACAACTAGTCTCTCTTCTGGGTATGTTCGAGGATGGATTCTATTTCTGAGCTTGATGCACCACTAGCTCATGTCCAAGGAGAGCCTCATGATCCCAAACAACCTAAGCATCATGTTTCATCTTTAATGATGCTCCTAGATTCTTTGAGGAGTAGGCTATGGAAAGTATCTTTGGGATCATGGACTAATGGGTATCTATTCAATAAACTCTAGTTCAACTTGATCCAACAACTGCATCTTAGTTTCAAGTGAAGCTTCATCCCTGAAGGATCCCCATCCAACAAATTGAGTCCTTAAATGAGGATGAGTAGTGGTCAGTCAATCCTAGCACTACTAGTAATGATGATGAGAAGGAGATTGGTCATCCATCCCAAGTAATGGCAGACTTTGAGTCTGATTATGCAATTGAGGTTAGTGATTTAGAACCTTGGATGCTCTCCTTTTGTTGATGTCCAAAAAGGGGAAGAATTTTTGGTGGTTTAGATGGATGTTTTGTTCTAATTTATGGATGTTCTGATATTCACATATATGAATTTTGTGAATTTTTGATTTTTGTATATGATGCAACCATTTTATAAACAATGTATGGATAGTTGTGGATGATTCTTGATATAGAATAATGGTGTTCCTTTTGGTTATCTCTGTGTGGTGTACTTTTGAAGAAAAGTCTTTACTTTTGCATTATTTCATATTCTCCCTCATTTTGAACTACCTTGAACCTCATCACTTTTATCCTAGTCCCTGTTTGCCATGGGAATTTATATGTCTTAATATTTTTTTATATATTTATTGGTTTATCTCATCCATTTTCTTAAGTTTTGGATGTCACCAAAAGGGGGGAGATTTTTGACCTTTTGGTATGTCAAAATGTTAAGAAAATTATAGAATAAGGTTGCTTGTATGGTTGTTGTATTTGTAGAATAAGAACATGAAGAGCTCAAAGAACAACATCTACAAGATCTCAAGGAAGCATCAATAATTATGTGAAAGTACAAGAACTCAAAGGAGCATGGACAAGTAACAAAGAGTTCAAAGCTTAAATAATATCCTCTAGTGATCAAGGAGAAGCCTTAGAATTGAAAGATTTAATGCAAAGAAGAAGTCTCCTAGAAATAGTAGACATCTACTATTAAGAGAAGACGTCTTGGCTGAGTTAAAGGTTGCTCAGAAGAAGACGTATCTTAGAAATAGTAGATGTCTACTTTGTGAAAAATACATTTTCATAAAGACATCTCCTCAAAGACATCTCTCATGAAGAAGAGATGTCTCTCCTGAATAAAGGTCTAATGCAAAGAGATGTCCCAATCTCGAAGAAGACATCTCCAATGATTGTTAGATAGCCATTGCATGAATTTTGAGGTGATTTCAAAAAAATCAAGGCTATAAGAAGACTTTATTCTCTTGGGAAATGTGCAAGTTTTGTGTGCAAGCAAGGTTCAACATCAAGCAATCATTGTATAGCATTTTTGTATGCTTCATTGTACTATCTATTATACTATTGTAAGTGATCAGTTGTGTTGTACCTCAAAGTACAAGGACCAGCAAATTAATTGCATCCTTTCCTTGTAATTTTTATTTCTCTTTCTAGTTTCCCAATTGGGTTTGATGTGCTTCTTACTAGAAGGCATCATCCTTGAGCTTGTTGGAATCCTACAAAATTAAATGGTTGGGGCAGTGTCACAACACTCTGGAGTGGAGCTCAAGTTGGAAAGGTTGTGGGATCCTAGAAACCACATTCTAAACTTGTTGGAACCTTGTAGGGTTGAGTGGATTCATGGCAATGAATCACTTTAGAGTGGAGCTTAGAGTTTGTACAAGGTGTGGTACCCTTCAAACCACATTTTAAGAGAAACAAAGTATGGAGATGTGCAAGTGATCTACCCTCTGAGTGTTAAGTACCCAAGTTGGAAAACCACGTAAAATTGGTATGTGCTTTTGTTGGAGAATTTTTGTTTTAAGGAACTTATTCATCCCACTCCTTCTAAGTTCTACAATCCTCATAAAATACACTAATTTTTCCACTAACCCAGCCTAGTTTCCACTTTCAATTATGAACATGAAGTTATGTGGGAGTTGTGGGGATGTTTTTCTCAAGGTGTGTAGATTTCCAATTCATAAGTTTGGGAGTACTTTCCACATTACAATTTTACTAAAATCAATTTTCCTAGCCCATCTCCTATAAGTAGTGCATAGCATCAAAGCTTTCTTATTAATTTTTGCTTCAATCCCATCCACCTTCAACATAGTTTGGCTAAAAATCACCAAGAACCAACATAGATACAATGAAGGTAAAGAAGAATTATAGACTTTTGTCATTGCTTATCCAATATGTCCAAGAGAAGAGCATCCACCAACAAGAACCTAGCCATAAAAGAGGCAAATGCTTCTACCAAGGGACTTTACAAAATACTATGAGCTCTAGTTGAAGAAGGCTAATCCACAATTATTGCTAGGTACCTTTTTCTTGATCATTTTTTTATGCCTTTCTAGCCTAGAACCTAGGCATTTTCTCTTGGTTAGGCTTGTAGGTTGAATAGTCTTTGATTTTGAATGGTTTAACTAATGTATTTTGATTATGGCCAAGTGTTCACTACATTATTTTGGCCTTAGGGCCTAGTCATTAATGAGTAGCAAGGTACCTCTACACCCAACCATATGAATCACAAGCGTTCACTCATGATCTAGCCAAATTCCATGGATGGAACTAGTTGTGCATCTAAACCATTATGCCTTGATCAGAGTTCGCTATTTTTCCACTTGGACTAGTAGTAGTTTTGCCATGTATGTTGTTTGAACCTAAGCTACTCCTAATGATAATAAAGAAATTGATTGTTTAATAAAATTAAAATGGAAAGTAATGTTTAAACTAGCCTATGTGTGATGAGTATCTGTCCTTAACCACTTGTAAATGCCTTGGACTTTGCGTAACTACCACTAGGATTACCAAGTGTACATCACTAAGCATACCAAATGATACACTACTAAGATACCAAGTAATTATACTTAAGCACTTGTAATTATTTGTACTCATTTTGCTTAATAACAAGAATAATAAATAGCAATAAACAAAAACATTAGTTAAGGAAAATAGTAAACATTTAAGTAATTTAAGATAATTAAAAATAATAATAAAGGTAAGTGGATGCTGCAATGATGGAAGTAATCTCAATCATTACTACTAAACATGTAACGTGTTCAAGTACATCACACTTGAATAAGGATGTTGTACAATCACTTAACATCACACTGTGGGCAGGCACTAGGAACTAACAAAACTTGAAATCAAAAATCTATGAATCTATTCTATCTCTCTATATGCTATCTACTATATTCTAACTATGCATCCAAGAGTGGTATTTATATGCTCACATAGAAGTGGTGATATTAGATGTCTAACATCAAAGGTTGTGCCCTTATATCAGATACCCAACATCGCTGCTCTAATATCAAATATCTAATATTAGAGCCCTGTAAAACATGACTCATCATACCCCACAACTAAATGAAAATTCATCCTTGAGTTAAACAAAATGAGCAATAATTTCTTTATAAGATATTAGGAAGGTATGGGATTATTGACTAACTTAACTAGACACAAAAATTGACTCTTCCATGTTGCAATCATGTTTTACACAAAATGGACACACATGACCAAACAACAAAACAAAAAAATTGGGAGGACTCTTATAGTTCCTGAAGGTGGTGGCTCTTCCATGGGCTGCTTCCCCTTGTCTTCAGGCTTTTAGAATTTGTAATGATTTAAGAGCACCTATAACTTCTCCTCCTCTATTCTTGGGTCATGTACCATCTAGCCTAATGAGCTGATGTGTGCTAGAACTAGTACATCCCATGGACATAGCAGTTATAGAAACATCTTATTTACTTTCACATACCAAGCTACAAATTTTTGTTGTTCCTCCTCGAATGCCCTAGTATTTTCTTTAAATTCATGATGATTTAACAATCTCTTGGCTAGGTCTAAGGCTACATCTCTTTATTTGTGGTAGCAAACCTTAATTGCTTCTAATTCTAAGTTTTCCATGTAGATTTTTTATAGAGAACTTTTTTTGTCTACAAACTCTTTTTTATATAACGCATAGGTGGCTGCTACTTGTTATTCTAGCTCATTTTTGGATCAACCTACTATTAACATGGCAAGGTTGGCATAGAAAAAATTAGCCAATGCCATGTACCCTTTCAAATCTTCAATCTATAGGTCCTTATTCTTCACTTCAACTTCGTGGACCAACGCATAGTGATGAGACATGACTTGCATGTGCCGCAATATCACGTACGCGATATCGCGGCCGCCGCGATAT